>CM070032.1:204108293-204135816 GCA_036250615.1 Ptychadena robeensis
GTGCTGTTGGTGAACCTGTCGACACCCACTTCTCTCTGTGCCCCTTCTCAGATCTGCAGGGGAGGTGGTCCAGATATGCGTGTGAGGGAGTGCACTGAGGACCTCCTGGGACCATCAGGGCCCTTTGCGCATGCAGGAGTAAAGGCCCTGGTTCCAGCCTTTCATTCTCACACTCGGTCTGGGCTTTGTGTTCAAACAAAACTTCATTCCAGGCTTGGAAATGTCCACATTAAAATATCTGTAATGTCCAGTTAGTTCATATTCTAGACATTCATGAAAACTTACGTCCATCTTTTTCATTAACTTAAAAATGATTGTCGGACGTATTCACTCAAATAGTTAAAAAACTTCACCCAAAGAAAACACATTTTGGTTATCCAGTCTGATCTGAAAAGCAATTTCAATTTCAACTTTAATCAACCTTCTCATGAGAACTAAACTGGATGTTCATAGTGAGCCAGTGATCTACTGCAAATATATTTATAGATACGGGAGGCCAGAGGTTTGTGGAAATGTGTTTGTTCGCATTTTAGGAGAACTTTTGAGGAGTTTCACCCCAGCAAACTGTTCCTTGTATGGCATTTGTCTATGTACACTTTCATTCCTGCTATGACATCACAGGAAGCGTTTTACCAATGAAATAAAAGATTTTACATTCAATCTCATATTTCAAGAGAAAAATACTGGGAGGAGCCTGATGGGTCCAAATTGGTGTACTGGAAATTCATGAATCCCCGCAGGTGGTCATGCCTTCTTTCTTTGCTTGGCCAAGCAAAAAGTTGAGCCGGGAAGGTGGGCAGCTCTTCCACCTGCCTCTGCTTGTGTATGTGAACTAGGCAGGGGTGGTCCTAGGGAGGTTGTTGCCCTGGACTGACCTCTGATGCCCCTCCCAAATGAACATCTCTTGTCACTGCTGGGGTGGGGGGCTGATGAGTCACACACTTACAGACTCTGTGACTCACCAGCACACCTCTAGAGATAATCTTCTCTTTCCCTTCCACATGCGGGTGTGCTGGGAGGATGCATCTGGTCATTGAAAAATCATTTTCTGAATATCCGTCACCATAATCACGAAATTTGCGAATTCTCGAATAGCTGATATTCATTAAATGTATTCGCAATTGAAATATTTGTGCTCAACACTACTGATTAACTGGAGTCTCCAGACCATATTCATGAAGTACTAAGGCAGTAGTTCCCAAACTGGAGGCGGTACCCTCAGTGGGGGCATGGAGATATTCCGGGAGGGGACTAGCTGCAGAAAGTAAGTAGAGTGCATGTAATGTGTGTGGCTTCATGTCTCTGTGTGTGTGACATGTGTTGTGTGTGTGTCTCTATGTGAATGATGAATGTTTCTGTATGATTGGTGTGAAACCAAATAAAGTTTTATGAGTTTGAGGGCCATTTCACACTTGTACGTGTACTCAATACTGCAACACAAACACAGCTTGTGTGAAATGGCCCTCAATCTGAAACTGTGAAGGAGGGGGCTCAATAATGTTCCTATCTAGAAAAGGGGGGCCCTGCAGGGAAAGTTTGAGAACCACTGTACTTAGGTATAGTTGTCTGTCTAGCAAAGGTACCAAGCATTTAGTGGTATTGTCTCTTTCACTTTTAATGTTTAAATAACTGCTATTCAAGTAGTGAAAAGAACCGAGACAGGACTTTTAAATAAAAAAAAGACTTACTATGAAGTGTAATTGCAGCTTTATAAATGTGGGTCTCATACCTCAGTGAGCAAAGGTAGCACTTTATAAAGCAAAGATTTGCTGCAGAGAAAAACTTTTTCCAGGTATGCCACAGCATTCATTACCAGTTAAAAGTCTTCTTTTCTGTTTGATTGGTGAGCCTATACACAGTCTTCAGCTATTTGCAGACATGGTTTTTCTCATATCCACTAAGTTTACTACAATTTGGCCTCAGTGAATGACACTATTTGTAAAATGTATTTATGGGAGCGAATCGCTTGCTCTCAGTTAATGTATTTGAAAGGTTCCTTATTTCTCTGTGGGTGTCCTCCATCCATTAGTCTGCTGAATCGTCTCAGCTTTCCATCTTTCCTACCAACAACCGTGTATAGAGGACAAGAGTAGTTTCAGTAAAAAAAATAAAAAATAAAGAAATATATATATATATGAAGATCCATGAAGGCCTCAGGTAAGTACACAGCACACACAATTTAAAAAACACATGATAGTTCAACAAAACATTGTAGAAGAGTTAAAATGAACTAAAGATGCTCTGTGCCCTTGGTATCAAATATTGTTGTGGTTGTATTTTCTATGTAGTGTATGTAGTGTGACAGAGTGTTTGTCTGTAGTGATGGCCGAACATCGGCCAGGACTGTCCGCGAACGGGCGGGTCGGACTTCTAAAGACGTCCGCTGTCCGCCTGTTCGCGGACAGATTCAAATTCCCCGCCTCTAGGCAGGGAATTTGAATCGGAAAAACCGGATGTGACGTCAGTGATGTCACATCCGGTTCCTGGACCGCATTAAGGAGCCGGATGTGACGTCACTGACGTCACTTCCTGCTCCGACCCGGTTTTTTCACTAGGAGACCGGCTTTATGCCCGGTCTTCTAGTGAAAAGATTCTTCCTCCGGCACGATCACACAGGTTGTAATCCTGCCGGAGGAAGAATAGAGATCATCTTCTCGCTGGCGAACGGAGCGGGTCGAACACCCGCACTGCTCGTTAGCGAGAAGATGGGCGAACATCCACGTTCGCCGCTGAACTGTCCGCCTTGCGGACAGTTCGGCCATCACTATTTGTATATCACGGTGCAAATGGACCCATCAGGTGTATCCTGAAAGAAATTTAAATGAATATGGTTGTTGTGCACTTTTGTTTAGTTTTGTTTTGGGATTCTGGAATGGGGGGAAGAAACTGGGTGGGCCTTCCCATTCCAGCCAGGAACTACACCTGATGGACATCAGGGAGGTGGCTGGGTGTGTCTCAAAAGAGACTGAAGGCACTCAGTCAGGGCTCCCAATGTGGTTGGAGACAGGGCTGCTAGGTGCAGCAAATACAGGGCACACAGTGTGTATGTGGCCCCATGCTGATGGCTGCCAGGAGGCAGGCCATTAAGGTTTCTTAGAGGTAGGAAACTGTGTTTGATCGGTGCCAAGCCAGGAGGCTTGGCATTTTCGGGACTTTTGTTTTGTTTGGATATTAACCCCTGCATGGGTAATTTATGTTTTGGAGTGCTGCTAATAAACATGGGCAGGAGCCCTCAAATGTGTGGATTGATGTTTTTTGGAACACCGTTTGAGCTGAACCCCCACAGTAGCAATATCAGAAAACTGAAATATTTTAAGCTTGCGGCAGATGTGCTAGATCTACCTTTTTGGCAGCAACCTACAGGCTGCACTTACTGCCCCTCCATCCTTCCACTCTGAGAGTAGAGAACTACGAATTTCAGTTGCTCAGTGATGCCTTCCAGTGACCACTCGCTGCCTGGAGTATTCTGGGATGGGGGGGAACACATAGACTCCACACACTGTATGAAATGTACAGTTTCAATGTAGTCAATATATGCCCCCATCCCTGTGTGTACAGTGTGTGTGTAGTCTAGGGGTGTCAAACTCCTACCCACGGGCCAAAAATGGCCTGCAGTGTCATAATATTTGAAAAAAAAATATCAAGGTTGGCCTGCGACATCTTCTGAGTATTTACATTTGACCTGCTTTGAGTTTGACACCTCTGCCTTAGAATGTGTACACAGTACCACAGCCATGGCGAACAGGCGGATCAGACTTTTTGTCCCCTGCCAGGGAATTTAAATCGGAACTATACTGTAAATGATGCGGCAATGTCACTTCCGGTATATGGAATGCACAGTTCCTGGTTCCTAAACCGGAAGTGACGTCACTCGGATGTCACTTCCGGCCCATGCCCGGTATAGTACCAGAGATCAGGTGTCTCTACGCGGTCTCCAGTGAAAATAATTCTTCCTCCAGCCAGACCAGGAACAGCCGGAGGAAGAATTATAGACTTCTTCTTATCGAAGAAGGGGGCGGGTCGAACACCCACCATTGAATGTTCGCGCCGAACTGTCCGCCTGGCCGACAGTTCTGCCATCACTACTGATCAGTTAGAGATGTTGTCTAATGTATAAAAACACAACATGTGCACAATGAATTCCATTGTTCTGTGGTTGTCCCATACATGGTGGAGCTGTTCTAAGATATACTCAGATCACTGGATTTTCTAACACACTGCGCTGAAGCTAAAAACCCTGAATACAATCATCTAAACTTCGCAGCGAGATACACCAAGCATGGTTTGGTGACTTTGGCCGATAAACTGTCCTCACAGAACGTCACTTGAAACAAGTCACACTCTTCAATAAAATCAAAGGTGGATCTTGCTCACACATAAGGTATTTACAAGCAATTAACAATGAGAAATTAGTCTGTTATATTTAACTTGGCAGGGGAGCATATCCACTATTGAATCCTCAGCTGCTACCGCGAAACATCCTGCAACATCTAGCCAAATAAACGTGACTGATAATAAACGCTTGTCGGAAGCAATGTCCCCTGCTTTCTAATGGAAGGAAGATATGTCTCATATATGAATGCAACCTGTTTTCTCTTCTTTACTTATAAAGAAACGATGCAGCCCTATACCCAGGAGCTGATCTTGCCACATAGCACTCTATAGGATCACTTGTAGATGAAAATAGGCTTAAGTTACACACCAACCAGATGTGGTTAAGGTTAGGTGTCAGACATGATGGGGAAGGTTTAGGTCTTAACAGAGATGGTCAATTTGTTTATTTTATAATGACCATAATATTGTGAGTTAATTACAAAGCCTTTTCTCATGGAAAACTGTTTGAGATGTAAAGAAGAGTGGTGAAACATTTTTTAAAAAGAAAATATTGCTCTAGCACATTAAGTTGTAAGTTTGAAATTATGACATGAAAATGTAGATTTTGAACATAATTTATGCAAAAAGTACATGTGTAAGGGCCCCCACACACGTACCGAGTGGGGGCCCTTAGCACAGATCAGCGATGGAATGCAGCGTGATGACGTCATCACGCTGCACTCCATCACTCACAGCATCGGTGGGTACCCTTTGTGTGTCGGCCGTTCATTTCAATGGAGACACCAGTCTTCATTGAAACTAACGGCATCGGCCAGAGATTATCGGACCGTTGTCTGGCTGACCGAGCTTTGGGGCAATTGCAAACACATTTTTGCCCCATGTGAACACCCCTGATCGGCGACCCATTTTGGCACCGACCGACGGCTGTAAGTGTGCACGCACAACGGTCGATGGCAAAATCATCGCTCGGTACATGTGTGGCGGCCTTTAGAGCAGTAGTTCTCAACCTTTGCAATACTGTGAGCCTTTAAATTTACAGGAAGTGACATGGTGGAGTTTGAAATGATCCAATTTAGTAGTGACCCACAGGTTAAGTTAGAGTAAAGGTGCTATAGTGATGGCCGAACTGTCCACAATGCGTATTTGCTTCCCCCGCGAACAGTATGGGTGTTCAACCTCCCCTGTTCACCTACGGGAAGTAAGTTATTATTTTTCGGCTGTGGAAGAATTTTTTCACCAGAGACCGGGTAGAGAACCGGTCTCTAGTGAAAAAAAACCAACTTAAATCTGTGACCTCACGTTTGGATATCGAAACTCGGAACTGTGCGTTCCAGGTAACAGAAGTGACGTCAGTGACGTCAGTGACATCAGTGACGGCGAACAGGTGGGGAATTTGAATCTCCCCGCAAACAGGCAGACATCAGACTTCCAATCTGCCTGTTCGCGGACGGACCTGGCCATCAGTAGTGCCCAACTTGTAGATCCTTATCTACCAGTAAATCTCAAAGGCAATGAGTGTAGATCATAGAACACTGCCTTTTTGAACACTTTCTTTTGTTGCAATCTTCCCACAACCCTTCCCTACATCTCCAATTTTGTTCAGCAGCTTTGCACTGAACTCAGCTGGTGGAAATTTTGTGACCATCTCTAATTAAAAGTTTATTCTTGTGTATAGCCATACATGCCAGTATCTTACCCTTTTTAGTGGTAAGGTGCGCAATATGTTTTCTGCTGCTCGCTACTATACTATGCTGAAAAAGAAATTATTATTCCTCCCCATAATCACAGTGTTATAAAAATTCCCCAGCACACATTGCCATGCATCTCATACACCTATAGCCCCCCAAACACCTTTAGATTACTCCTTGCAATTTCCATTAGATCTACCAACAACTATGTAGTATAGTGGCCTCCCTGATAAAATACATAGTGATTGGAAGGTTTAGAAAGGTCCTCATATAACAAGGTTTTGGTAAAAGAAAAGTTTATTGAACAGAAATTGTATGGAAAGATTGTAAGGTATATGGGGGGCTTATGATACAGAAACATACACATGCTTAAACTATAGATTTCTTGAATCTTTGAGATCTACCTTTTTGGCAGTAGTTACACATCACCATCACATGCCATAATGGACTATGCGCCCTTGTCAGGGACACAGGACCGTTTCTCCCGCTATGCTGAAAATGCACATAGGGTGCCAGCTGCCCCCGGCGCCCACCCTCGGACACATATCTGGTGCAGTCCCTCCCCATGCAGATCTGAACAGCGCGAGCGAGCGTGTTGGGTGCAGGTGGTTGGGGCTGGATGGGGGAAGGAGAAGAAGAAAAGGAGCACACCCTCCTCCACTGTTGCTGTTCAGATCTGCACAGGGAGGGCTCCTCCAATAGAACACCCCCAGCTTGTCTGGCCTGGAAGAAAATGACTTCATTAGACAAGGTTCACCAGTGTCTTTCAACCAATGTAATGTAAGTGTAAGGACTTTTGTGTTTTCATGGGTGCCACTTGATATCATTAGGTTTCTGTATCTGTACTGTTCCATAGGTTAATAATAAAGAAATGTATCCTGCTGTGGTCTTTTCACATTTTATCATGCTGCCTTATGTATTGATGTTTCGGTAAAACATGCTGCCTTAGCCATGCAAAGAACAACAATATGTTAACTGCACAGAGCGTAGAGGTGCTTAGAGCGAAGATTTTCCAACGGTTGTACAACTACAGGGCATACATCCAACTGTGCATTAATCTGCACTGACATGGTGACTCACCTGATGGCGAAGGCGGTAAATATATGTTATTGCATACCCAATCAATCTGGTCCTGATGAGGCAGTGTTTTCCCTTTGTTGCATCGCTAATGAACGTAGCCAGCTGCGATTGTTACATAAAATGTCTTAGCTAACAATCAAGATAATACTATTTTTCTTAGAAGCATAAACATGTAATACCTTGGATAATAAGAAGTTGCAGGTGCCTGCAAAGCTGAATCTGCGGGCTCACCAGCCTAGCACTCTGTATTCTCCAGGCAAATAATGCAGATGAAAGTGCTCTACGTTTGCCTCTCATTTTCTCTTTATTCCTATTTTCCTTTACGAACAAAAAGGTTCAAATTTTAGATTTTGAAAGGTTTACGCGGTCCGATGACTGGGGTTGTACAAATAAACATTGCAGCTCGGCTTCCATAATGAATTGAAAAGATCACTATAGAAACCACGAAGCAAGCTATTGAAATGACTGTACAAATAAAAATATGTGATCTTATAATTCACGGCTGCTGTTGAGGGATTGCATGCACGCAATACCTCTATTATAAAAGTGTCAGCTTTATCGGTGCGAAATGAGTGGGAGAGCACTGCCAGATAAGATGCATCAACTGTAATAGAGGGCTATATAAATCACAAAAGAACTATTTACAGTTCATTTCCAGATCACACTTTTCCTGGAAATTGTAGTTCCCTATTGATACTTTTGAAGGATCAGTCGTGCTGTCAATAGCAGGTTCGGGTTTTTTTTGTAGAATAAGAAAAGAAAGGGTTGAGTTGTTTCTGTTGTGTATCAGTCGGAGGTATGTATACTTTTGTGATATGGCCCTCTAAGATATTATAGGGGATGTCAGGGGGATCCAGGATGTAATGGTAGAGCACTTCCTTAACCTCCTGGGTGTTACGCACGTGGCCAATTTTTTTTTATTTAAAACCACGCCATGGGTGTCTTCAGTGACGCCAGAGTTATGCATGGGACCGCCGAATGGGCAGGAAATCACGTCGTGATTTCCTGCCTGCCCGGAGGTTCCATGCATAACTCTGGCGTCACTGGAGATGCAGGAGTTATGCTGTAAAAAGGCCCCTTCATTTATATGGAGGTCTATGATTCGGCCTACCGCCGCCCCCTTTGTGTCACCGGTGACACGATCGGGGGCAGACCCGGAAGCATCGGCATACATGCCGATGCTCCCAATTGCTGGGGTAATCCGGCAAACAGGTGAGTTTCTCACTAGTTAACTCAGGCTGAGTTTCATGACGGATGAAACTCGGCCCGAGTTAATTCAGGCCAAACACCCAGGAGGTTAAGAGAGTCAATAATACTGTTGATTGCGATATTCTAATCGCAATTTTTCATTGTGAAAATCAGCACTTTGAGAATTCATGAAGATCTTGAAGTTAGTGCTATATCTTTGTAATTGCGAATATTCAAGATCTTGACCACGAACCATGCACCAGGAACTATTATGCATTGTGTTCACAATATGAGCATGTACAAGTCCCACTTTGTGAAATTAGGGTAATAATGACTGGAGATCACAAATTCATTCTGACAATTAGGTTACCAATTTGCGATTTTTTCTGAAGACGAATACTGCCTATGCTGCTCATCACTAGTCAATAAATATGCAGAGCTAATAATATGAGCAACAGATTTTGTCATATTTGGCAATAGCATCCATGTTGTCTAAGGACCCTTTCACATTATCCACGCTTCGCTTGTATATAGAGACTTAAAGTGTTAACCAACTAAACCTCAGGCAACCATTCCACCATTTGGACCAAACAAAAAGCTAATGTTAGGATACCAACAAACAATATATTAGTAATAATAGTAGTAGTAAATGCAATTGGTTTGAAGTTATAACAATGGAACAAAAGAGTTCAGCACACCAAACTCGTGGTGGTGGCACCAGTTAGTCAGGGATAGCCCGACAAACACCTGGGGATTTTTAAGTGGTCACAGCGTAGAAAAAAGTCAAATGATAATAGATTCAAAGTAACGTGACAATTTTAATCACAAATTGAAATAAATGTAAGATCCAAAACAGGCCATAAGAAGGTGGATTTTGATATCGATCATAGAACATCAAATATAATGTTACAAGTTATAACAATGATTTCACCTCATATTTCTGGTTGATTGATTTAGGTAACAAGGAATTGATTTTTAAACTAATCAACTTTTTTTATGATCAAACACAAAAATGAAACTGTACATGGCAACCTTTAATGATGTAACATCATTAATTAGACAACAACAATTAGCATATTGTGACAGTGTTAAACTTGGTAGGATGGGATAATAGGTATCTTCTGAGTTGTTTGTTAGATGTAAGGTGGTATTTTTCTTCGTTCAGGATTGCATATGCATCAGTCTTGGGCCAATTACAGTAGAGATTGTTTATAGCAGTGGTTCCCAAACTGGTTGAGGGGGGCGAAGGTATTCCGGGGGGGCGGGGGTGCTGGCCCTCATTCTGAACCTGTATTTGAATGAGGAGGTCCATAATGTTCCTAAATGGAAAAGGGGGGGGGGGGGGGTGCTGGGCTGCAAGGAAAGTTTGGGAACCACTGGTTTATAAGTTGGTTTGAGAGTTGTTAAAAACCAGGGGGGTCTATTTTGAATATCCAGGGTAGCTCAGAAGAGCCCCTGGTCAACTGGGCTCTGCCCAGCCAAGGAAGGACCATGTCCTGCACCCACCTGCTGCTATAGGGGACAGAGAAAATGTGGAGAAAGGATTAATGCCTGAGGGAGCATCTCATGGTAAAACTCTGAAAAACTCTACTTTGCAGTGAGGGAGAGGGAAGCCTTAACAGTCTGGTACCTAGCTGGGATTTTCAATTTCCTTGGTTCTAAAAGATGGATCTGTGTGTGCTAAATTGGGGATTGGCTGCATCTAAAGGGCCTGTGTCCATCAGATTTCCTAAAGTGAAGATTAGCTGGGGTTACTGAAACTTCAACCTCCATACTCTGTTGTATTATCTTTTAGTATCCTGCAACCCTTACCCTCTTTGTGCTACACAGAATAAAGGTTTTGTAACAATTGCTTCCAGAACCATCTATTGCTAGTTGCCTGGAATTCCTGTAGGAGTGGGCTCAGTTAGTGTCATGTAATCGTTGAGTATTTGTCAGTTTCATGTCACCGGATGGAATTCATTCGGTGTTTACCAAATTCTAATGTTTCCATCTGCATGTCCATCCATCTGCAGAATATACTATCTGCCCCTCACCTTCTGCTATACCTGTGTCTTCAAATTTCGCTTTTCTCCACATAACAAGTGGTTATATGAGTTTCAGTGGACATTTCAAACAGTGCAACTATGCATGACCCATACTTCAAACTTTAAGTGTTGCAAAATGGCCTCAGATTTGATTTTAGATTACAATGGTATACTATGATGCAAAATTGACTCAGTGAGTGCATTTTGCCTAGGATTTCGCTGAACAAATGCTCACATTTGCTAAAATTATAACCCTACCATCACTGTCCTTGAGAGTTGGTATGAGGTATGGTATGACAAATCCCAAATGTTTTCCATTTATGAATAATCTTTTTTTATTGTAAAATGATAGACATATAGCCCTTCCCAGATTGATGGGTAGCAACAATTTCTTGTCTCTTGTCTCTCCTCCTTGTCTCTCCTCCTTGTCATTATGTTAATACAAAACTGAACACTCCACACCAGTGAACTGTCAACACTCTGCTTGTAAAGTTGTCACACCTTCTGAGGTGCTCACACTTAAGGATCAATTAGCCAAGTGTATTTTATTAGTAGCACATGGATTCTACTTACCCCTTTAAGTGTAAGCGTTAGGGATGTACTTAATTACTTATTAAGTAATAACACATTGTAATATTTACTGTCCTTAATTTAAGGTTTATTTCTCATCAAAACACCAAATGATTGTTAATGTCCTTAGAATTGAAAGTAGGAGTGGGAGTACTTTCTTTTTCCTATGACTGTAAATAGGTAGATTGATAGATAACAGTAAGAATGATTCACCCCCAGCCAGGACACTGCAGGGTAGGGGTGCCTGATGGGGCTGGGATGGAAAGGAGAGCCAGCTCAGTCTGGATGTGACATCAGCGTGGGTGGTGCCACGCAGGGCTAAAACTCAGCGTGGAAAGAAGGAGCAGCCTTTTTGCTGAAGAGAAGCACCCTCTCTGGTTGACTCTTTGTGTCAAGTTCCTTTGGTTGCTGTTGGTCTGGTTCCTGGTTCTTTCATCGCAGCAGGCGGGTCCTTAAACAGTGTCCAAGAAAACATGGTGGAACAACTTCATGGGGTGACGTGCTGGTGGGAGAGCAGTCACCAGTTTGTTCTATTAGACTTTGAGCTATGGCGAGGGTCAATGATCCTCTCCATAGCTCAAAGTGTAATAGAAAAAATGTTTAGTTATAATTTTTTTTAACAGCCAGAATGACCATTTTTGCAGTTATAATTTTTTTTTTTTTTTTTACGGTCCAATTTTTATATTTAACACGGAACATTTTCATGGAAGTACCCACTGAGCTGGTGGGGTGGTATGGTTAGTGGCTGGTACAGGCGGTTTGGGTTAGTGAATTTTTGAGGACACTGTTTAGGACCTTGGCAGTATTATTATATTTCTTAAGGGTTAATCTGTTATGCACTTGTTTAATAAAGCTGTGGCCAGTTGTATACACACTTTAAATTCCAAGTCAGTGTTCGGTCTCTTTATTTTCCTAAGAGAAAGGGTAACATGGGGTGGCAGAAGGGGGAGGGAGTGAGAAGGGTAAGCTATAGGTGAGGCAGGTTGACAGTATGTTTTTCACTGTTTTGCTTATGTCTCCACAGCAAGTCAGTGTATGATCTTTACTTTTTTGAAATAAGGAGGAGAGAGTTCCATTTTAAAGATTGAGTCCACTTTTACCAGAGGCAAAGGAAAAAAAATGTAATTTCAAAGTGCCCATAAATGTTTCTGGTCCTGTATCATTAATGTTAATGCTGAATAGTAATTCAAGGAAATCGTATACTTAATATATCCAAGATGAGGTAACCTGACCTCACCTTTATATTAGAACTCTTGCTGTAAATTTCTATGGCAACCAGTGAAATTGCACATAAATGCATTTCTTTAATTAAACTACTTGATATAGGGCCACTCTAGCTCTTTAGAATGGTATTTAGGAAATTGTAGACCTTAAGGTAAGTCTTTACTCATTGAATGTGAACATATATTATAAGTGAAGGTGTTTAAAGTGAGCATATGACATACAACAGATATTCCTGTAGAAATGATAAAGTTTATGGACTCTTAAGAAAGAGATTGAAGAGATGAAAGCAGATTATGCCATGGGTGATTTCTTATTCACTTGCACATCCAATGTTTTCTGTAAGGTGCACAGCATAATGGCACACTTGTATTACAAGCATAACTTTGCATTGTGTGCATGACCCCACATCCACTATCTCTGCCACTGCTTTTCTGGGTTTCCAAACATGTTCATTGGCTATTCAGTGGATATTGAGTGGTTGCCGATGACAGATATTTCGTTTGTATTTCTGTAGCTGGTTGAGTTAAACTTTCGGACCTTAAGATAAGAACCCTTACTAGACTTAAGCTGGCCAAACATGGGTCAACGTGTGAACCTGTGTTCAATTGACCCGTGGTCAACTGCAGCATGGTGGCGTCACTATGTTGTGCTTGAGCATTCACTGATTGAAAGGTGAATTGATTTGCACCACTACAAATTGATTCCCATTCAAAGTATCAAACGGGAATCGATTTGCAAAGTGGGAATGGCGATCGACTTTGATTTATGCACATGTCTGTTTCCTTGTCGATCAACCTTTCTTCGAGTGAGAGCGATCAATCCCGCTCAAATAAAGGTTTTTTTGTTGAAAGCGCATGGTGATCGAGCGTTAGTCAATCAAACAGAAAGTCGATCAGTGTGTGGGGGGCTTTGGACTTACCATGTTTTCAATGACTGTTTATTCCTTCTTTGTTTATATTGGTTACATGGTCTTCCCTGTGGCTTTACAAGACCAGTATAGCATTTTTGCTACCCGTGCATTGCTTTGTCTAAAAGCTTTGCCAAACTGTTCAATCCTTTAGATGGGGACCCTTGGGACCATTCAAGGTAATGGCAATAGTTGGCAATTGAACAGGAATTTACCAACATGTTGTTTTCCTGTTTAATCGAGGTCAAGAAAGGTTGGCCAATCTATTCGAGCTTGAGAAAGGTTGGCCAATCTATTCGAGCTTGAGAAAGGTTGGCCAATCTATTCAAGCTCAAGAAAGGTTGGCCAATCTATTCGAGCTCAAGAAAGGTTGGCCAATCTATTCGAGAACAATCAATCTCCATGAACAATTGAATCGATAAAAGCATTGACCGGTGTATGGCCACATTTACTCAACTCAACGTCCTAGTTTCACTCTATAAAGTCCTTTGGGATACAGGATGAATAGCACTACTGAATCAATAATATTTTATTAAATCAATATTATAATAGAAGGATACTAGTTAATGTGTCTTAGAGATGTAATATGCCAATTGAATTGTTTCTTAAATAGAAGCATGAAAATAAACAAAATAGCACTGGTAAAGCATCGCTTTATCATCACATCACATCACATTATGGTGGTTATGCTGTTGAAATCTCCAGGCTATTCATATAGCTAACACAACAATTGATCAGTTGTATATATGAGTTGTTTGAACACTATAGCTGGTTTAAGCTGCGGCTCGAAATTAAATAATTAGGGTCTCTGGAATTCATAAACGTCTGCATGTAGTATTATTGATCTATACTCTTCTTTAAATGCAAAGCAATTGGGAAGCCTTTACCTAGTTCTATCTGCTACTTCGTAACTGGTAAGTCTATTACTGAAATTAATAGTACTTGTCTGTTGGAAGAGAACAGCATATGCCTGCAAATTACATTTGTTTGTATTGCATGAATTGTATCATCAATATATCACTGTTGGAAGACCCTTATGCTTTATTGGAATTGCATATCTTTTCACTTGACTCAGAATTAACACTCTGAATGACATTTCACACACTTTATTACAGCCAAAGAAATGTGCTTCCAGCAATCACACTTGTGTAATAATCTCCAATTAATCCTTTCTACTTTCTACACCATTACATTTATTACAAGCACTGATGAACTCATCTGAGCAGATTCAGTTTGGGAAGAGTTTGTTGAATCATTTTTTAAGTCATTGGAACCCTAACTTACTGCAGGACCCCTCCAATATCTAAAGCCCCCCATACACCTTAAGATCGATCCATATAATTTCCATTAGATCTACCAACAACTGTGTAGTTTAGTGGCCTCCCTGATAGAATACATAGTGATTGGAAGGATCAGGAAGGTCCTCATATTACATGGTTTTGGTAGAAGAAAATGTGATTGTACAGAAATTGTATGGAAAGATTGTAAGGTGTATGGGGGCCTTTAGGGAGGCATTTAACTATTATAGCAACTATAAGCAGGCTACTGTGAAAATGGAGTGCAAGGAGGGTCATGAACAAAAAGGTTGAGGTTTTGAGCACTATAACACTAAATACACACATTTTTAAATAACATGCATGTGGTGCCTTCATGTTGTATGCTGTATTTGATGCTTTTCAATGATGAAGGGTCATTCTTAAGGTAGCCATAGACACCTCGATCTATGGCAGACCTTTAGCAGACTTATTGCAGCGTGGTGACGTCACCACGCTGTGAGCAGTCTGCTAAATGTCGGACTGGAATCCTGTGTGTTCCACTAACACACGGGATTCCTGTCAGACTCTAGCCAATTAACAGCCTGGAGCGCAGTCGGACAGAAAAAGAACCGGCAGGTCGGATCCGTGTGCGATCCGACCTGCCGGCTTTTTTTCTACAAAAGTCAAGGTGGGCTCCCTCATAGTTGCGGCAGACCAACCTTTATGTGCTCGGCGGGAGCGAGCACGCAGGTTGGTCTGCTACAACTATGGCCGGGAATCTGCCCGTCTATGGGGGGCTTTAACATTCCAAAAATGTTTAGGCATGTAACATGGTTGGTCAGGTTAAGGCTTAGGCTCCACTATGCGTTAAGGATGTCAGCATGTTCATTGAAAGTTAATGGATGTGTCTACACATCCATTGGTGTGACCCGTCAGCTTGCGTTAAGTTAAAATCAACACAGGGCACTGTGTTGACATTAACGCAACGTAAGCCAACGCAAGTATGGTATGTTGATGCACCTATAGAAAATGAATTGAATGCTCTGAAACACAATGGTATGCATTGTTCGATGCGTTGATCAATCCGTTCATGGTAAAAAACAAACACAAAAAAATGGATACGATTTCTGTACCAAAAGCGCACCATAAACTCTAATGGAATTTTTTTTTGTGTTGTAGGCCTGTAACTTCCAAAAACATGTCCATACAAGGGTCTAGTAGACATCCTGAATATAATAATGTTTGAAACACACAATTATTATACAAAAAGTACATTAAAAATTATAAAATGTATTATTTGAATGCTAAAATCTCTTGAATACTTATTTGGTATGAAAGATTTCAAAACAGTATTTATGTTTGTTTATAATAAAATTTTTATTACAATTGGAAATGTGTTTTGTTTTACTTTGAATTGTATTGGATACAGTTATCACTGTATCCAATACAATGGCATTTGGCACCTTATGAAAGGGTTAACTTCAAAGAGCACATCTGGAAATGACAATGGGGGTGATATTCCAGGTGTGCTCTTTGAAGATAGCCAATTTGCATATGAATGTCCCGCTGGACATTCATATGCTATTTGGGCTGGGAGAGGGGTGACATCGCCGGCTTGCTTCAGTTAAGAAGCAAGCTTAAGATCCCCGGGAAAGCACAGAGCAGAATGTGCTGCTGCTGGGATCTGAGCTTAGCTGGATGGCTTCATCTCGTCAACTGCAATACAAAACAAGAAAGTGCAGGACGAGATGGAGCCGTCAGAAGCGCTAGGGGGTTAATGCATAGTGGAGCCTAAGCTTAAAAAGGACAAAGACAGAGACGAAGGGCAGTATACAAACTATGAATTTTTTTTAGGTGAAATAAAAACACAGACACATACTATAAATATATATACTGTCAATCACAATGTTAACAGATGCAATCCATTTTAATCACATGATGGTTGTTTCTTGAAAACCGAAAATGGGGTGCCTGCACCCATATTGAGCAAAGGTTTTTATACAGACATACAGATTGGGTGACCCTCCTAAATCCTTTTCAAAAGATTTACTTTCCCACTTTCTCCACTCCCCAGTTGCACTTTTTCCAGTCAACATCAAGGATTTGTTCAGTGATATGTTTCAATAACTTCGTGGTATCAAATTCTATTAGCTACGCCCCTGCTACACGTGCTAGCTACAATTCAAAAGACTTTGTAATTTAGAAAAATTATCCGATGGACACCTATCCATTTAGGGGTACTGCAATCATTACTTTGAGAACACTCCAAATCTCCATTCCAATACCAGTATAGTGCAGGACCACTTAGGAAGTTGCCAATATGAAGAACAGGCAAATCCATAATCTAATGATTGCCTATACGTCTATACCTGTTGGTCCAATACTCAGATGACAATCACCCCTAGAACAAACATTAGGGCATCACTTTCTCTCTTAACTTCCCATCCTGCTTGTGGGCATCAGCGCTCCTGCTTGTTAGGAGCAGCTCTGATGCTTCTAGAGAACTTGGCGACCCCTGTGAAATGGTCTTTGAGGTCGGGTCCAAAGGGGTCCAAACCACAGGTTGAGATCCACTGACATAGGTTCCCAATTTAAATGCCCATGTCAAGAAAGAAGAAAAAGAAAAACTGGAAAAGGTTCGTCACAACATAAGAACAATGCAAAGGACAGGCATAGCTGTACCCAGAGAATGCATACGGTGTGTGTGCATTACATGTTATGTTTTAGAATTTTTCATTGGGGGACTGTTGATATTAGGTATAGTGACAGGTTAATCACAATGTTACACAATTTATTTTTATCTATTTAACCTCCCTAGCGCACTGCCTGTACCGCACCGTTTTTAACAGTGTGGTACAGGCAATGGCAGCAGTGTACAAGGGACACTGCCTGCCATTTCCTCCCTCCCCCCTCCCCTCTCCATACAGCCAGTGTCATTCATGACACTGGCTGGGAGGGTTGGAAAACAGATGCCCCTCCATTAACATGGAGGTCTATGGCACTGCTCACCCTCGCCCCTTCCGCGTCACCGCGACGCGATCAGTGAAGCCCCAGAACCCCGGAAATGCTGCGGCTGGAAGCAGCATCACTGTAGCTTTCCGGGGATATGCAGCTTTCATGGGTTCTTCACACAAACTCTGGACAAGATGGGCTCGTCATGAACACTAAGAAGGTTAAGGAAACATATTTAAAAATGAATTAGGCAGACAGGATTCAACTTGTTTAAATTCCACAATACATGATCCTATTGTCATAAGGTCAATATGTTTTGCCCCCAGCAGGGTTTCTTCAGGATGTAGACAATATGGGTCAGTTAATGGAACCATTGGACACCAGAAAACCGGAGTGCAGTCCCCTGATGGGTAGAGGGAGAGGAAGAGAAGGGGGGGGGGGGGGGGGGGGGGGGGAGTAGGCCGCCAGAGGCTCCTCACCCTAACATGATTGAAGTTTCAGACAAGGAAAATTGGACTAGAGAAGCCAAAAGTTGAAATCAAGTAAACTCCCATAATGTCACTTCCGGGTTTGCGGATATATTCTTCATAGCCCATGTAGTACTTAAATTTGCCCTCCCCGTACTCCTCTACTGCCCTAATTTCTGGGAAACGGCTTTGGAAATACTTGAAACATTCATGTTTTGGAGAGAATATGATGTTTTTCTAGGAATGGATACAAGGTATGTAGCTCCGTCAGGACATAACCATCACACACACATGGTTTTCTTAGATTCACTTAAGACCCCCATACACTGGACAAGCTGGGGACAATAGACAAGCGACAAAGTGCAACATGATGACTTCCCTTTGTGTGCTGGCCGTTATTTTGGATCAGGGTGTCGGTCCCCATTCAAACTAATGACATCAGTCAGAGATTAACGGACATTTTAGTTCTCTGACCCACCGAGCTTTGGGGTGACAGCGACCATGTGGGCACCTTCGATCCGCGGCCAATTTTTGTGCCAGCCTACAGCCGTGACCGTGTACGTCTCGCTAGGTGTATAGGGGCCTTTAGAATGACCAGAAACCCTTGCACATCTTTGATTGCCTAGTTTACATTGTACAATAATAGATAAACATGTTTGATGAAATGAACAGTGTCTTCATCATTTCAAAGTATTACGAATCAATTAATAAACACATATTCACAGCAATGGATGGTATTTTTTTTATCAATTGCAGATAAACCTGGAAATTTAAATAAAAACTATTATAACTTATTTATTTTCTATTTTCAACTTTTTTTATTGCCAGGACAGCTGAAAATTTGCATGAAAATTACAGTTTACGTTCTGTTGAAAGCTTTTAAAAAAGCTTATGCTGCATGCAAACACTTTCCAGGCTGTCTCTGCTAACCTCTTCATCTTATATCCATATAGCATCCCCCTGATAAATAATGCTGTATCCAATTCAGCTTATGCCATCAGCAGAAAATAAACTCCACTGGCCATTGTTTTTGTTTGCCTTTAGCTGAGTGATTGATTGAAATATTTTTGGCATAGAGTGCAGCTTTTTCTCCCGCTCTAGAGCATATCTCATTGATTGCTTCGCAGAAGAAAAAAAATGTTTTGGATCTCAGCAAATTGCCGGAGCACTTCACAAAGCTCAGGACCTGCCGGTATAGTTCAGCAATGTTTCTTACATTTCACTGCTTCATTTACATTAGTATCTGCCGGACTTGGAGTTGAGTTCAGCTTCCTTGATTTAAGAATATTATCTGTATAATGTCTGAATGAAAAATGACCGCATGGTAATAACAAATGTTGGGTTCCCCTATAACAAAAGATTTGGTATGATCTTCTGATAAATGCCCTCAAAGCTAAAGCCAAACAAAACTGAACTCCACATTGTACAGATTGCTGATACCTTGATCCCGACTTCAAAACAGCGATGAAACGTTCACTTTTTCAACTGTAAAGGCTTTTTTTGATAGAGCAGCCAAGGTCCCTACATAACATCCAGATGATGTTATGTTCAAACTTTAGTTTGCTATGAACCCTGCATCTGGGATGTTTCATGGGAGAAAATGAAATGGCCAGTCCTCTGGGTAGCCATAGGAATTTTGAATATGTCCTTTTCATCACCCAGGGCCTCTCTTGCTTTAAAAGGAGTGGACCTACCATATTAGGAAGCACTTACATGATGGTCACCTCATTCATATGCAAGAAAAAGAATATGTTTTTGGATATTTTTGTAGCAGAGACAATGGTAATAAATTAGACTCTTGGACTGATGATTTAACCGTCCTTGTGCACTGGACTTTATTTTGAACTGCACACCTGCTTCAAATGCAGCATTAAGGTTATGTGAAGACTTGGCCTCAAGACTTTCTCTAAGATAGAATTTTTAAAAAATATAATCTAACATTTTCTCTGCCCTGAAACCCCTGTCTCTGGGGGTTGACCATGCAGTGACCATGGCCATTACACAATTCTTCTAATTTGTGCATTTAGGCATGGCAATGCCTGCTTACTTAAAGCCATATAAGTTTTGTGCTTATAACTTTGGCTACTACCCAGATGTGTCAATGGTCCACAACCTGGTTTATCCATCAGTAAAGTTTATCATTCCTACTGGGGTGCTAAAGCAAGGTTATAGTGATATGTTTATACTCAACACCTCTTAGAGATCATCCTATGAATTGTATATCTGAGGATTCGCTACCTTGCTTGGTTCTCTCCTATTGGATTTGAACCGATGTCCATGACATTTCTTTTTTAATTTCCTTGTGTTTCTAAATTTGTTGATCAAATTAGTAATTGAAAACATAAAAGTACAACTTCTAAATATTGGTGTACATGTACTAAATCCCCACAGTTATACTTAAACCACAGAAAGTGACAAACATCAGCTTTGACTAGCTCAATCTGTGAGTTAATTGCAAAGCCCCTGAATAAGGTATCATCGTCAAAATTAGAGGACATATAGGTTTAAGACATGTAGAATTTGCATAAATTTAAAATTCAAGAAAAAAATTTTGCACCCAAAATTAAGGCAAAAATTTTAACTTCACCTATGTAGAAACTACATGTGCTAGAGCAATACTTTTTCTGTAATGGTCCCACAACCCTTCTTTAAATCTATATACATTTGGTGATGATACCTTGTTCAGGGGCAGTGCAATTAAGTCCTATATAAACTAGCTAACATTTTTACCCTAGACAGTCAGAAAATTTTAATCGATCAAGTTTATCTCAAATGTATATCGAATGTTATTTTGTTTGAAATAATTAGCATACTAAAACAACCAAATATCAGTTTCTCCATGTGGGGGGTATTTCAATCACAGTTCGAACAAACCAACATCGATCATTAATTATGATTGAATCTGACATGGATCATAGGGCATGGGGGCCGTAACTCACACAAGTTCTCTTAGGAAGTTTGGCACAGGAAGACAGAGGAAGAATAAAATAAAAAAGAGGTGAAAAGCTTAAAAAAGAATCCACGTCTTGGGTAGAACAGTCCTATAGCTGGAGGGCATAATATATTATGTTAATAAATGGTATGGATATTTACATAATGTGCCTTGTTTCTAAATTCCCAATAATATGGGCTCTATGATTCATAAATCAATGTAGAATTTTTTCATTTTATTTTATGATTTATTTGGGGGTTTTTTTGCAGGGATTTTTTTTAAAGGTTAAAGACAGTACCCAATCCTAAAGAAGCCAATTTGTTGAGTGAAATGCCTGGGTTGTTATTAGTATAGCATTTCTTGACAAAAGCTTCTCCACCTAGGTTCTTGTTTTTATACTGATATCTATTGTGTGTAAGGGGTTGTCTTGACAATTTTGTTAGCCTACTGTATTGGCTACAATATGCACAATTGGTCCCTCAAAGAGTTTTGTTCCTTCCCAGCTGGTGAAAATACTTAATAATTCTAGGTATGAAGGGTCTACATGTGACCTGCATCCCTATGGCAGAGCTAGCAGGGATTTAACTTTGGGGTAAAAAGCTGCTCTAGGTCGCCAACATGGCCAAACTTAGTACCGTCTGCAGTGGGGCAAAGAGCTGTTCAAAAGGACAAGTAAGGTAATATGGAAGTCTAGGAAGACCCCTCCATGGGTCATTTATGAATTGCTCCCATAGGCCAAGTGCAAGTTGACAGTGACTAATACCTAGAAGAATTAAAACAATATAATTCAGTTCACAAAGCAAGTTCTTTTATAAATGTATTTGTTGAAAGACCACAGTCTGCTTTAGGAGTTTACTGCTAATGCTGCTCCACTGTTACTATATTGGGAATAAATGTGATGCCAGAGGGTTGTTTGCAGCTTACACAGATCTGACTGATATTTATCGAGAGAATACATCTGGAACATTTCTATGAATTGTAAAATTTAATCACCATGCTTTAGGTCCCTGTCAACATCAGTTAGATGGAAGTTCTTATAAACTTCCAATGTTGTTTTCATGTCTATTTTTTCTAACAGATTAGTTTTTAATGCATTCATTAAAATATTTTACATAGAATTAGTATGGAGTGTTAAAAAGTATATATAATAAAGTAACAAAAGTAAATAAATGAAATCAGGAAGAGGTGTTTATCGTTCCTGAAAACAAGGAGCTGCCTAACTGCTCACACGTAATGATAAGCATCTGTGACTAAGTGGTTTGAAAGGTATTGAACCAACTCAGGTGAGGAAGGAAGGGCTAAAACATGCCTAAAGCAGTTATACTTTTAGAAAGAAAAAACATGCATATTACTTACCTACATGTAGTCTTTATACTGGCAAACCGATCCCTTTGCCAGTTTGCCAGGAGACTTGGTAAGGTAGACGTGACTGCCTGCTGGCGTCTTCCTTCCCACGTCTCCATAAGCTCGGGGCCTGCTGTGGTATGAGGTCCCTGGGGGGGACCGTTTTCACCTAGATGAGTATTTATTATTTATTTCTCTTATATGTGAATATATATATATATATATATATATATATATAATATTATGACTATAATAATCTCTTGAGTTGGCTTTCTGGATAAAAATGATATGACCACATGACTCTGTCATGCATATCATGCAATTACCTTGCAACCTCCATCCACAAAGTAGAAAGTGAATTTTGTGTACCATAGTAGCAAATGTGCATCTGGCAGTAGTTGTATATAGTGGCGCAATATATCACTGCTCTTTACAATGTATACAGTCATGTCACAAACTGTCTTGAAGCTCACAATCTAATGTCCCTATTGTAGCCATATGCCATTAACATTGTCTAAGGACTATTAATTGGGGAGGCCAAAACACCTACCAGAATGTTTTTGGAGTGTAGGAGAAACCGTAGTGAAGCCATGATAGAACATACAAACAGCTTCAATGGTGGTGTCCTCTTGTATGGACATTGAAGTTAAGCATTAAGGGGCAAATTCAGTTTTGGCCAATTTCAGGAAAAGAGACAAACCTTTTTTTCCATAAAAGCAACTTCAAGCAAATTCAAGCGTGACAATGAATTACCCCATATTACGGGTTTGGAAGATGCTTTAAAGCCGTATTTCTTGTACTGGATTTTCAGGGACAGCTTCAGTTATATTGTCTGTAGCGTATATTTTAGCTTTGGGAGTATTTTTTTTTTGCAGAGTTATCTTACATACAGAAGCAGAACCCCAATCTGATTAATGTGACCTTCAAAAAAAATAAAAGTTAAGTTTACACCAGTTAAGCCAACAATACCTGAACAAAACTGTCCTGCTACTAGTCAAATTTACAGCACTGTATCATCTGAAGTCTCTTTATTCTTAATTAGCGGTTGATCAAAGTTGGCCAGCAGCAGGACAGAGCCTGCGTAAGTGAGAACAAAGACGGCCTAGGTGAACTAATGACCAGCATCTATCTGATTAAATCTGCCCTGGTACTGCTTCATGTAAAAATGGAACTGATTAGAAATTTTTTTTTATTTTGTTTTAAAAGTTGAAAAAACTTCAGTCTCTCTCTCGCCTTTATGTTAGTCTTTTATTGAGATGAGTAACTTCTTAGACCAATATGGAGGCCCACATTACACTTATATCGTTGTACATGTACATTCAGCAATGTATTTTGGTTCCATTTAAAGTGACCTCTGCATATGGATTTAATTTTTTTTAATTTACCAAACCGTTTATTTCCCTTTTTTTCATATACACGACAGCAAAAATAATGAGAGAGCATTACACAGACTGATGCATTTTAGAAGCTTTAAAAACCCCTATCTGGCCTCTGTTAGGTTTTCATTGCTGTGTGTGTATCTCCTGAGAAAAGTTCCCCACAATGGAGCAGGAAGTGAGGGTAAATCTTACCAATGGAGACACAAAGGAATGAAAGGGAAGTCGTAGAGTGGGGAAAGGTTAGGACCTCTGTCAGATTTGTATTCCTGTATGTGTACTCGCCAGGGGAGATTTCCCCCACAGCATCTATCCTAAATCTGTTTTTATATGTGTTATTGATAACCTCTTCCTTTATACTCCACTCCATCTTTCTGTACTCCTACTTCAGCAGGAAATGCTGTATTTTTATGCTCATTATATGATTTATTTGTCATAAAATTATCTGAGCTTTCATTGTAAGCACTCAAACTGCCTTTGGGCTCATTTTTGATATTGATGTTTGCATGGTATGGGATCTACAAGTTAGGAAAACATAGCTACCTTTATATTGCTTTAGAGATGTCTACCTTTCAAGTGTTTAAATAACATATTCTTTAACAAATTGTTTAATATAAAAGGTTTAGTATAATTCCACCCCTCTAATTTACTGGATGGCAGTCCTTTATACAACACCCAACTGGGAACAGACAGGGCGTCACTGGGAGCTAATAAGGTGAGCTTCATGCCATCCTGAAAGAATGAGAAAACAGTGAGCAGATAGATATTCTCGTCAGGCCCATTCTGCTCCTTTAAATATCCAATCAATTGAATGGGGATGAGGACTAGTGTTGGGCTTGAATATTTGATTATTGACTATTTAGCTTGAATATCGCCATTTCGTGAATATTTGCAAATTGATCATTGGATATCCACCGCCATCATGATCCCCTTCAATTCAATGGATAATCGCAATGCAATTTTTAAGACGGAAATGACGAATATTCTCCCAGTTGAATATAGGAGTTCCATTGACTTGCATGCATTGCTCATATATGATCATACTGCGATTCTTAGATTGTGATCCATGTCCCCAAAGCAGATATTCAAGATTACGAATATCAAATCGAATATCATTGTGGGTATTCACGAAATTGTGCGAATTCGAATATTGCCTAGTCGCTCATCACTAATGAGGACATGCAAACAGCATGTCTACTCATTGTTGTCATTCACCTGGACCAGCTTTAATATATAAATGTATTTAATCAACAATACAAAACAAGGAATTTCCCCTGTAAGAAATCACAGGGGCAAGGGGACTTTAAAGGCTTAAACAATAAGAAGGTATCAAAACCTAGAATAGGTAAAATTTTTAATAAATTTAGCAGATAAAAATTTGAAACATACAAAAGTTCAGGAAAGAGTTTATATAGTCATCATATATGGATGTAGCAATCTGATGACATTCAGGTAGCCAGTAGCCTATGCCAGGTATCACAATCTCAATAAGCCCAATGGATTGGTCGCAGTTCGTATGAAGAGACCACACAGCATGGTCCTCAGTTATAAGACGAGACCCCGACGCACGTTTCGTCGCGAAGGCGACTTCATCAGGGGGTAGATGTAAGTCCAACCAACTGAGATGTGTGATTTGTAGGCCAGCAAAAAAGACTAATGTTGCGGGTATGGGGCTTAGTTTCTCCCAAAAGAACGGAGAGTCCCAGTATGCACTCCGCGTCAGAGCCAGAAACCAATAACCATTGGTTACAGGTAAAATGCTGAAATTCAGCATGCAATAGGTCCAGAAAGGTTCGACTGGTCATAGGTAGGTCGTCAGATGGCTGGTTCAGGTCCTGGGCGGCACGCAGTCACCACACCGCTTATTCAGTATAAATGTATTTAGTTGCTTGCCTAGAATTTATCATTATGGTAAAGCAGCAAACTTGGGAGGCTCCCACTAACCATGTAAATTCCCCCTAAATATTCTGTATAAAATATTAAAGCAAACCTGTCCTCTCCACCATAGCTGTAAATGAAGGTAAAGAGGCTTTATAGGCATCACTCAAAGATAAAATGAGTAAAATATAAATTAACTATTATTGTCCACATTGTAAAGTCAACATATTGGTTATATTTGAATGTATCTATACAAAAGGAATGCATTCCAGCATATACTTACATATGACTTTAATTCATACCTGTCAACATGAATGTCCCAGGGACAAAAAACTCTGGGACATGTCCCTGACATACTTCTGGTATTTGGATCGCAGGTCTTCCAAATAAAGGAAGTGATGTCATTGATGTCACTTCCGGTATCGGTAGGCTTCCCTTCCATTTAGTTGTAGGCTGATTTAGGTAGGAGAGGGGGTTACTCTCCCTGCTAATGTCCCACCCACACATTATCAACACCCCTTCCCTCCTAAATTACCCTGATTTTAAAATATGCGATTTAGTGAAATCTGTATTTTGCCGGGAAAGCCACATAAGAAACAAGACTTTCCTGGCCAAAACAGGATCGTTGAGAGGTATGCTTTAAATGTCCAGATAAAATTAGGCAAACTGGTTATGCAGTCTTGCCTCTCAAATATATAATTATGTAGTTTGTTTATACTACCATGGCTATAGCTCAATGGAAGATCAAAGCTATTGAAAACATGTACAGTGTGTGTATTTTTCAAGCTTAAGTTTACAGTTTACAGTTTAAAGAAAAAGTATGTGAGCCCTTTGGGATTACGTGGAGTTTTGCATGAATTGGTCATAAAACCATCTGTCTGCCAACTGAAGCTCCGCAGAGGATGGGTGATGCAACAGGACAGTGGCATAAAGTGATTCAACAAAAGAATGGCTTCAACAGAACAAAATATGCATCCTACCCTCAACCCGATTGAAATGCTATGGCATGACCTTAAGATAGCAATTGATTCCAGAGATCCTAAAAATAATGCTACTCTGAAACAGTTTTATGAAGAGGAGTGGTCCAAAATTACTCCAAATCGTTGTTCAGTTCTGATCTGCACTACACTTCACTACAGGAAATGTCTGGTTAAGGTTATTGCTGCCATAGGAGGGTCAACCAGTTATTAAGTCCAAAGGTTCACATACTTTTTCCACCCTGCACTGTGAATGTTTATATGTTATTTTATATGTAATAAAAATGTGAAACCATATAATGCTTGTGCAGTATTATATTAAGCAGACTGTGTTTTATATTGGTGTGACTTAAATAAAGATCGGAGCACATTTTATGACCAATTCATGCAAAACATCATGTAATTCACAAGGGTTCACATACTTTTTCTTGCAACTGTACCTATAAAATGTGGAGTAAGGGGTCTTATAAAGCACATTTATCATATAATTTGATATTTTATGTGATTTATAGTTATTGCTATGACAAATGCTTGCCTCTGAGTTTGTCAGAATAGATGTGGGCTGTTTTTGCCATAGACGAGTCCCCAGTGGGTTTGTATTCTAGAATGGAACTGTGGGATTTGCTTGGCACTAGAGTTGTGTTTTTCTCCTTTCTTCCGTACATTTTAGTTGTATATATAATATGAAGTCATTTGTGTGTAGGCACAGATAATCATAACAATATTCGCAGTCCATTCTCATAAGCCTCTGAACAGTTTAAGTGTATCTGAAAACAGCATTGATTATTCTTTTATATAACGTTGAAGTTTAGCTTTACCTGCCTTTAAAGTTCAATCTTTGGCAAAAACAAAGACATGAATCCATACTCTTATGAGATCATCTTATGGGTTCGTTTATGAGAATCAATGGATCTGTGCCTTGAGCAGCCTGCAAATCAGAAACATCAAGGATCTCCTATAAAAGCTTTCAAGACCGCGCCACTTTGATATTAACCAACCTTTGCCTAAAGTTCTGCTAAGAACTGTCTGGATAGTGTAAATTAAATGATAGTTATGAAGAAATATTCATTTATCATGAAAAAGTCATGTTCCATTATTCGGAAAACAGACAAACATGAAGATTCAACAATATACAGCAAGTAAAATAAGACACAGGTAGTTGCAAATCAAAGCAGAGCTAAACCTCAAAAATACAGGAGAATGTCACAAAACAAACATAAAATACAAACTTGCTATTCCTGTACTTTAGAGCAGTGGTTTCCCACCTGGAGGGGGGACTAGAGTTTGCAGGGGGTGCATACCATGAGTGGCGTCGGGGGGGG
>CM070032.1:204135826-204145980 GCA_036250615.1 Ptychadena robeensis
GGACACAGATGTGGTGTTGATGCTGAATAAACTATAAACTTTATTAACTGGTGAGGCCCAAATCATGGAACTCGCTTGTCTTAAGCCGCAGACAATTTCTTACCGTAATAAACTTGTTACAGAGTCCACGCCACGAGCTTTTAGGTAATAGTCCACAGAAGCTCGTGTTTGTACTTGTCGGTAATCCAGCTAAAGCAGACTCTCCCCCCACAGCACACCAGGCATACAGCGGGCATAAAACGCTGCATTCGATGACGCCGGAAGTCCCCACTGGTAGCCAAGCTGCCTAGTGCTTGCTGGTAAGTTCGGGAAAAGGGAGCTCCTTCCATGCTCTCTCCAAATGGCGCTGCCCTGCCTTAAATCCTCTGGCCGCACTAGGTCTTAATGGGGACCTCACCCTGACCTGGAAACTCTCGGCCACAACAAGGATACAAGGTCAGTTCCATGTTACCTCCCTCTCTCTCTGTTAACTCCATGAGTCCAGTTTGTGAATCCTGAGCTGGACTCGGCTCATTAAATATAAACAAGGAGTATCACATCTTGTGTATGTTTGACTACTTTTTACTAGAGATGGAATTTCCTTTTGAAAATATCACTGTTTGACTTTTAGAATTTAAAAATTATTACAAATCCCCTGAACATGGCATCATCACAATTGCTGGAGATGTAAGTTGTGTGCATGCAAGTTAGGAGGGAAAGGGTGCTACCCCACAAAATGTCTTTTAATTCTGTGCATGTGGGTTGAAGTTGGGGTTGGGGGGAAAGGCTTGTCTTGGACACAGGCAAGGGGGGCATTAAGGACAAAAATACATTATTGTTGAAAGCAATGCTATATTATCACAAAAAATTGGGATATATTTACAGTAGATGTACTGTGATGTAATGTAAATCTATCCTCTCCTCTCTTATCCTAAGATTCCCCTTTCTAAAGCCCCCCATACACCTTTAGATCACTCCATACAATTTCCATTAGATCTACAAACAACTATGTAGTGCTGGGTCCTCCCTCTTAGAATACATAGTGATTGGAAGGGTTAGAAAGGTCCCCTCATATTACATGGTTTTGGTAGAAGAAAAGTTGATTAGAAAAGTACAGAAATTGTATGAAAAGATTGTAAGGTGTATGGGGGGGGGGGGGGGGGGGGGGGGGGCTTTATACTGTTATCCACCTCCCGAGAGTGGATAAGTATGCATTTCTTTTAGCTAAAGGTTGCATACATAATTGCCAAAACTTTAATAGCAAATCATATGCAGAAGAAATGTGAGCAACAGCATTTTCCTAAAAATAGCAGTTGTTGCCCTTTCAACCATTTCCATGAGTTGGCCAAGCCATCCTTCTCCTTTGTGCCTTCGACTTACCCATATACATAGTACCTTCTAATCCCTAACCTAAGCAAATCCCCAGTACCCTCTGACAGTATATACAATTGTGGTTCCCTGTGTTTCTTAGCAAACAGTCCATATAGTTAAAGGAAGTGACATTCTGGTATTAGGAATGCAGAAGGGGCACCACGAAAGTGAACATCAACAGAAATGCAATATTTTACATTCTTACAATGAATTACTTGGAATGTTCCTTGAAACTTCCTATCAAATCTGACTATACCAGGAGAATCCATTTCCTAACACAAGCCTCTCATTACTCTTTTCTTAAAGATGGCAAGTTCTATGTGTGTCAGCTCCGTTCTTCTGCTGCACCTCTCTCCTCCATACATAACCATATGCATCAACCAAAGGATAAGGGAAGATGAATCTCTTAAGCTGGCCACACATGGGTAGATTACCCTGAGATCGACCGGCGATCAGTTACAGCGTGGTGACCTTACCATGCTGTGATTGATCGCGGGTCAATCGTAAGGTAATCAATGTGCACCACATGGGCACATCAATTACCATATGATAGGGACCCCGGCTGGGGAAAGCAGCCAGCCTACAGCCAGTCCCCCCCCCCTCTTCTGGCAGAGCTGGGTCCGTGCTGGCCACACCCTCTTCACACACACACAGAGCAGCTAGCTAAACACACAGCCTGTCAGCCCATCCATTACATTGTATGGGGATAGCGTTGTCCCCATTCAATGTAATGGATTTCGACCAGGTTTTCCAACATGTTGGAAACCTGTTTGGTCGACTTCCTTCGAGCAGGATCCATTGATCCATTGACTCAGATGAAGAAACAGATTAGGTTCTGAGTCTGCTGACATCACACCCCCGAAAGCAGTCCTAGCATCAGATTCAGAGCTTTTGTATACTAGGGACATGTAAATAGCATTAATAAAATATGATAAATGCACATATAATCTAATGAAAGGTTGCTGTAAAATGAATGGTCTGGCCACAGGGTCTCTTTAAGTTTCATTCTGAAGTTTCATATTCACCGGAACAAAATAGCACTATTTTCAAAATACTTTCCAAGTCTTTATTACCACCAGGGGCTCTTAAACTGCATAAGGGCCATTTAGCTGTGATCACCAAGGTATAACATGTGCATTATTTTCCATAGCGATCGTGATAGTCAGCAATTATTATTTTCTACTTTCATTGCTGAAAATAAGAATTGTTATGGCAAATAATAATCATTATAGCTCAGTGCATTGAGCTTAACAAGTCTAATACACACTGGCATGGGCAGATGGTATCAAGTCCTAAATATAAGAAACACTGCTCATACTGCAACCACTAAAGCTGCATCAAGCCCTGTTTAACTAACTTTATGTAATCAGTGCAGTTACACACAGCTTGCAATTAGTTGTGAGATGACTCCCTTTAACCTCCCTAGCGCACTGCTGAGGTCCAGATTTTTGTACCAAAAGCGCACCATAGACTTCAATGGTACATTTTGCTTTATGTTTTAGGCATGTAACTTCCCAAAATATGTCAGTACAAGGGTCTAATGGACATCCTGACTATAATAATGTTTGAAACACACAATTATGTAAAATATTTTTTTTAAAATAAATTAAATGAGAAAACACAAAAATCAGGGCACAAAGCTTTGCTGCTATGTACTAAATCTCACTCAAATAAAGTCTCTGGTGCCCCAGATTTGCCCATTTGCAGTTAACCCTCTCTATCCTGGTGTGATGGATGTGGTAAAATCACACCAGGTTAGAAAGGGTTACTGCATATGGGCACATCTGGGGCACCAGTGACTTTTTATTTGGACGAGATTTAGTACATAGATGCACTTTGAAATCAGTTTTCTACATAGAAAACTGATTTCATGTACTGTACTTTCAAACCTCCCGCCGCCTCCCCAATGTGACGTCATCACGTCACTCGGAGGGGGGAGAGGAAGAAGAGACGGAGGCATGGTGGCAGCCTTGTCACATCGGGGACACCAGGACCGCGCAGAACTGTAAGTAAGTAAGCTAGGGCGGTTAAAAAGTCCTATTAGCTTAAAAGGTTTAACACATGCAGGGTCTCAGAGTGGGGGTTGGGTGCTGTCTATGCTCCCTTCTCAGGCAGGGCATTTCTTCATAAGGTCTGCAGACTCGTTGTACACACAACACTCCCCTTGGGTAACAAGCTAAGACACCCCTCTTGCAGCAGCTCTTTTTTCCGAACTATTCAGTGAAGTATCCCCTATAGCACACTGTCTATAGCCACCCCACTCCCTGGGCTGCACTGTGTTTTCAGATCCAGACGTGCACGGGTCCCACGTCACAAATAAGTCCACTGTCCACACGCACTTACAGATAAACAATAACTGGGGCTTTATTAAAAATAATGTTATTTGTAGGCTTTTGCTACTACTGATGGCAGAAGTAGGGTAGATGCTTGAGGGTAGATGTATCAAGTAATCAATCCAATTTGCCTGTTATTTGTCCAATAGTGATAGCCGAACTTAGGCCTGTTTGCGGGCAGATTCAAATTCCCAGCCGGTTTTTCACTGGAAGACCAGGTTCTCTACCCGGTCTTTAATGAAAAGTTTCTCCCTCCGGCGGGAGCTTAATGCTCTTGATCCTGCCGGTGAAAGAATAGTAAGCTCCCTCTTGCCGGTGAACAGGGTGGGTCTAACACCCATACTGCTCGCCGGCTAGGAGTGCGGACAGTTTGGCCATCATTATTGTCAACACTTTTCTCTGTAGGCCTCTCTAGTGATGGCAGTGTCAATCAGTGTCCCCTATATGTTATCCTCCATCCTTGAATCTCTTTAGATGCCAGTCTTTCAGGGTTTATAAACTACAGTAAGGAGTGTGGATACTAGACAATACTAGAAAATAGTGAATAGTGAAAAACATCAAACCATTTCCTAGGGGCAAGATCTGACCAGTTTAGCTTTTTAATCTGGCCCTTGTCAACCTAGTGAAAAGACTCTCTGGGTCCCATCTGCTAGATCCTTCCAATGAGCATGCATAAGGTTTATAGTAGCCCAAATGCTCTCTTTATCTCTACTACATACATTGAACGAGAGGCGTGTCTTGTCGCCAAGGTCTTTACACTTTGACTAAAATATGGCGTTTATTTATATTTTCATATTTGTTACCTCCCTGGCGATTTTTTTTGTTGACAGCATACGAGAAAGGATACAATTTTCCTGCCACATGTCCCCAGCATCATCAAAGATTTTGGGGAAACAAGAAATTTGGATACCTATGCCAGGCAGCCATTACAGGCTTTAGGTCCGGCTTCTCTGTCTGTGACACTGTGACCCACAAGTCAAAAGGTTTTGCCCACCCCTGCCCTAGACCTTAAAGTACATTTCACCATTGCAGTTGGGTGATGTATCCACTACATGGTGAAAATACTTTTTTTCTCTGGTGTTCAGCTTTAAGCCAAGATGACATCTTCTACCAAGCCAAAGAAAAGTAAAGTTTCAATTAGATTTTTGTGAACATTTGCATTACTTTAATACCAAATGTCACTTGGAATTTTTGTTTTTTGACGAAGGCGCTGCATTAACCGCACAATAAAATGACCTGGAAATATTCCTGTCTGGCATAATAGCAAACATTCAAAGTACTTATAAATATGCAGAGGAAAAGCATTTCTGCAAGAGACAAAAGATATTGATCAATGACTGTTATTCATACTGGAGGAGATGGAGAAAAGATCTCAGGGCTTTAATGCAAGCACACTTCAATACCAAAGAGCAACGTAACCTTTCCAAATAAAACTATACAGCCGGAGTTGCTCTGTAGAAAGTCCTCACTGGGCAATATGTACTGTTTTGTTGTGCAGGTTTATTGACATTTTGTGGGGCATCTTAAAAATGGCTACCGGTGTATTTTTTAAACTGCTTTGTAAGTAATCCTTATAAGTAATCCCTGGGCTCTGATATGTGACTATAACTAGCTTCTGGCAAAGGAGCTTAGGCTGTAAATTTTCTGAGATATTTATTGTGCTTTTTACAGCCAGGAAAATCGTTATTTAATTTGATGGACATCAGCAGTGACTTTGAACACCCCGGAAAATATATACATCCAAAAATAGTTCAGTGCGCTATGGAAATAATTATCTCTGTACAGTGGCCGTGTGTTATGCATGGATTTACACAGCCATTAAAATAAAAATAAATATGTTTAAAATTTTCTCTTTGCTAAAACCTTTAAATAAATAAAATAGATGGATCCTTACCGAAGGAATAGACTTACAGAATAATTGTAGTGTGTTTTCAGAGAGTGACCAATTAAATATTTACTATAAAGTGTACCTGAGATTTAATGGCTTTAAAAAAATGGAATTGTAGGCCGCTTACTGGAAAACATAACACAATTGTGCTAATATATCAACAACACAAATAGAAGAGGTGATTAAGGTAAACTGGCATCAGCAAGATAATGCAGTTTATTTGAATCAATAATATTAGTTTTTTGGTTGATGTGTATAAAAAAAAAGTTTTGTTCTGTACATGTTTGTTACTGTGCATAATATGTATTTGTTTTGTATGATTTGTGAATCTGGCATTTTAGCTGCTCCATTCATTTACACTGTCTGGTCAAAAAAAAAAGACTAAGACAGGTCTAGATTCAGCAACAGTTTGTTCTCCAAGAATGAGCTCATATCTTAATATACTGAATGACCAGGTTATTCCATCAATGGATGTTTTCTTCCCTGACAGCACGGTCATATTCCAAGATGACAATGCCAGGATTCATCAGGCTCAAATTGTGAAATAGTGGTTCAGGGAGCCTGAGACATCATTGTCACACATGGATTGGCCACCACAAAGTCCAGACCTTAACCCTATTGAGAATCTGTGGGATGTGCTGGAGAAGGCTTTGCACAGCGGTCATAATCTACTATCATCAATGATTTGATTTTGGTGAAACATTAATGCAACACTAGATGGAAATAAATCTTGTGACATTGCAAATCTTGTGACACTGCGAAACAATGCCACAGCGAAAGCATGCAACGGAAAATTAGTGTGTGACCTTTTTTTTTGGTGGCAATTTTTTTTTTGGCCAGGCAGTATACCTTTACTTGACGTGCCTTTGGTTGAGTGCAGTTTTTGGGGTGTGGATGTTTACACATGGCCAGGGTGTGAGTTGTTGCACTCCCTATGTTTATGCTCTCTAGAAACTGGTTTTAACTCCCTGGCATAGAGGGGAGAAGGCAAGGTGAGGGAATACAGCAAAGTGCTATGTACTCTGCTTTGTTAAAAACTATGCGGTACAGGTGTATGGCAAGGGAGGTTAATCCCAGAATGCATGTGTGCTTTAATCGAGGCTCAAAGTCTTACACTAGCTTCCAGCGAAATATCACGTATAGGTGGCCATACAGAGGCAGATTTTTCACTCAGTTTTTGAACAATCAACCAAACAAAATCAAAATTGACTAAAAATCGTATCGGACATTGAACCAACATGTCAGGTTTTTTTTGGGTTGATTGGTAATCAGAGTACGTTGGTGAACCGATAGCTCCGTATGCAGCAGCCTTTCTGATCGATTGATTTTGTGGAATCGACCATTTTGGCGATTGGCTCCTGTAAAAATTGACCACAAATCGGATTCCCAAGTTGGTGTCCCATCGATTCCAAAACGATTGATCGCCGATTCCATGATTGCCGGGAATGATCTAAACGGGGATCGATCAATGACAAATCGACCCCTGCATGGCTACCTTATGAGATGTTTGCCTACACCGATAAACAGGTTGCAGGAGACAGTGAACCAGGAACAAACACGTTGTGGTGAACCAACAAACTTTCTTTTTTTAAAAAGATTCTCCATTTTAATTAACATAAGGAACGCATTGATTGTGGTCTTTCAAAAAGCTTCAAATGTTCTGTATGTACATGCAAGGATTTATTATGTTTGATTTTTTTACCACACCCACACTTTAGTTCCTCCCTGATATCAGTACAATACTCATTTACTCATACTCATTGAAGATGTTTCTTGAAAATTTTTGTTATAGCTAAAGAAAAATATAAAATAGTCTACAGCCCCTCCCCATTCCCACTGAAGCAGGTGCTATGGAGATAAACCGTGTATGATTCCAGGGTTTGTCACCATTCTCAGGGGAGTAAATGGTAGTGTTCTTAAATATTATAAACCAATGGAAATTGACCCCTGCAAGAGTTCACAGTCGCAAAAAACTCAAAATATAACCGAAATATCATTATTTGGGTGGACTGAACCTTTAATGCGTCTAATGGATTCCAATACTGTCACATAAATATAGCAGCCTATGATCTATGAGTAGCCTAGATCATTTATTACCTACCTCCACGTTCTTCTTTCTATTTGGAAGAATGTACATTTTTGTAACCGTGCTAAGGTAAGTCTCTGCTACTGTACAGCCCTCTACCAGCCTGTAGAATAAACTGACCTGCTTGTGACTTCACACATATTCCCCCAATCCCTCCAACGTTTTATAGGCAGGCCTTAAAAAATTAAGTCTGTGATTTAATACATTACAATATACATAGGGAAGGACTTTATATACTACACAGAGAACAATAGTTGTGTGTCAGTTGCCTTGCCATTGCTCCATTTTACTAGCAACATTACAAAAAAACTTCATTCCAAACCTAGAAAAGGCATAATTACGTTCACAATGCTCTAGGACATAGAGAATATAGAAATGCCACCTCCATGACTTACAAATTCATACAATGTTTCCACATCCTAGTTGTACACACATAGAAACGGCAAAGAACAGTTTGGAACAGAAGAAGAATTAACAAATGTATTATTTTCAACAATTGTAAACATGGATGTGTCATACTTCAAAGTCTTAAACCTTTGCAAAAGTCAACATGCTTTTTGTATTAAAATAGACTATTTGTGTGAACAATAGAAACAATAGAAAATCAATTGTTTTATTATGAGGTCCAATGACAAACATTTGTGTTATATATTTCATAGTAACAGCAGGAAACATTGACTGACATTTACACCTTGAACAATAAAAGACATTAAATCTGTTTTATCCTTCATGTTGTCTGAGAATGGCTCAGAGAAGCGCATTCAGGTTTATTATATGGTGGCTATGTGGATGCAAAAATCCACAGAAAAGGCTTTGGTGGATGTACCTGACAAGGGTAGACCTATGGACTAGGAGCACTAGATGTCAAGGTTGAAGCATGGATTTGGACATTGAACCTTGGTTTAAGGTCATCTGCTATGAAACCACGCTACAAATATAAGTGATTTGAGTATTTCTAGTGAAGTATAAAAGCTTGGTTCCATGATGTGGATGCAAATTCCTACAGAAAATGTTTTGGTTGATGTTGCTTACCTGCCAAGGTCTAGACCAGTGGTGGGCAACTGAGTTCATATGGAGCACCACAAGGGTGGCCCTCAGCATCACTAAAGGGCCTTACATAAAATTTTCCATCTCTTCTGACTTGTATAAGCATTTTTAATGAAAAATTAGAACAGGCATAGCTAGAAGTCTTTCTTTAAATTTTTAAATAACAAAACTTGTTTCAAATTATACTTTAAGCATATTTATGTGCCCTATGGCGCATTATATATCTTACAATTACCCGCTAATACTAGAGGAGAAGAGGAGAGGTGAGGAACTTGCTCAGGTACCATCTGGGTCTCTGATTGGCTTTTATGTATGCATATCTTGTAAGTTTATCCCCTCTTCCCACTCTAAGAAGTTCCCTGGTTAAGGACCTGTAACCGGGGGATCAGCGGACAGGTGAGCTCCTATGCCCTACACAATAACAGTTAGGTTTTGGGCGCTGCAAGTGGAGGACCGAGGGGGGCCACTGAAGAAAACCCAAAAGGCCACTGGTTGGGCACCTGGGGTCTAGACCTATTGACTATAACCTCTGGATCAGTGGTTCTCAACCTTTTTAGATCCGCGACCCTGGAAGTGATCCGTGACCCCCGTCATGTATACGTTAAGGGATGAGTTTGTAACTTTTTTTTGTGTGCAGACTCAATTCTTTTTCTATGTGTGTGTCAATGCACACATACTTGCGTTGGCTCATGTTGCGCTAATGTCAATGCAGTGCTCAGCGTTGATTTTAACGCAACGCAAGCTGACAGATCACACCAACAGATGTGTGGACACATCTATTCAAAATGGATGTGTCAACATCCAATATGCGTTAAAACCCTGTGTTTGACGTACCTCAAATGCAGGGTTTCATATTGGAGTCAAGGACTTAGACATCTCCCCTGGGCCTGTATAGGAGAGATGATAGTGGGTGGAGGTAAAAGTAAATTTGATAATTCAAGATCTCCTGTCATCATAATCATTGCAAAAATTGCAACTTGTATATGCAAATATTGAGAATGCGATGTGTTGGCATGGCGAAATCTTGTGGCAAAATGTAGCAGCTGCAGTGTAATTAACACAAGACAACCCATAGAAGTAATTAATTGCGTAAATCGGCATGTGCATATTGTGAGTGCAATGCATGGTACTTTCCACAGAATCTCAAATGAAATTACAAAGATAAAGCACTATATTCGAGATCTTCATGATTATCTTGAAGTGCCAATACTCGCACAAAAAATGCAATTATATGCAGTAGACTATAAAGAAGGTGCTGGAAGATGCCAGACAGGTGACCTTTGAAATCGTACGTGCTTGTGCGCCTGTTACACAAGGTGTGCCAAAGTTTTTTTGAAGATTACAGAAACAATGGTGTGTTCAGCATCTCACGTTTCGTAAACAACAGAGGTATTAAGGTGGGTTTACACGTCAAGATTTTTTCGGCCGACAGATGGACGATGAACAATTT
>CM070032.1:204180045-204197410 GCA_036250615.1 Ptychadena robeensis
AGGGGCAGCAAATTTACACTGCACATTGTGTGTTTAGGGGCAGCAAATTTACACTGCACACTGTGTTTAGGGGCAGCGAATCTACACTGCACACTATGTGTTTAGGGACAGCAAATCTACACTGCACACTATGTGTTTAGGGGCAGCAAATCTGCACTGTACACTATGTGTTTAGGGGCAGCAAATCTTCACTGCACACTGTGTGTTTAGGGGCAGCAAATTTACACTGCACAAACAAACTTTTCAAAGTAGGAACAAAGTAGGAACAGTGTTGTTCCCATGAAAAGAGATTATAGTACTTATAACATGTGATGGTTGATACTTTAACATATATATAAGGTAACTGACTTTTTCTATTGGGATATAGGAATCCTATAAATTGAATACAAAGAAAATAAAAATGAAATAATTTCTCAGATACCCAAAGCAACCAGTGTCCTTTTCACTATTTTACAAGATAGACCTTTATATAAGCAGGCGTCATATTATAAAATACTAAAGTCTAAAACAGTGATTCTTCAATGTTTTAATCTAAGGGCACATGTATAAAAAGAAATGTAAACTTTATAAAATGCAGTAATTTTGCACCGGTCATTTGTGACCCATCACATGTTCCCGATCCAATTTTAATCCTGAGCTATCGTTTAGAAAACACTGAACTATAATAACAAAATGTAAGAAACATCAGGATGATGACATTAGACATTTTTTAAATGATAAAGATGATAAATGTAACAAATTACAGATTAAATTGAGATTGACAAGGGTGGGTCAAAATTGTGTAAAGTACACAGGTTGTGCTAAAAGACTGGTAACCCATCGAGCCCAAAAGAACAGTGGAATTTAAACAGCTCTCCTTACGGTCTATAGAGAAGTTTTTCCTTGTCAGATCAGCTTTCACCCAGAAGAAGAAGCTCCAATCATCAGTCATCATTACGACATCATTATAAGTGACTTGTCACCCCTTGTGGGTTGTTGCATTGGTATGTTTATAGTAACATTTATTAACTGTAGAACATCATTACAAGAAGACGCTTCGTCTGCTGTCATTTGGCATCTGTACTGACACAATAAAACACTTGTGTAGCCCTATAAATACACACCGTTGTATGTGAATATAAAAAGAAGCAAGGCATGTCTATAAAAAATTACATTCAGATGAAATGTGAGGATGTAGAAAAATCAAGGATGAAGTCAACATTTCATTGAGGTCTGACATACACAATTCTTGATTCTATAAAATGTTTTGTATCATGTTCTTGTCATGCCAACATTACTATAGCAGTTTACGCTGTCTGTAATCTTTTTTTTTGTAAAGTGTATATCTGATTTTTCAGGTATTTATTTCTTATATTTCTCAAATATAATAGAAAGCCTAACAGAATAGGAGCATGTCATGCAAGGATTAATATATATCCTAGGGCCAGTGGGACGGTACAAAGTTTTATTGGCTCTGTATGTTCTATTACACCTCAACCTCATAAGTTTTAATAAGAAAGTATGGTACTATTTAAGTGAGATCACCCAGTAAAATAGAAATCCTAGTCAGTTAGGAACAGTTAAAGTAAATTGGTATTTAAAGTTCACTAATGGAATAGATATATAAAATAACACCTTTGTCTAAAGGTCAAAGTGGAAAATTCAGTTCAATGTATCTAATGCATAGTAATACATTAGGTGTGTGCATTATTTGGGGTACAGTACTGACCAAAACTATAGCGGAAAAAATGGAAAGTGCTTATTTCAGATGTTTACAAAGTAATCAAACAGTGTGGCCAGGCTAGAGCAAACTCTGGCGTGCCTAACTAGGGGGGTCACAATCAGAAGGAACGATGTCCTGATTCCTCTTAATAGATCTTTAGTCAGAACTAATTTAGAATACGAATTCCAGTTCTTGAGGTTTTATTTATATAAATATATTGATAAGATATAAATAGTCCAGAGATGAGCAACAAAAATGTTGAAGGTACTGGAGGATAAAAATCTCAAGAGAGATTGCAGGAACTTAATATGTACAGCCTGGAGGAAAGGAGACAAAGGGGCAAATGATGTAACACTATTGTAGAGGATCCTGGATGGGTTTTCCCCATTTTCATAGTCTTTGTGTGTTACCAGGTAAAGAGTTTGGAATATAGTGTAACTATTATTGCCACTGGTTAGTTGATAAAGAGCCCTGGATTATGGAATGGGAAGGAACGATCGGGTGGGGCTTCCCATTCCACCCAGATACACACCAGGATTTTCTGGCCTTCATCCAGAGATGAACTCTGACTGAAAAAACTGAGGTGTGCAGAGAGAGGAGGAGAACTGTAGGAACTGTAACCTATATATGGAGTTTGTCTCTTCATAGTGTGTGCTTAAATGCAATGCCCAGGAGACTTTAGAAACCTATTTGTAAACCTAAGCCTTGTTAATGAACCTACAAGTCTACAAACTGCCAGTTAGATTTTTCGTTCGATGTCGTTGTCGAACATCATTCATTCATTTATTGAATGTAAAAAATTGCCAGTTCCTCCCAATGAAAAATCCTTAGTTTTTTTTGTTTGGAAGTGATGTACTATGCTCAAATTTCTTCTACTAGCCTTGTGCTCCTCATTGTTTCCTTGGGATTTTGTTATATGATAGTACAAACAAATAATAGAACAAACTAATAAAAATATTTCACACAGATATTCCAATTCAGCTATACATGGATGGGACACCAAAAAAGAAACCGTAATAACCTTTTGTTCAGTTATTCTGGGCTGGGTTTCCTTATATGCTAGTACAAACAAATTATAGAAGGAAGGAATAAAAATAGATACCTTTTCCTGAAAAAGATCCAACCCACAATCCCTCAAACAGGAAATATGCCATGCTTAATGTTGACATTGAGCAAAAATATATCAAGTGAAGTAAAGGTGCATTCGTTTTTTATTCTAAATTACGACAGATACAAATTTACCAACATGTTCCATGATCTTTTGAACAATTTTTTGTTTGAGGTCGAACAAAATGTAACCATGGAACAAATTGGTCATTCCAAATTTTTATTCAATCAAAATTGATTCGTTCTTCATCGAACTAAAAAATCTACACAGGTAACCCCACCTAAAATCTCTGTTTATATGCTGATTTATCTGCTTGCTCCAAATTCTGTTTTGTTTCCTGTTTTTGTGGTGAAAATAAAAACACAATCCCTATCCCCTGTACCTTAGGCTAACATAAAAATAAAATAAGAAAAGAAAAGGGCAGATAGACCACTTGGTCTTTTTCTAGTGTCTTTCTTCTCTGTTTAAATTTTTTTGGTTAACAATCACTTTTTTCTAATTGGCTTGGGGTAATTGGGGTATGAATATGTTTTTCTTAATAGCTCAATTTATTTACCTTTAGCCAAACTATCACATGAAATACAATTATATATATATACAGTGGGGCAAAAAAAGTATTTAGTCAGCCACCAATTGTGCAAGTTCTCCCACTTAAAAAGATGAGAATGGGGAGAAAGAATTCAGGAAATCACATTGATTTTAAAGAATGTATTATCATGGTGAAAAAACGTATTTGGTCAATATCAATAGTTCATCTCAATACTCTGCAATTTACCCTTTAATGGCAATGACAACGATCAAACATTTTCTGGGTCTTCTCAAGGTTCTCACACACTGTTGCTGTGAAGAAATCAACTGTGGGAGCAATAATTAGAAAATGGAAAACATACAAGATCACTGATAATCTCCCTTGATCTAGGGCTCCACGCAAGATCCCACCCCATGGGGTCAAAAGGATCACAAGAATAGTGAGCAAAAATCCCAGAACCATACAGGGGGACATAGTGAATGACCTGCAGAGAGCTAGGACCAAAGTAACAAAGGCTACCATCAGTAAAAGACTACACCGCCAGGGCCTCAAATCCTGCAGTGCCAGACGTGTCCCCCTGCTTAACTTCCCTAGCGCTTCTGACGGCGCCATCTCGTCCTGCACTTGCTTATGCAGTATTGCAGCACACCTGGAATATCACCCCCAGGGTTCCAAATGCCATTGTATTGGATACAGTGTTAACTGTATCCAATACAATTCAAAACAAAAATAAAAAGGTTATTAACAACAAACATAAATACTGTTTTGAAATCAATAAATACTGTTTTGAAATCTTTCATACCAAATAAGTATTCAAGAGATTTAAGCATTCAAATGATACGATTTATCATTTTATGGACTTTTTTATAATAATTGTGTGTTTCAAACATTATTATATTCAGGATGTCTATTAGACCCTTGCACGGACAGATTTTTGGAAGTTACAAGCCTACAACACAAAAAAAATTCCATTAGAGTCTATGGTGCGCTTTTGGTACAGAAATCTGGACCTTGCAAGAGCGCTAGGGAGGTTAAGCCAGTAATATGTCCGGGCCCATCTGAAGTTGCTAGAGAGCATTTGTATGTACCAGAAGAGTATTGGGAGAATGTCATATGGTCAGATGAAGACAAGGTAAAAAACTCAACTTGTCATGTTTGGAGGAGAAAGAATGCTGAGTTGCATCCAAAGAACACCATACCTACTGTGAAGCATGGGGTGGAAAGATCATGCTTTCGGGCTATTTTTCTGCAAAGGGACCAGGACAACTGCTCTGTGTAACGGAAAGAGTGAATGGAGCCATGTATTGTGAGATTTTGAGTGAAAACCTCCTTCCATCAGCAAGGTCATTAAAGATGAAATGTGGCTGGGTCTTTCAGCATGACAATAATCCCAAACACACCACTTGGGCAACAAAGGAGTGGCTTCATAAGAAGCATTTCAATGGTCCTGGAGTAGCCTAGCCAGGACCCCATAGAAAACCTTTGAAAGTTAAAAGTCCATGATTTGATATTGACCAAATACTTATTTTCCACCAAAATCTCACATAGGTGGCTGACAAAATACTTTTTTCCGCCACTGTATATATAAAATAGGCATATGATTTATATTTTTGTCCCAAGGATTAAACAACTCTACTAAACATCACAGCAATGCCTTGTAGGTCAGTAGACATGATTTTTCTCTGGAACAGTTAAGAAACATTCATATGTCCTATCCCTCCCCCGGGCCAGTAAACAAAGAAGTAACACAACCATTATCTCATCTCTCTCATCTATTTTCAATTTCATTAATCTGTATGCTTAATGCACTACAACACACCTAACTGGCTCATGGTGCTGCTTCTTCCTCTCCTTGTTGGAAGGTGAAGATGAACTGAAAAATGTGTACATTGAAGTTTAGAGTGCCATATGGTGATTGGAAGAGGAATACATGGAATACATAATAATCTTGCTAGTTTTAAAATGTTCTCCCTATTTGACACATGGGATGGCATTCATAAGCAGATTCAGTCAACGTACAATGTCATCTCCAGCAGTTTGTTATCTGTATACCTCTTGTAAAAAATATATTGATGAATAATAATTACCATATTGAAATGAACATACACAGAAACAAATTTCATTATAAGTTCCAAATACCCTCATCCCAAAGCGTTCTGCTCTGCAAAAACAAATACTGTTTAAATATAACTCTTTTCCTTCATCTTCAACTTTCCAATTTTCGGGGTGCTAAATTAATATTTTGCCACCTTGGCTATATGTCATTCATAAGCAACTTTCACTGGTTTCACCTAGATAGAAAATGTGTTCACAGTGAAGAGTCACCACTGTATACTAAAAAATGGGATGATGTAACAGCTTGACTTATAATTTTCAGAATTGAATTGTTCATGCGTCCTTCTCAGAACAGGTTTTATAATAAAAATGCGGATCTGAAATAAAAAACATGCTTTTTTTTCTGTCCTCTACCACGATGTATCACTCGCACTTGACGTTACACGGTTTAAAAGAATTATGTCTAGACAGATTCATTAGGAAACAAAAACACCTCGAAAAATAAATAAATACATTGAAATCAAAGATCAAATATATATGTGTTGTATTTCTTGTTGTCTTTCTTACAATGTTTAAAGTACGGGTAAACCATACACAACACTTCTACATGAAAAGCTTCCTATTAAATATGTGAGGCTATCATCAAAAGTTAAATCATAAAGAAAATACCAATTGACTCACTAGTTTCTTTATTTCCTTTCTTTCTTTAGTTCGTTCTTTTTTTCACCACTATAGACACTTTTTAAAGGTTTTTTTATACTATGTTTCTGCTGCTTTTGTCAATACCAACAATGCATCGTAGACCATATTGGTGTAAAAATACCCCCACAACCTGCACATTTTCTGGATGTTTTTTAATGTTTAAAGAAAACTTACAAATATAGAGCAAGGGTTTTTTGCTTTTATTTGTGTTCCCCAATCATTTTGGTTGGGCGCAAAGGGATGTTAAGAAGACAAAGATAAAAAGAAAGAATTATAGAAAGCTAGGCACTGAAACGGAAACAATCGGGTGGAAAAAATTAAAAAGAAAGAGATGTAAGCGGAATAGCTAGACGGTAAAAGGGCTAGCGGGGGGTAACAGACATTAATTTCTACAAACAAAAAGTTTCACTTATGCTGGGTATATGTGACTCAACTCCAAATATATATATCACTGTAAAATAGAACCAGGGAGAAATTATACGCCCACAACTACTTGGATTCCCCGGCTGTAGACAACAAGGGGGGCAAGGGAGACTTTAAAAAAACGGTCAGCAGATTTATGACTAAGATAACATATATAGGTAAAATAATGCAAAGGGCTAGTAGCAATTTAATAGATGTAATATTAAAGCATAGGAATATGCGTCAGTGTCGGTTCGATGTTACCAGCATTGTCCTATAAGCCACAACTAACTTCGCATATAATGTGCGAGTACGTAGAAGACATGTAGGTAAGATATAAAAAAGTTCAAGATTGGTAAGTCGGATAAAAAGTCTGTAATCGCACTGAGATTGACCCCAACAGTCGCGTGTTTCGTAGTAAAACTTCATCAAGGGGGTATATATCTCTATCCAGTGGAATGGGCGAGACGTACACGCAAAAGACCCCGTCACTGAGCAAGAAGTGGGCGTCGTCCAAGGCGTCAGAGCCAATACCAGGGGGCGAACCATGGGTCGAGACGGGAGCGCAAAATAGTACAGTTCCCGGCATTGAGCCTAAGCGCGGAACAAAACCTGTCACCTTCGCATGACTCTTACTAACATTAGTGGCCAATTGTATTAGCGCATAATCTAAGGTAAACTTTTTTTTTCAAAGTACTAGCTTAACTTAGGGTCCAGCATAAGTCATGTAAGTCAAGTTTTGAGGTAAAATTCCAGGCGTCCTTATGTTCCTGTGGTAACAATACCCATCACAAAAACCTGCATAGCATTTTCTGATGTTTTTTATGTTTAAAGAAAACTTACAAATTTATAATATCGAGCAAGGTTTGTCTTTCCAAACTTTAATAATAAATTTAAAAAAATTGTGTTCCGCGCAATTATTTTGTTGCGGCGAAATGATGTTAAGACAAAGATTAAAAGAATGAGAATGTATATGGATTTATCAATCGATGGAGTTAAACAATGTGCATGAGTCTTTGAGTATTGTGTACAAACTTGTGAATACTACCCTTGTTTGGGTCCTCTCTCTTCTGGGATAACTGGGGTTCGAAGATCAAGATTGGACTGGTTCTACTTCTTCGTTGTCAATAACAGGTCTCTTTGGAGGTACCCATATAGTAATATTTTTATAAATTTTGTTTATGATACAATATTTTTATAAATGAATCATGCAAATATCAACTTTACAGGCGTCTCAAAAGAGGCCTTTTTTTCAAAATCTGTAAAACAGCAATACATAGAACATAATGTATACAAGGGGGGGGGCAACAGTTAGGATTCATTAGCACCACATCACCAATTTAAAACTTTTGTAATTGTTCAGCTATCAAGTCTTCTGGCAGGAAAGTGTTATCCCATCCCACTCCGCTGAGACAGTTCCAAAATGATTGCCGCAATCTCCTGGGATGTCAATAAATTATTTTTTAAATTAATTTCTTCAGTCGTGCTGATGTTTTTATTGCACCTTAGCTAGTTCCCAGGATTTTTTTTAAAGCTAGCCATACACGTGATGTATTCCATGGCGCAATTGATCACTCACGACTGCCCAAGTTGAGTTTTCGCCGCGGCGATCTCAGGCGGGAATGGGAGCTATGGCGATCAATCTGGTCAATTAATAGTAATCCGATCGCTGCAGAAGCACACACACCTTGTCCAAGTGATCAGCGGTCGCGAATGATCTTGGGCTCAGAATTGGATCAGAATTGGATCTCGACAGGAAAACCGAACATGTTGGTTCTTCGTCGATCCTAATCTGACGCCCATAGTCATTGGACGTGATGCTACTTGGACAAGGGTGGTATGCAGCGATCCAGGATACTCTAATTGGCAGATTTGACGCAGCTCCCATTCCCGCTTGAAATCGCCGAATCAATTGGGTGAGTGATTGCAATTTGCCATGGAAGCCTACACGTGGTCTGGCTAGCTTGAAGAATACTCTATTGATATTAATATATGAGTGGGTTCTTTCAACATTTTATATATAGTATGATTGTTGAGTATGTGTCCTGCATATCCCAAAAAGCCGGCCATAGACGATCCATCCTGCCAGTACTTTTTGTGGCCAATCCTGTTGTAGGCAGTTAATGTGGAGGGGATTCTCCTCCCCCTCAAAGTTGGCTACAATCTGACAGGAATCCCCTGTATTAGTGGAGCACATAGAATTCCCATCATTTCTGTAGTCAACTCCTCACCAAAGGGTAAGAGACTTCACAGCACCGGGTGACCTAGGTCACAAATTCTTGGGTGCTCGCCCAGACAGACGCCAAGCAGTCAGCCCTTCACCACTCCTCTACATTCAACTTGAGTCACATTCTAAATGCATTAGCGGGCATAAAATATCTTTTTAAGTCTAAATTCCACACGCTACAAGAGATATTATCCTGCAGTACTGCTGATCCTTTCGTCTATTGATTCTTTTGTAGTTTCCTAAGTATCATATTGCATAAAATGTAGCTTTGTACAAGTATTATCATTTACCAAGACAGCCTGTAGTATAATTAACATGCATGAATTTCACAGGTTACCAGAGTCTGTAACAATTTGTGTTTTCATTCCTAATTAACACGTTCCATTGCAAAAAAAGCTATTCGAACTTTGTATAATTGGCTAGACATTGTATGTTTCAGAGAAAAATGTAATAATAATTAAGGTAATAACTTTACATTTTCCTGAGCATGAAATTATTAAGATTAAAGTGAAATGAAATGTTGTTTTTTTCTTACAAATAAATAGTAAATTGAAAGTTACATCATTAGCATGTCTATAAATAAAATTATGTTTTGAAAACCTGGAAGCTAATTTTACTGAAAAAATTGGAATACAGACAACAAATATTAGTAGATTGTTATGAAATAATTCAAATGTTCATTGACGGCTTTAAATCACAGAAGTGAGAAAGTGGCAAAACAAGTCTGCAGTACATGGCAATGCTCCCCCTCCCTGAGACCCAAAAACATGATACTTGGTTTGCATGGTAAACATTTTCCACTGTGGTTGTGCCTCCACATTTATTAAACTAGTTTATCATTAAGTGGCCAATATGACTTAGCATGTCTATGTGAAAAATACAATTCTGGAAGTAAACTTATAACGTGTACAGATACATTGATGTGCCTTCTTTTTAATTCCATGGATTCATTTATCATATCTGACTTTGCCATAGGACTCTTAATAGCCCACCCTGACCGACGTTTTATCACCCTTTTCCACACACTTACTGAGAGTTAAAAACCTTTGTCAAATTGTATTTAAGATTTCACAGAGGAGATTATGCTAATCTTCCAACTTATGTGATGAGGGACTTGACATTATATACTGCCATAATGATATATAGATAATAGTTGATATTTTTATTAAATATTGTTTATATATATATATTTTTATAAATAGTTCAAAATACCAACTATTACAGGCGCCTCAAAAGAGACTTTTTTCATCTGGGAAAACCCAATACAGAACATAAATGTATATATAGGGTGAGCATCAGTTATTATACATCAGCACCACATCCCAATTTAAACTATTTACATTTTTCACTACCAAAAAGTTCTGCTTAGAAAGTGTTAACACCACTTCCCTGAGACAGCTCAAAAATGAGTTGGCCAACCTCCTGGGATTTTAAGGTGCAATAACATTGAACAGACTAAAGAAATAAGTTAAAACATAATTTTATTTACAATGTAATACAACCAGTCCCAAAAAGTAAAGTGCCTAGCAGGAAAAAAGAATGTCATCATACATTTAGATGTCCTAAACAGTCCATGAGACTGTTTGTAATGTAATATCAAAAGTGTTGCCACTGTGAGTAGGTAAATAAGACACAAAAATATGGGCTTCCATCAGTGTGCAGCTGATGGACAGATTACTTGTGTACCCGGGCTATTACCTTAAAAGTGGCAATTTGGTGAGCTAATTTAAAATAAGATTTTGGCTTGGGTTAAAATGCATCTCAGTTAACTTAGTATGAGTCCAAGCTTTGTGTTGATCAGCCAGATAGTGGGTACATAGAAATCCCATCTGGAGTCTAGCTACTTCATGAATACACAGCAGTTAGAGGGTTTTCTTTATTACTTAAAAGCAGTGATTACCTTGGACATTTGCCATGTCTCATTAGATGTACGTTTTACTTAGAACAATCTATTTAAACTCAAGGGAACTTGTTATTTCTTAAAGGAGATAATGTTTTCTGTTCATAGAATTAAACTGCACCTAGAATTTGTTTCTTACATGTTGCGGTCATGCCTGCTGCGTATGCACACTGGCAAGGCCTTTCTTCGACTTCTTGGAATGAGATACAAAGTCTGAGCTCATGTAGTAAATCTTGGCACTGGAGCATTTTTGTGAAACACGGGTAACCATGGCTAATTAATTTGGCTTGACATTAAAAGGATCTACCCAACATTGAGTGTGCTCCTTCCTTCCTTACAGATAAAACAGCTCTGCATTCATCCATCCACATAACCTAAATATCATTAGACCACGGGTCCTCCTTTAATTTCACTATGGTCCAGTTCTAATGCTAATGTGCCAACCCAAAGAGCTACAGGTGATAAAACATATAATCATGCGTATGTACTATGTACTTGGTTTGGGCCTCTTTTGCATCAATTACTACCTCAATGCGGCTTAGCAAGGATGCTATCAACCTGTGGCACTGCTGAGGTGGTATGGTAGAGCAGCATGCTATCAATAGAGGCCTTCAGCTCTTCTATATTGTTCACTCTCATGTTTCTTATCTTTCTCTTGGTAATGCCCCAGAGATTCTCTATGGGGTTAAGGTCAGACAATTTTCTGGCCAATCAAGCACAGTAATCCCATGGTCATTGAACCAGGTTCTGGTACTTTTGGAAATGTGGGCAGGTGTCCTGCTGGAAAATTAAGTCAGCATTTCAGTAAAGCATGAAGTGCTCAAAAATCTCCTGGTAGATGGCTGCATTGACTCTGGACTGAATGAAGCTCAGTGGTCCAACACCAGCAAATGACATGGCTCCCAAAATCAACACAGACTGTGGAAACTTCACACTGGACTTCATGCATATTAAATTGTGTGCCTCTTCATTTTTGCTCTAGACTCTGGGTCCCTGGTTTCCATATGAGATGCACAATTTGCTCTCATCAGAAAAAGGAATTTGGACCACTGAGCAACAGACCATTTTTTTTAGCCTAGGTACAATGCTTCTGACATTGTTTTTTGTTCAGGAGAGGCTTGACAAGAGGAATATGTGATATTTGAAGCCCATTTCCAGGATCCATCTGTATCAGGGGGCTCTTGATTAGTGTCGTTCATGAATATTCTAATCGCAAGTTTTATTGTGAATGTCTCAAATATTGTGCTATATCTTGGTAATTGCTAGTGATGGCCAAAGTGTCCACTGTGCAGACAGTTTGGCGCAAACATCTTCTTGTCGGGAACAGTACAGGTGTTCGACACGCTCCCTTTGCCGGCGAGAAGAAGTCTATAATTCTTCCTCCAGCCAGAGACACTGGATCTCTAGTACTATACCATGCATGGGTCAGAAATGATATCCGACCTATGTCACTTCCAGTTTAGGAAGCCATGGCATCATTAACTGTATCATTCCAATGAAAATTCCCTGCCAACAGGTGGGGAATTTGAAGTTCTCCGCAAACAGGTGAACATCTGACTTTTTTAAAAGTCTGATCCACCTGTTTGTCCAACGGACATGCCTGATGTTCGGCCATCCCTAGTAATCGTGAATAATCAAGATTTATTTGATCAGCACTGAATATGCATATGAATATTGACTATGCTGCTCATGACTACACTTGATGCACTAACTCCAGTCTCAGTCCACACCTTGTAAAAGTCCACAAAGCTTTTAAATGGCCTTTTCCTGACAAGCCTTTCTAACCTGCGATCATTATCCCTATCACATAACTTTCTTTAAATGCGCTTTAATACAGCACTTTGCGAACATCCAACTTTTTTTGCAATTACATTTTGAGGCTTTCCCTCCTTATGAAGGATGTCAATGATGGTTTTCTGTACAACTGTCAGGTCAGCAGTCTTTCCCATGATTGTGAATCCTCTTAAAACATACTAAGATACTTAAAGGCTCAGAAATCCTTTGCAGAGGTTTTGCATTAAAGCAGATGTACAATTATAACCAAATAAACATGTCATCCAGTCTTTATCCAAAAATAAATACTTGCCTTTCCTGCCTGCTCGCTCCTACACCACCATGCTTGGAGTGTCCGGTCCTCCAGGCTGCAACATGAAGGAGCAAGACTCTTTCGGTCTCACTCCCTCCACCAATACGGATCTGAATCAGGTGACTCTTAGCCCCTCCTCATCCACAGAGATGGGGTTGGCTGTGGGTGCATGGGGACATGAGAAGCTAAACATCAGACATGACGTCTAATTATGCCCCTTGCGTCCACCATGGTGGTATGAAAATAGGGCAGATTTCACGAATAATTCTACTAATATTCAATTCGATATTCATAAATTTGAATATTCACGGCATGACCATGTATTTCGAAAATGAATGTCACATGCTTATGTTATTTTCACGATGCGAATATAATTTTCGCAATACATGGCCATACATATTTGAGATATTTGCTAATTCTCGAATTGCCAATATTCGTGAAAAATATTCGAAAGAAAGCTGTATGCAAATCTTGACTTGACTGTATGAAAGATAATATAAGGCATTGAATTTTGGAACCAAATACATGTACACACTTCCTAACCGACCTGTTTGAATACAAAGAAAGGAAAATAGCCGTTGTAAATTTATATCATAATAATAAAAAATGACTGCAGGAGAACTCTGTGGGGTAGCCAAGTCTTAAAATACAATTAAAATAATAGGCATAGATTTCTAAGACGCTCATCTTCCATCTTCTAAATATCGTGTTTTTTTTTATTACACTCATGAATAACTAATGACCACCACACAATTAGATGATATTGATAGAACTGTGTCCACTTAATTAATTGAACAGGTTGTTTTCTTTGTTAGCCGAGTCACATATATCACGGTTCACTTGTTTCCAGATTGTGTGTTTTTTTTTTTGTAGAATAAAATGTTTTTACCTAATGGGAATAGAAACAAAAATAAACATATATTTTCTTCATGGGATTCTGAATCTGTAAACAACTAAATAAACTGCTTTGTTTGCATGATTCTCCTGTGCAATTTATTATGCCCATTCATTAGGAGGTGACTGTGTCTTATGTGCATAAACATTATTATACCGATTTGTTAAATAGACTAATAGAAAGGGACGTTAGATTCTAATTTATTCTATTTTAACTTACACCATTGTTTCATTCCTTATTTTTTAATTGACCATTGTTTTAGTTATTTAGTTTTGCGCTGTCTGGGTGTCTGTTATATTTTATTTCTATATAAAAGCAGTTATGCACCCATGGTATATTCTGGTTAGAGAACACTAGCCATAGCACTGTAAACAGGTTCAAAGCTGCTCCTTTGAAGCAAAGCATCTTTAGTTGACCTGTAGAGTTGGTCTTATACCCCTAAATGGGGAAATAAAGTCATTGTTCTACCCGTAATCTAAATTCATATAGCTTAAGGCTTGGAACCAATAGGTAGGGAATAGACATGGTCCAATTTTTTTTTCCAAAATTCGACCATTTTGATGATTCCGAGTTATTTGCAAAGCCCCTGAACATGGTATCATCACCTTGCTGGAGATGTAGAGAAGGGTTTGGGGTATACTACAAAAAAGAAAGTAAGTCTCTAACACAAATAGTGTTTTTACAAATTAAGTTCAAAGTCAAGTCAAAATTTTGAAAATCTGAATTTCAACTTTGATTTTGAACTTAATTTATGCAAAAACTGCATGTGCTAGAGCAAAGCTTTTTTTTTTTATATTCCCACAACCCTTTTCTACGTCTCCAGCTATTTTGGTGATGATACCATGTTCAGAGGCTTTGCAATTAGCTCTCAAAGTTAGTAAGTTGAAAAATTCGACCATCTCTAGTAGGGAAGAACGTAATGCCCTATTGGCTCATTGATATTTCAGGTTGTGTTTGTTGCCAGCTTACTTTGACCACATTTTTATCCGCTAGAAATTTATGCATCCATGTCCTACCTTAAGATATAAAAATCTAAACAGTTTACCAGGGTCCTAAAAAAAACGATATTAACTGAAGAGATTTTTGTTGCTCAAAAAGATAATTTTTAGATAGTCATTTTAAAAGTAACTTAGAAGATCAAAAAAAGAATTGGCACCCCTGAGCTATGGCATTGAATTTCAGAAAGTGTCTTGTGTTTAAACCTTATTAGTTGCTATGTTGTACCCCTCTGGTTTAATGGAAACACTTTATAATTGTTTTGAGTTTAATGAGGAGTCTCATAAGATCAGAAGTCTGGGGATTGATCTGATTAATGTCCTGCCAGACAAGAGGTCACCTGGGTCGATTCAGAAGTTGTCAAGGATCAGGACAGGGGGGCGACCAGGACAGGCAGCAGCACGCACTGACACCAGGCAGAAGATCCAATGTCCCGAACAGGTTACACAGAGTAGTTTAGAAGGCAGAGGATCCAAATACAGGGGACCAGAGTTCAGATAAGATAACCAAAAAAAACACCAGTTTAGATAAACCAGATTGAGGATCAGGGGAGTTCAGATTACAGGTAACATCAATGCTATTTAGGCCAGTGTGGGAGGGCGAGACACACCTATTTATGCCTCATGCTAATGAGACAGGTGTACCCAACCCACACTTTCAGGAAGCTACCTGCAGCATATTGCCACCAGCAGGTGGTACCAGTGATAGCAGTGAGGAGAACAGAACATCCTACTACCCATAGCCTTTTTTTTTTCAGCCCCCGCAACACTTTTTTTTTCCATTTTTGCTATCCTGATATTTGGCCATAGAACTCCTTCCCCCTTTTTTTGGTTAGTTTTGGTAACAATGTGTTGTTATCTTTACCCAGCATACTTTTATTATACCCATGATACACCCCACGTGCTCCATATGGTCAACCACCCAGCGGCGATGCAACTACTCCTGTGGAACCCACATCTTCCAGCATCCTACTTTCTGACTACTGGACATGGTAAGATGGCCTACTTAGGCCACTATGTTAGATAAATACCCACCTTCATGAGATAGACAGACCTGTGATACCATACCTGATTTTATTCCCCTAGATTGCAAACATCTCCAAATATGCTCTCTTGAAGATGTGACACAGATCACAAAACATGTTAAGACTATACATATGAGGCATGAAACAATAATTTAATCTTGTATAATAACATGTATGCTTGTATAATAGCAATAAACTGTGTTTTCTAGAATGTGCTAGATGTCTACTGTCTGTAACTGTTCCCAGCCCTTGTTGAAGTTGCCTGCCATGATAATAAAAGGTGTTGTAAGAATTTCCTCAGAATTATGTTCCTGCCATCATGGTGGACAGCTGCTGCAACCTACAGCTATAGGGACTCATGCTGTGGCTTGTGGGGCAAAGACTTCTTGGAGGTGAGTAGCAGTCTTCCCCTTTCCCTCCTAAGGGTGGCGAATCCTTATAGCCTAAAGACTGAGATAGGGAGGGCTAGTGAGTTGATACTTTGGGCAACTGCAATTCCAAAGGGCTTGCACAGATGTTCTACTGTTTGAAACTGAAATCCTTAATAACTGCACCCTGCTGATGGGCTCATCTGCAGACCAAGCATGTAAATACAGGGAGTGCAGAATTATTAGGCAAATGAGTATTTTGACCACATCATCATGCAAACGTTCAGGACTGGGCCAAGAAAGAAGAAGAAATATCTCAAGGATTACCTGATTTTTCTAAGGTTTTATGGGGGACGAGGTAATGAGAGTGAGTCTTGATGGGCCAGAATGAAATGGGAACGTGAGATGGATTGGTAAGGCAGAGCAGCTCCAGTCCGACTCAGACGCCAGCAAGGTGAGGAGTGGAGTACTGGTATTGGGCTGGTATCATCAAGATGAGCTTGTGGGGACTTTTTTCGGGTGAGGATGGAAGTCAATCTAAACTCCCAGTCCTTACTGCCAGTTTTCTGGAAGAAGGAAGGGACACCTTTCAAGCCCTCCACTGTGGTACAGGAAGAAGTCTGCATCGTCAAGAAAAACACATATTTGACTGCAGGACAATGCTCCATCACACGCGTCCAAGTACTCCACGCGTTTGGGCCTAGAAAGAAGGGTAATAAAGAAGAAAAAACTAATGGGACATGGCATCCTTGTTCCCTGATCTGAACTCATTGAGAACCTTGTGGTTCATCATCAAATGTGTGGATTTTACAAGGAGGGAAAACAGTACACCTCTATGAACAGCAGGGAGTACATTGGGAGGCTTAATGGGTGCTGCTGCACGCAATGTTGATGGTGAAAGCAATCAAAACACTGACAGAAATCCAGGATGGCAGGCTTTTTTGAGTGTCCCTGCAAAGAAGAAAGGTGGCTTATATGGTCATATTGTTTTTGTTTTGTTTTTTGAATGTCCAGAAATAGATATATTGTGACTGTTGAATGACTGTTATATTGTTTCACTGGTAAAAAATAAAATAATTGAAATCTGTATAAATTTGTTTTTGTTAAGGCCTAATAATTAACGGCACACAAGTAATAGTCACCTGCACACACAGATATCCCCTAAAATAGCTAAAACTAAAAACAAACTAAAAATATTTCCAAAAATTTTTATTCAGCCTTTGATATTATGAGTGTTTTGGGTTCATTGAGAACACATGTGTTGTTCAATAATAAAATTATTCTCAAACATACCACTTGCCTAATAATTCTGCACTCCCTGTAGAGCGTTATATTTGATTACAATTATAAAGCCCCAGTATTTGCAAGGAT
>CM070032.1:204202294-204212996 GCA_036250615.1 Ptychadena robeensis
CTTCCCCCACAATCACCTCACAGATGACACTTTCATGTCTGGGAAGGTTCTCATTCATCCGGATCATGGTACATGGAGGATGGGGAGGGGCGCACTTGGGCAGCTCAGCCTCTGTTGTTGGTGGACCTTGTCCCGGCCCTGCCGGTACCATCCCTCCTGAGTCATTGGTGACACATTATAATAGTGGGGCATAGGTTTCCCAGCAGGGGACAGGGGTGGGGAACTTCAAGCAGAGTACAGTGTACTCGCCCATAGTGTGCCCTTTTTAACGTGGTAGGGGCTGACTGATAGGGAGGTTAATGACAGGTGTGAACTTCAGGTCACAATACCATTTAAAATTTCAAAAGTAGTGATGGCCGAAATGTTCGTCTAGTGGACAGTTCGCAGTGAACATAGAAAACCTTATTTGTCTTTATGTGACTTTATGTGTTATTTTTCAATAAAGAAATTAAAAAGATACAAATACTCGCACTGCTTGATGAGTCCACCTTCCATTAAAAGTCCCACGGAGGGAACTTGAGACCATTTCTACCAGGATTACTAAGATGTTCATTGGCAAACTCCAGATAGGTCTGTACATTGTGCTGTTTTGAGCAGGGAGGCTTTGCGGACTCTGCAAGATTTCAGTCCATCAAGCTGCTTGGCTAGAGGGTTGTAGCCCAGTTCAGCCTTGTGCAGATCTACAATCTCGTTAATGACATCCTTGCACAGCTCTTTGGCCTTGGCCATGGTGCCTAAATTGGAATCTAAGTGGTTGCTTCTGTACCCAAGTGTATAGTTTACAGGTATTGTAATAGCAAGCTGGGATTAGCGAACTCCCTTAAGATAGCCATAGATGTGCATATTCTCCCTCGATAGATGAGGAATCGACTGCAGCGTGAAGATGTCATCATGCTGCAGCCAGCCTCTCAGAGGATTGGCGGGCACCCTTTGTGTGCCGGACATTACTATGGATGGGGACATTACTATGGTTAGATCACCGTGTGATTCGACATGCAGAAGATTTCTGGTCGAACTCACCAGATGGGCCCACTCGATTTTTGGCCGAGCAACCGCCGGGCAATTGGCAGAAACAAGCACGTCGGTCGATCAGGCAAAAATACAGGCAGGACTTAAATGCACGGGGGTCTAAGGGTTTTTGTTGTTAATCTGCCACAGCTACAATAAATCTACCATAACAATTATAAGCGTATCATTTCTTTGTTAGAGGGCAAATTTACAAAATAAGCAGGGGACCAAATACTTACCTCAGTCACAGCTGTGCTCAAATGTTTACATATCCTGGCAGAATATCGGAATTGTGAACCATTTTTCAGAGGATATGAATGATAACACAAAAACTTTCCTTTCACTCGTGGCTAGCGGTTGGCTGAAGCCATTTATTGTAAATCTGTGTTTACTCTTTTTAAATCATAACACAAACTACCCAAAAGACTCTGATTAAAACTTTACTCATCTTGGTTTTTTGGCCTTATAACATGCCTAGAACTTGACACAAAAGGGTTAGAATGGTGTTTAACTATATCATCTTCAATTGTGCTTGTTTGTTTGTAATTAGTGGGTGTGTATAAATGAGCAATGCTCTTTTGAACTCCTGGCATAACCTTGCATCTTTCATCCAATGCTGCTGATAATTATTGTATTCAAAGTCATGGGGAAAGCAAAAGTACTGTTAAATGATCTTCAGACAAAGGTTGTTGAACTCTATTAACAAGAAATGGATTGCCAAAGCAGGTGACACCAGAGCAACGGTAACACCAGTAATTTACAGATGTGGACCCACTTGACCAACTTGCACAGTTGACACTGAGGTGCAATCCGGGGCACAGTCTAAGTCCAAGGGGTCATCTGTTGTTCACCAGACACCGCAAGGAGTGATGGACTTTGCTGCAGGCAATGCCCAGGTTGTGGTTCCTGGAAAGCACCTGTGCAAGTTGGCAGCTGATGTGAAACCAAGATGTATTGCCAAGCGTTAAGAGTAAATAAAGGACAAGCTGAGAGTCTGGAGCCAGGAAGTCAGGAGAGGTAACGGGATGAAGTGCTGAGAAGTAGAGAAAATCTGTTCAGTCAACAGGGAACAGGGAAGTCTAGGAGTTAAAAGGGAGGCTGGTAGCAAAACATGAAAGACCCAAAGTTCAGACGACTTCCTATAGCCTAACACTTACTTATAAAGGAAAGGAGGGAGAAGCAGCTGAAAGGTTAGATAGGATAGTCAAATTTTACCCACAACTGCCAGAAAAATAGTTTTGAGATATAAGGAAAGCCCATTAATAACTTTAAGTGAAATGCAGGACTATGTGAAAAATGTGGTGTGGCTGTTTCAAGTTGCACAATAAGGAGGATATGTAAACTTATGAGCACAACTGTATAGATATAAATGTATATTACAAAATCCATTGTCTACTGTATAAACTAGTCCAGTCTAATCCACCCACAATCAACTACACGCCAAGCAGCATTATATGCGCCTGGTGTCAATCTGGGAGAGTTGCCGTCACTGAACGGACTTCTGGGAGAAATACATTTCTCCTATTCTCTTACGTAAAAGAAAAGCTCCTCTCTACTCAAGGACTCAGCAAGCCGCCTTGGAAATAGAGCATTCCAACTAGCACAATAGCAGCACAATTGATGTTATGCTTATTCTTCCATTGCTATGAACGGCAAAAGGCTGACAAAACAGCAAGAGTAAAACTAACAGAACAACAAGATTTATATTGTATTTTTTCTTTATTGTGATAGATAAACCATGAATTATGTTTTAATTCATAAGAATACAAAGCATGTCATTTGCTATTTTGGCTCGGAAATGTAGCATAAAGTGCAGTGAAGTGTCTTCTCAACACAAGAAATAAATATCTTGTTTTTCTTTCTAAAATGTTTGCCAGATTTCTGTAAATCTATCTGCCGCATTAGTCATCGTGTTCCCGAGCCAATGACTTGCTTTTTCTTTTAGTAATTTATGCCACCGAAGGAAATAAATATGAAAGACATTGAAAAATTAAAAAAATTATTGTTTAAAAGTTCTTACCTTTTTTCATAAGCAATTCATCTGCTGACTACATTAAGAAGGTCAGAGAATCATTGGAAGGTTTTATATAAAAGCATTTTAGAAATGGCCCACATGACCCATCACTGTTCCTCATGCGGTCTTCATTACGGCAATATATTACAAACCAACATTTGTTTGATCTTTGAAACTGAAAACGTCTGAAAAACGTTTTTCTTTGTATGTTTAATTTCTGCCATTGTCTATGTCCCTGCACAAGGCTGAGACTTGCACTGGGTGGATTTATCTCTCAAAAAGGGTTTTATGTGGTCTTTATGTTCCTTTATGTGCTGTGTCTTATGGTCACTTTTAAGGTGGTCATAATTTGTTACATATATTTTAATATTTATTACATTATAGGTGCATGTTTTAAAACTCGTTTTATAACCCTTACATCGATTTTTTATGATCAAACCATAAATTTGGTATACCGTTTAAGACATCAACTTGTAAAAGTACAGGATAAAAGTATTTTTTCTAATAACATTCACAGATTATTTCCCTTTTTATTAACTACTGTATTTTCTTCTGCTTTATAAGATGTGCCAGACCATAAGACGCAGCAATGGATTCGAAAAAATAGTCACACACAAAGCCATTTACATGTAAAGTTGGTGTACAGAATTTGCAGGACTGGATCATGCCCTATTCACCCTATACTAGTCATGCCAAAAGGCCAGCATCCCAGTAGGCAAGGCCATGTTCCACTCCCTCTGGTCAATAGAGATTGGCAAATTCATTTTTTAAAAATCAACCAATTCAACTTTTCAAGTTAATTGCAAAGCCCATGAACATGGCATCATCGCCACATTTTCTGGAGATGTAGAGAAGGATCCGGGGTATACTGCAAATAAGTATTGCTTTAATACAGTATTGTTTTTGCATAAATTAGGTTTAAAGTCAAGTCAAAATTTCTTAAGTCATAATTTTGGCTTTCAATTTTTATTATGCAAAAACTACACATGCTATTGCAATACAAAAAAATTTCCCCACACCCCTTCTCTACATCTCTAGCAATGTTCATGATGATAGCATGTTAAAGGGCTTTGCAATCAACTCACAAAGTCAGATAGTCGAAACTATACTGTATGTCAGTATTCACTAGAAGTAGAGGAACTCTCACAACTCATAGATCAACTTAGAGTATAAGCTGGAACATTTTATATTGGCACTGGTATCTGATCCATATTTATTTTTTTACACCCATTCAGGAGGAGGGGTAAGTCTCTGTCATATAATATATTTACTGCTAGTCATAGCCGAACTTCGGCCAGGTCCAAAAAAGTCTGACATCCGCCTGTTTACGGTAAGATTTTGAAAACACTGAAGGCCGACATCACTGACGTCACTTCTGGTACCTGGAAAGCACAGTTCCCAGTTTTGCTATGCGGATGTGATGTCACTGACGTCACTTCTGGTTTTCTCTTACGAGAGACCAGCTTTTCTCTGCAGTTTCTCATGAAAGAATTCTTCTACTGGCCGGATGTTTCTGCTCCTGATCCGGCCAGCGAAAGAATAGTCACCTTCTTCCCGATGATGAACAGGGCAGGTCGAACACTCGAACATGTTATGTTTGCGGCCAAACTAATAACTGCACTAACAATTCCCTAAGTGGAATGAGACACCGGTGTGAGAACTGGTATCGGGTTTTTTTTATTGCGAATATCGGCAGTTTTTTTTGTGAATTTCGCACACGCACAATATATGTTTACCATGGAGCAAATTTATGTGTGAATTTTCAAAAGTGCAGATTTTCGCAATATTCGCATAATCCCAATATTCGATTTAAAAACTGTTGATGGTCGCAGGGAGTGTTGCTAAGCTCTTGTTGCAGCCTTCCCATTCGTCCACTTGCATTGAGAGGCATGTGTAATGGAAAAAAAATACCGAATATCCGTAATTGCGAATATTCGGCAATATATTCATCATCTTCGCGAATTTCCGAATTGCCGATATTTGCGATTAATATTTGGAATCCGAATATTCGCGATAATCACTACCCCAGAACAACATAAAAGAGCCTTGTAAATACACTGGGGGAAACAGGTTGACAAGTATTTACATCCATTGTAACACAAATGCTGTATTGACCCTACCTGAAGGGCCACTCAGCCACTGATGAAAAAAGTCATTAGTGATGAGCAGCATAGGCAATATTCATATTTTCAAAATATTGTGAATGTATATTAGCAATAAATGAAGAAATTAGATAATTAATGATCTTAAGTCATTATCACCTTCATTGCGCAAATTGGCACTTTCATAATTGTTCCGGGTACTGATGTAAAAAATCTCAAATATTCGCAATTGTAAAGATATAGCACTATATTCCAGATTTTTGCAAATTTTCTAAGTGCTGACATTCTCAATAAAAAATTAGAAGGGCAGTAAATGAAATGGTGTAGTCCTGGATCTGCATGGCATCTTTGGAACTTTCTCATCCCTGCGTCTTGTTTTATGAGATCCTCCACTGTCAAAGTGAATGTCTTAATACTTTTCTGATAAAGGTGCAATGCCAATACCTATTGGCATACTTGGGTACTAAATACACCTTTTTTCTTTGACAGGGGGAGCAAGTATTTAACTCCAGTCCAAGCCATGTGCTATTGATACCTTATACCTTCAAGTGTTAAGTGCATAGTTATCTGTGGGTATATTGACTGCACACCTCCATGGGATGTTCTTACTGTTCTAGGTGTAATGCACCAGGGCATGAAATCACCACCAACATCATATATCCTGTTAATAGATTTCATTGAGTAATCCAGAAAACAAGCCACGGGTCATATGCAAAGCTTAGTCCAAGAAAGTACGGTACAGATGGAAAAGGCGACATGGTCAGGGATCTAAAGTCAGGGCAGACAGCGTTTAATCAAAAATCAGCAAAGACACTTGCAGAAGACAAGTAAACCAAACACAGGAGCACACACAAGCACAGTGCTATACAGAGACTAAAAAGGAAAATGGTGTACATGAACCTCATTACATGGGCAGATAGACCAATTACATTGTGTCACCTGGAGCTATTTGGACTGATAAACACATGGCTGTTAAAAATTGGGCACAGCACATCCACATTGACACTGGGTATGCCGTTTGACCATGAGACATGCTATGGCTCTGCTACCTGCTTTTTAGGCTCCCCTGAGACCCCCTGGAGTCTTCAAGAATGACTTGTGATCACTGGTACCTTACATATGGCCTTCCTTGTTAGGGATGGCATTAGTGTCTATGACAAAAAGAAGAAACGGCAGGCACCAATCACACAGAGGAAGAGGCTTTGGTGGACCTAGGGTAATGTATGTAAGAGTTTCTAATTAACATTGCGGAGTTAGATGCACTACAAGGACAATTTTGTGGCTGATTCTTCAGTTCAGCTTTAATAGCAATGAGCAATAAAGTGGCTACTCTCAGCAAATAAGCCAAAAACAATGTTAACCTCCCTAGCGGTCTGAGGTCCAGATTTCCATATCAAAAGCGCACCATAGATTTTAATGGCTTTTTTTTTATGTTGTAGGCCTTCACAAAATATGTCCGTACAAAGGTCTAGTAGACATCCTGAATATAATAAAGTTTGAAACAAACATTTATGTAAAATAAATTATGTTTTAAATTTTTTTTTATAAAAGGTATCATTTGAATGATAAAATCTTTAAAATACTTATTTTGTATGATAGATTTTAAAACAGTATGTGTTCATATTTGTTTTTTGTTTATAATTAATAAATGTATTCATTTGGAAATATGTTATTTTGTGTTATGTTTGTTTTTTTTACTTTGAATTGTATTGGATGCAGTTATTACTGTATCCAGTACAATTCCCTTTGGCACCCTCTCTCCCCCTGGTGTGAAGAACACACCAGGTGAGAGAGGGTTATGTCTGATGTCTGTGTCAATCCACACAGTGACTGTATACATTTTTTTGGTTGTGAAACTTTGGTAGATTTCCCGCATTGCTACAGAAACCTCTGAAACACATTTTGTTCCTCTCCGTTGACCTATTTCCCCAGCCCCTCTCTCATTTTAATTTAGCTTTGTAGACATTCTGTAAATATGTTCTGATGCACCTTGTAATATAATATCTCTTGGCTGTCTATCATATAGCTGTTTTAGACTAAGGGTAATATCAACTTGATCATCTTGACAGGCCTTGGGGAGGAAGGGGCTTGATGATTCCACATGATGACTCAGTTCCTTAGTGCTCCTTGCCCTGAAAGCTAAAATTACATTCTGAAAGCCTCTACTAGCTCAGGCATCATTAAAATTCAATGTCTGCATTGTATCCATGGTGGTAGAACATATTTAATGAATGCTCGGCTTATCTTCTCCAAATGCTCTATAATCTATAAGTGTCGAGAGGACAGCTTTATATGACTCTGGGCTGCAAAAGGGAGCACGTTCAAACGAGATCATCAGCGCATACCAGATTTAAACCATGTAAACTAACACTTTGAATGGTGAATGTTAAAATAAAACTATGGGCATAAAACATATACTTTTTTAATTTATTCAGTTTCCAGCATTATTACAGTAGTTTTTGTCTAAATCCCAACGCCCCCCCCCCCCCCCCCCCCCCCCCCACACACAACATTTATCTGTTGATCCTGCCATAATTTTTCAACTTCCATTAACAAACCAAGCTATTCAAGAAAATTTAAAGCAAACCATTTAACGCCAACACTACGCTTGCAGAATGTGTGTTACTGGTTAGATCAGGGGTGGGCGAACTTTTTGACTTTTGGGCCACAATGGGTTTCTAAATGTGACATAGGGGCTAGATCAAGAGCCTGCAAGGGCCGCCCAGCATAGGGGTCCTAAATCCTTGTAGCTAGGACAGGATATTTAAAAAAGAGAATATGCTAAAAAAATATAATAATTTCAGAATTGCCCCTCCCACTGTGCGCAGGGGCACCTGGGATGAAATGCCTGAATTTTGATGGCAGCTTCACATCTGTGGGATCTAATGTAATGCAATCGAAGCACCAAATTAAAATTACTGCTAAATCGTGAAAAAGAAGTATTCATACAGTGTGAGTGGAACAGCTTCTTCTTGCCATTACTAAACAATATATGCTGGCTTTGAGAATGAGGAAGTGATGTGTTTTTTTTTTATTCTGTAGCATCTTTCACAGATGTAAACTGGTGAGTATTATGTCTATGTAATGTATGTATGTATTTTTTATTTTGAGTATAGAACTGCTTTAAAATAAACCACTAAATGGCTTTCTGATACACTGACAGAAGTTATTTATTACATACTGCATTATTATTATAAATAATAATTCTAATATAAAAATATGCGAGTTGCTTCATTTGTAAGCAGAATGTCAGAATAGCTGCTCTGGTTGGTCATTTTAAGTAGTGATGCTATTCTAAATGCAGAGCTCATGGGCCTTCATTGTGAAAGTATGATGCTGAGGATCTGCCTACAGTCTTAAATGTCCAGGAGAGTGCTGGGAATGAGGGAAACGATAAGTTAAAACTGACCTACCACCTCACAGGGCACTATACCTATATCATTAGGGCAAGCACTGCTCTAGGATAAAAAAATATATAATCTGACAGCGATTTTTCCAGGGTCATTCCTCCCACAGCACCACATCCGGCCACGCAATGTTTTGTTAGTACTCACCGCAAGGGCACCTGGAACATATGTGTCACAAGTGCCCAGTCCTGTGGGATTTTGATGGCAGTGTCCCATCTGTGGAATGTAATGTAATGAAAGCAGCTCAATCTAGTTGCCATTTTGTAAAATTACAGCTCCATTGTCAAAATGAAGAACCGTATTTTTCGCCATATAAGACGCACCAGCATATAAGACGCACCCAGTTTTTAGGGGAGGAAAACCAGTCAATTGGGTGCAATATTTTCAGTGAATGCAATATCCAATTCAGCCAGCAGGTGTCACTAGCAGCAGTAAACTCTCAGCTACACGACGTCATTTCTACACTGATCTGCAGGAGGAGGAGCGGGGGGTGCCGGGCTGTCACTTCTCACTGTGCTGTGTCCGTGGGGATTGAATGTTGTTCCCATGGACAGAAGAGAAAAGGTAGATGCAAGTTCATCTATACTTTTCTCTTCATTTCCTAAAAGTATAGGTGAACTTGCATCTACCTTTTAGGAAATTAGACAGTTCAGATGTGAGAGTCGGCATTAGCCGGCATCTCAAATCTGAGAGCTTCTCCAGCTCCCCCAGCTGATTTCCGTGCCGGGGGAGCTGGCGGGCTGCCAAGGTGCAACCACCGGCGGCCGAGTGGCCGCGGGGTTGCGCATTCGGCGTATAAGACGCAGGCACTTTTTGCCCCCAATAATGGGGGTGAAAAAGTGCGTCTTATATGCCAAAAAATACTGTATTCCTGAAGAATGGGCGGAACCAGCTTCACTTCACCAGTACTAAACATGCTGGCACTAGAAATAAGGAAGGCAAGTACTTTTGAGTGAAGTAGTTTTCCCAGGTGTAAACTGCTGAACAATTTGTCAATGTCAATGTTTTGTATGTGTGTTTTAAGTTATTTTCTCATATTTAGCTATTCAAGGAGCCAATTCCATGGGCAGATTCGGAGACACCTTCCTTGGCTACACACCTCTATGTTGGTGGCTAGACGTAACATCATGTCACATTGGATATCACATGAAATACCATCCATATCACAGGTACATAGTCAGCTGAGGGACTTAATGTTCATGGAGCTGCTGGATATCCAGTCTCACTCCCCTCAGTCATATTTGCCATTTCTGGAGAAGTGGCATTCCTTTTTAGCCTATGGTGAGAGGATTTAGGAGAGGAGGAGTCCTAGATAAGATGGGCATGGACAGTCAAGAGGAACAAGAGAATAGTCTAGTGAATTATATTGAGACCTAAATGGAGATATTTTACTAACGACTAATAAGGACTAAATCACCGAGACAATAGCCAAGTCTAGGGGGGGGAGCAGTAGTTGAATGAAGGAATGAATGGGATAGTGTTGTACTGTTTTGTGGTATTGTTTATTGTTTCAAGGAAATGGAATGTTAGGAAAACATCTCTTGTATTCATTATAATATACTAAATAGAAACATTCCACATGAGCTGATTATGTTTAAATGTTGATTAATCACGGTTGTGTGCGCTGCGTCGGGGGCGCGCGCCCGTCGTGGCGACGGCGGGAGACCTTAAGAGGGCGCCGTTTTGACAGTCCACATCCGCATTGCCCAGCCTGGAGGACCCTCTGGACCGACGCACCTTCGAATCTATTTTCTGTGCAACTTACTAGTAAGACTTTTCATCCAATCGGCACCTGAATGTTACCCTCACCCAATTTTGACATTGGAACTTTTTGTACATCATTCAGTTTACCTGCTTGACAATTCTAACGATGTATCTTTGTACATTATTCAGGTTCTTTTACCACCATACTACATCTACCCTACTATACCCAAGGTATCACATACCCAATTATGTTTATACGGGTGCTACTGGGACAATTTGTAGTCACTGGGCACTTAGTCTATACACTTAATACTCCCACTTCCTCCATCCTCACATTATCCTACCATTCCCTCATATTAAACACCATCACCTACCTTAGTCACATGCACTTTGCACCGCCGTACAGGTTATGGCCACTCCACTTACACACATACCTACCTGTTGATCTTCCTTTCCCCCTCCCCCTC
>CM070032.1:204251657-204268366 GCA_036250615.1 Ptychadena robeensis
TTGGGGAGGATTTTAAAGTACTGAAAAGTCGTCTTATACGCCGGCATATACGGTACTAGGAATGGTCAAATAAGTAGAAATATCAACATTTCGACTGAATTTCGCATAGTTTCAACACGACCATTTAGACTTTTTGGTGAAAAAGTTAAAGATGTACCCAAAATTTAGATTTTAGTCTTTTGTAGACTTTCTATAGACTTAAAAATATGTTATAGTGTTGATCATAAATTTGCGGTCAACACTATAATATAAAAACTCAAGGCTTATTTAGTAAACGATAAGTAATTTTGCAGTGATCCACATGAAAATTCAGAAATTCTAATGGCTACATGGACAGTTAGAGACTCTGTATGATGGTAGATTATAAAGGTTATCAAATAGCTTTGTATTGTTTACAATAAATAACTTGAAAGATTATTCTTCTCAGATTATTTTAGCTGCATATTTACCAGACCAACAAGTATGATTAGATTCACACAAATGTTTGCCCAGATCTGTTTAACTCTGCATGGGCACTCCTTGCTCTTCGTGGGCATCCTGGGCATGCTGGCAAAAGCTTAAAAACACCCATACAAAAACTCAAAGTGCTTCTGGAAAAAAAAGAGTTGACAGAATGGAGAACCACAACCTCTTCATAAGAGGTTCTTCATAATTAAAGTTTATTCTGTTGTGGATGCATATGTTCCCTCTTCCATAACTAGATCCTTAGTTGGCCTAGGGTCGACAAATAAGCAAAGCCCTCCCAAGCAATGCCTTGCCTCACAGCAGACCCGGCTGGTCAGAGAAGGCCCCACACTGTTGTCCTCTATGATTAATTGATGGGGACAGTCCAAATGAATATATATGAGTGATATACAATTTATCTCATGTGGTAACTGACATGTGCAGTAAGAGTTACAAGCATCACTGATATATACACTTGTACAGCCTCTTTCAACCTTTTCAATGAATCCACAATTAAAATAAACTAGATGATCAATTAAATTCCCTCCAAAAAAGAATATCCTATTATGCCACTAGATTTAATTTTAATAGTTGCTGACTACTGTGCTAAATGAAAAGGAAATATCTACAACATGGTGGATAATTCTTTTCCTGGTATTGTGTTTTTTGTGTATTATGTATTGTGTATTATTGGGGTGATTTTTTCCTGTATTTGTGAGTACAAGAGAAACCTAAAGGCTATATTGTTAATCAACACAAAAGTGGGCTGATGCCACAAGTAACATTGTTTTTGGTTCAGGTTCCAACAGTTTTAAAAATTTTATTTTGTCTTCTTACCAAAAAAATGTAAAAAGCTACAACAGAATAATAACTAATATTTATCCTTTACTCAGAAGATTTATGGATCATGGATGAATGTTCATGGATCGTTACCAAACCACTAGCTAAACTTAGTCATTAAATTTATATTTTTACTTCCCTCTTTATCCAATTAAAGTGAAAGAAAACCCAAGGAGACTCTCTGTTAATTAATTCTGGGGGGTTCCTACATTGTCAGTTATAAATATGTCAATTAATGAGGGTTTTCTATGTTTTTGTTACTCAATAAAAAGTATACTTCTTACTAGAAAACAAATGTAATTATAAATGACAGTGTAGGAACCCCCATTAACTAATTGTGAGTATCTCATTTGTATTGTAGAAATGAACTTCAAGTAAATTGCTACACATATTGAATAATTGTTGTATTATTTACAGGGAGTCGGTAGCCATACACAATTAAGTGAACTAAAGAGCTTATTGTCCAGGATAGACAAAACAATGGTAAACTGGCATAGTGAAGAATATAGAAATACATTTTTAGTTAAGTAAATTGACAATCGCCTACTCTCAATAATATTCCTCAATATCTGACATCTACCATATATACTCGAGTATAAGCCGAGTTTTTCAGACCAAAAAAATGGGCAGAAAGTGCTCCCCTCGGCTTATACTCGAGTCAGCTGAGGGGGGTCCACTCACCACACCTGAATCGCCATGCTGAATGCTTTAGACAGGCAGCTTCCTCTCTTCCGTAGATCTTCTCTCTGAGTTCCTGTGAGCTTCGGCCCGACAGCCAGCTGATCGAGATCAACAAACTCCACACTGCCACCTGGTGGCCAGTTATTAGTACACATACAATACTCCATAGCCAGCCAAAATAAGAATTGCCATGCACAACCCATCCTGTAATTATAATATTCCTGTGTTCTTTTAAGATTAATCCTGTATGATTAATTTCTAGGGGCAATGGTGCTTTCTCTATATTCTCTCATTTAGAAAACTCCACTATCTGACTGCATTTCAATATGTTTTTCCAGTTTTTTTGATAAAATTAGGTACCTCGGCTTATACTCGGGTCAACCTCAAAATCGAGCCAAAATTTCAATTAAAATGGAAATGTTATATAGTGTAATGGGAATTTTTTTATTGTGAATATTAGTTTAAAAATGTGGGATAATTTGTTAAGTGCCGATATTCACAATTAAACAATTTTAATCGCAATTAACACTATCACATGAAAACTCAAGGCTAAAGTTGAAATGTCGAATTAGAAAATTCTAAGTAAAAATTTCACAGTCAGAATTTCGCAGTCGAAAATCCGCATGAAAAGTCAAAAATTCACAATCGAAGCAATATTCGATCTGGAAAATTTTATCAAATCGAATTGACTTCATTTCGACCATCTCTAATGCTGAGCTTCCATGTTAAAAATAACTGAAACCCAATGAATAAAACATGGTTCTATGACTTTAAAGCCACAAAATGCTTTGTTATACTTCAGCACTCTCACACAAATGGGGTAGAAGTCTCCATCCACCACGACGGACCACAGTAATATCAGTGTAGGGAACCTCAAATCCAAAAAAGACAACACACAGCCAATAGAGATGGGCGAACACCAGCCCGGAGTGTCCGCGAACAGGGCGGGTCGAACTTTTAAAGATGTCCGCCGTCCGCCCTGTTCGCGGACACATTCAAATTCCCCGCCTCTAGGCGGGGAATTTGAATCGGAAAAACCGGATGTGACGTCAGTGACGTCACATCCGGTCCATGGAACGCATCCTGGAACGCATCGTTCCTGGTTGCGGGAGCCGGATGTGACGTCACTGACGTCACTTCCTACTCTGAGCCGGAATCTTCACTACAAGACCGGCTTCATGCCCGGTCTTGTAGTGAAGACATTCTTCCTCCGGCACGATCTCGCAGGTTCTGATCCTGCCGGAGGAAGAATTTAGATCTTCTTCTGGCCGGCGAACAGGACGGGTCGAACACCCGTACTGTCCGCCGGCGAGGCGAACGGCGAACATGCCGAGTTCGCGGCCGAACTGTTCTCCGGCGAACAGTTCGGTCCATCCCTAACAGCCAAATGATCATATTGTGTAGAGGCATAGGAGGAGACAGAAGGTAAGGCTAGGGATCGGCTTCAAATATTAAAAACATGATGGATTTTAATTAGTAGAAGTTACAAGGAATAAGACAGTGTATCTACCACAGATTGACAAAGTTTCAAAATAAATGGGACCTAATATCACAAACACAAACTTCAATGAATTGTTGAAATATTTTGTTACGGATAATTACCCAGTAATTTAGTCATATCCATCTGTCATTATGAAAATGAACGTCTTTAAAATTAAATGATTCTAAAATGCCTATTAAAAATATATTCAAATATTTGACACATTGATGTCTCCTCTGTTAACATGGCTGTTATCCTTCCTTTTAATAAAAAAAAATTATAAAAATGACGGGAACAGAAGGTCAGAAAAGAAGTCAAAACGTATCTTGCTAACAAGATGAACTTTTGCTAATAAGCTAATTCAAGATTGATCTTCATTTCATATAATGATTCACAGCTAAGACAGACAGACTTAACATGAGTAATTATCATTAAGGTAAATGGTTACTCCCCATGACTCAGTTATTGTACATAGGATTTCATTTCTTATTAGAGTAACACAATTGTGCCTTATTTTGTAAAATTGTGATTACCTAGAAATGTTGCCTGAGTATGCTTGAGTAGTCCATTACTTTGGTATGCAGAGTTTCTTTGTTCTCTAATTCTGCTATTCTGCTTTAGCAAACACATGTATTGCCTACTGCTGTTCCTTAACCTCCCTAGTGCTCTTCCAAGGTCCAGATTTCTGTACCAAAAGCACATATGTTTATGTTGTAGTCCTGTAACTTCCCAAAATATGTCCGTACAAAGGTCTAGTAGGCATCCTGAATATTATAATGTTTGAAACACACAATTTCAGGTAGATAAAGCCCGTTTTCATTGGGCGGCACCATCTTGTCCAGAACAGTACTGACAGGACAGCTGTGGATGAGATGATGCCATCAAAAATGTTAGGGGGGGGGGGGGGGGTAAACAGTATTTAAAAAACACTACCAAAGCTTAGAGAATTAAAATCAAAGCCCAACATCAGCCAAAACCAGAACAAAGAAAAGTTTGAATTTAGGAAGACAGTATGGGGGTCTGTAAAAATAAATTCAACACATTGTTAGCGTAAAGGTAGGTTATTACACCCCCCCCCAACCTTCCGCCCTACTGCCAGTCTTACTCTTGGCTCTAGAACATAGCTTCTATTGCTAATTTAGCATATCAGTGAGCAACATAAGTATTTGAACACCCGTGAATTTTGCAAGTTCTCATAGTTTAAAGTCAGACTCAAACTACTATCATGGGCAAGACCAGAGAGCTGTCAAAAGACACCAGAGACAAAATTGTGGATCTCCACAACACTGGAAAGGGCTACTGTTGGAGCAATTGTTAGAAAATGGAAGAGGCTAAAGACGACTGTCACTCTCCCTCGGACTGGGGTTCCATGCAAGATCTCACCTCATGGGGTATCACTGATGATAAGAAAGGTGAGAAATCAGCTCAGAACTACACAGGAGGAGCTGGTTAATGACATGAAGAAAGATGGGACCAGAATTTTAAAGGTCACTGTTGGTAGAACACTACACTGTCATAATTTTAAATCATAAATTGCATAGGAGGGTCCCCTGCTCAAGTCAACACATGTCCAGACCCGTCTGAATTTTGTCAATGAACACCTGTGAAACAGGGAGGTGGTAACATCATGCTTGGGGATTGCTTTTCTGCGAAGGGGACAGGACCATTGCACTGTATTAAGGAGAGGATGAATGAGTCCATGTATTATGAGATTTTGAGCAACAACTTTATTTCCTCAAAGTCAGAGTTGTGACTGGGTCTTCCAACATGACATCACAGCACACAGCCAGGATAACCAAGGACTGGCTATATAAGAAGTGTTTCAAGGATCTGGATTGACCTAGCCAGTCTCCTAAATACAATAGAAAATCTTTGGAGGGAGCTTAAACTCTATGTTGCTCAGGGACCAGAAACCTGACATATCTAGAAAAGATCTGTGTGGAGGATTGGACCAAAATGCCTGTTGTAGTGTGTGCAAACTTGGTCAAGCACTAAATGAAACGTTTGACCTCTGTTATTGCAAAAAAAAGATTATGGACCAAATAGCAGTGCAATACAAATAAATTCTTTAAAAATCATTCGCCATTTCCTAAAATTGTTTTGAAATATTGTCTCTCACAGTGGGAATGCATCTACAATGTAAATTTCAGATCCCTCCATGATTTCTAAGTGGGAGAACTTGGAAGGGTGATTAAATACTTATGTTCCTCACTGTAGGAACAGAATAAGAAAGGGTAACAGTTGTCATTTTTTAAGATTTTTTTGTGCCATGAAAGTCCCATTGCAAAAAGTGAAAAGGATCCAAAAAATGGTATATGGTTCCTCAATGCATCCAAAACTGTTGAGTAGGAAAGCATTGGACCAAACCAACATCACTGTCCAGATTAAACTATATTGTCCCAGGAGTTGAAATTGGACGGAAATAAAACATTTATAGTGGCCAGAATTAAAGCGGACCTACCACTTTTTTAGGTTGTTCTGCAATTTCAGCTTAGCTGATATTGCAGAGATCGCTGATTAAAAAAAACCAAAACTGATTCACAGTAACAGCAGGAGGGGTGTCTTTTTAGAGAGAGCCCCTCCCACTGTGTTACATCTTGCCTAGGCAGGATGTAACTGGGAATTCTCTCCCATAAGCCCCTTCGTCTGAGACTCACAGATGTGATGTCAGCGTCATGTCTGTGAGACTTTGTGAAGAGAGAATAGAGAAGCCTCTCTTCACACGATCTAGCTGAGTGCCCCCCCTCCCTTCTCCCCCACACCAGAGCTGAGCTCTGTCTGCGAAAGAGTGCGTGGGAGAAGGGGGGGGGGTTGTTTTCAGCTGCTGCCCGGGGAAGATAGATCAGGAAGTGGCAACATGTTCCCATCATCAAATAAAACATGAAGAAGGTAAATAATTTTATTTGTTTTTGTGTAGCAATTTTCCAGGATCTGAACTGCTGACAGGTAAGTAATGTGCTTATTTCATGTATGTGTGTTTTTTTTTTCGTTTTTTTGTTGTTTAAAACCGCTTTAAAGTACAGTAGGTGCTCCATTAAGTACACCTTTTCTCTGACAGCTGTGTAGGAGAGACCACCCCCTGACATCAAAGGGGGCTTTTTTATTGCATTTTAAGGTCAGGAAATAAAGGGAAAATGTACCATCACAAATGAAAGTACAAGCTTTTTCTGCTTGGAAGGACAGAGAAAAGAATTTTTGTGTACAATGTAGGACCAGTGACAGCAGTGCGGACTGATAAGGTAAGTATGTGTGTTCGTTATTGCTTTAATGAATATTACAACCTTATAGAAAAGGGCAAAGCTACCATTTGTCTTTTTATTTTATACACACTTACCAAATTTAAATATTTTCTTTATATCTTACTGCACACAAAAGCAGTAGAACAGACACAATGACAAGTAAATAGCTTTTGCCATAAATGTTCCCTTTTATATTCTACAATTTAGTTGCTAAAATGACCATATATTGTTCTGAAGGGTAAGGACATTACAAATGCATGCAAGACATTTCTGTTTAGGATCTGTGCTGTGTATTAAACATTGAATCTCATTGATAGATGCAAAAAAAAAATTTAAATTACAATGCAAATTGCATGTAGGCTAAGATTGAGCTCATGAAATGCTTTTGTTTACTCACACAGAACATCACCTAGTAAAAGTAGAACGCCTGTCCAAATTTTAACTCTACACAAAAATTACTGACAGATAAAAAAGGATAAAGCTTTAAAAAATTAAAATTATTTAAATTTTTCCTCACCTTTAAAGATTCCTCGTAACAATATATGCCTGAACCTTACACATTGACCCATACTAGTAATGTTTTGTGAAAGAGGCAGGTAGGATAATTTTTTGGACCGGAGTAGCCCAAAGGTAGATCTACTGGTAGTTCTCAAAGAGTAGATCTTTTGCTTTATTTACCTCCCTAGTGCACTGCTGAGGTCCAGGTTTATGTACCAAAAGTGCACCATAGATTTTAATGTAAAAAAAAAATTATGTTCTAGGCCTGTAACTTACCAAAATATGTCCGTACAAGGGCCTAGAAGATATGTTGAATATAAGAATGCTTGAAACACATTTTATAACAAAATTAACAAGAAAACACAAAAAATCGCTACCCATATGTGATGGTTCTATTTGTCCAACATTCAATAGCATTCTCTTGCTTGCAAAAGTTTTAAATACTAAATAAATCATTATTAGCATAGCATAGGTGTAAAGGTTTTTTCTTATTATTATGTTAACTGAAAAAAATATACTGTATTTTCTGGCGTATAAGACTACTTTTGAACCCAGGAAAATCTTCTCAAAAGTCGGGGGTCGTCTTATACGCCGAGTGCAGAAACGTCTGAGTCAGAGGCGTCTGCCTGTCAGACATCGGAAGTGCCCCCTTATCCACCCTCCCCCTCTTCCTCCTCAATGTGTAAGACGAAGCTGACGTGCTTATTAAAGGCTGTGGCTCCAGTGGCTGAAACTGGTATTGCAGCTCAATCACATTAAAACACCTTCACTGTATCATGTGACATCATATCAGTTACATTTTTGATTGCCAAAATTCTTTGAATTAAATGTATACAATTTATGTTACTTGGATAACCACAGGTAAACATTAATATGAGAGGTTGCAGTTATGGGTGTGAAATTAGAATGTAAATTACAAAAAAATAGGACTTTTAAGGTTGTTGGAGTATACATATGTAAGGCCCTGGGTCCACTGCCGTTTGCCTGAGCTGGCCAAAAAAACTTACACACGCCGGCACATTTGCCGGTGGATTTCCCGTGACTTACAGGCAGTTTTCCCGTGTCATAAGAATTAAAATAACCATATTGAAAGCAAATCTGAAGTTTTTTTAACTGTTATTTTGCGTGTATTGGAAGGGGTAGTCTTATAGGGCGAGTATATCCCAAACTCTAGATTTTAACTGGAAAAGTTGGGGGTCGTCTTATATGCCGGAAAATACGGTATTTGTTTTTTCTATGTTAGGTTATGTTTTTTCGGCATTATGGGCTCCGACACCCCCTGTGCTATGTGCATTCCTTGACTAGGATGTCAACATAGCCCATCTATAGTGATGGCCGAACTTCGGCCGTGTCCGTCTGCGAATGGGCAGAGCGGACTTTTAAAAAAGTCCGCCGTCTGCCCGTTTGCGGACAGATTCATATTCCCCGCCTCTAGGCGGGGAATTTGAATCAGAAAACCCGGATGTGACGTCACTGTGACGCATAGTTCCTGGTTGTGCTAACCGGATGTGATGTCACTGACGTCACATCCGGGTTTACAAGCCGGTTTTCACTGAAAGACCGGGTTCTCTACCCGGTCTTCAGTGAAATATTCTTCCTGCGGCGGGATCTCGCTGCTAATGATCCCCCCGGAGGAAGAATAGAGGGCTTCTTCTCGCCGGCAAACAGGGCGGGTCGAACACCCGTACTGTCCGTCGGCGAGAAGGAGGGCGAACATATTTGTTCGCGGCCGAACTGTCCGCCTTGCGGGCAGTTCGGCTATCACTACCCATCTATATTACATGACTACCACACTGGCTGTTTTCACAGCCTTAAGCCAGTCTGCTAGTCCGCAGGTTAACACCAAGGAAACAGCCGGTGCAGTAGGCATGTAATATGGCTGGACTATGTAGCCATCCCCGCCAAGGAATGTGATTAATGCAGGGGGTGTCAATGAAGCCCATAACACCATGAAAACATAGCCTAAAACTGTTACAATGCATTTATATGTGTTTTATTTATTACAATTTGAATTTAATTGGAAATTTTTTTTGTATTTTTTTAGATTTGAATTGTATTGGATACAGTGTGTATCCAATACAATATGTATGCATTGTGTGTATTCTACATTTACCTGCACTGAATACAGTTTTCTAAGCAGAAAACTGTATTCAGTGCAGTTTGTGTTTAAAAATACCACCCCTACCGGTGTGATGTTGGTGGCTGGAGTAGGAATTATTTTCACTAGAGACCGGGAAGAGACACCTGATCTCACCCAACCATGTCTTGCCACTGTCACTTCTGGTTTAGGAACAAGGAACTGTGCCTTCCATATACCAGAAATAACATCAGGGATACCACTTCCGATATAGCTCCGATGCAAATTCCCTGCCAGAAGGCTGGGATTCAAATTTCTCCACGAACAAGGGGAAAAGTCCGATCTGCCTGTTCGCTGTTAGTGTAAAAATGTCTATAGTTTATTATTTTTTAACATATTGGAGTTATTACTGGACCAGGAAATCTACACATTTACAGACATAGTCACTTTGTTTGCTTCTACTGCATGTGACATGTGCATGTGTGCAAAAACTATAAAAATGAATAATAAAATTACTTTAAAAGTTAACTACTGTGTAAGACTATAGAAATTCTTATATCAATAATTAATAATAAACAACCATTTACTTCACTAGACTCTTAACTCTGCTTACATGCAAACGGGCCTTCCTCTACCTTCCGCTGACACTGACATTACTAGGATATAAGGCATGCATCATCTAGTGCAAAGTCAGTATATTTGTGGATGTAGGAAAGCATATTCATGGTTTATGACAGAGCAATAAAGGGAAGAATCCCTAAAAGGATCGTAATAAGCTGAGCACAAATTTTAGACTTGATTTTATCTGACAATGTCTAAAAGTGTGATGGGAGGAATAAACAGAGAGTATGGGAGCACTGCAGGGGCCATTTCTACAGAGGGAAGTATAGTGACGCTGAAAGGAGATTTTGAAGGCAATGAAGGCAATCCTAGCTGAACAGTGATAGCAGTGCCATTTCAAGGCAAAAGTGAGTTTCTTGAATTGCTTAGGGTGTTATACAATGGGGGGCAGTCTGAGTGCTTGCCCAACGTCCTGTCATTGCCATTATCACCAAAATCAATTCCTGTTGAATTTCCTGGTGCCAAATTACTATTCTAACATTCTTCCAGAAATAGTTTAGTGCAGAACTACTGAAGAATATATTGAATAAGTTACTTGATTCAATAAGTATGACATTTTAAACATGGGGGTAAAAGGTAGCAGGCATAGTGCAGCGAAATACAAAATGGGTACTGAGCTGATAAAAATATTGCCACATCCCATATGATAAATATAAGAGAAAAATATCTCATATCCCATATGATAAATATAAGAGAAAAAGGTGGTAGGGTAAACAGCCCTGCCTGGGATGGGCAGTCTCTGGACTTTATTGGCAACTAAGTAAAAGGTGTTTCAAACCAAGAATGAGATGAGAATTACATTTATTTTTTACTAAAATTTTAAATGATCGTGCTCTAAATGAGCCCACCAATAGCATTTTAGCAGTCAAATCGAACACCATAAATTACACAAAACAAATGATAATAGATATGTTTGAGCTTGGCACGCTCCTGGCCTGGTATGTATGTAAGGGTCCTCTCCCAGGTGCTTTCCGACGCGTTTCATCCACATACAGGGCTTCCTCAGGGTCTGGGGGAACTCCAGTACAATTTTTTATTCAGAGGGTTCTGTTTTATTGTATTCGGTTCTAGGTAGAAAGCATATAACTTAGTGCACCCTTGATGGGATAAATTGTTCTACCTGCATTCACATAGGTAAGTACACAAAATAATTTTTCATATCAATAGTCATATAAATATACTACATCATCAATGTCAATAATCTCATGTAATTTCTTGCATGAACAATACATAAGAAAGTATGATCATTCTTACCAGCAGTTAGGATCCTGAGATGTGCGTCCATGAACAGATTGGGAGCTGTACAGCACCAACAGCAGGTGGTCACAAGGGAGGAAGGAAGGTAATTGTTCTCAGCAAGTCAGGAGGAGATGGAGGAGCGCTGCAGCGAATGAAAGCCTGGTAGGTAAACCATTGTTTATACTAATCTGTTGTGCAATATGGAATTGGCTCTTTGTCAAGCTGCACCAGGTGATAGTCTTTAATTTTTTTTCAAATTGAGATGGGTGAAAAAAAAAGAAAACATTCTTTTACCTGTCAAATGTTGTTTGCTTGTCCTATCCCCACTTGTATATCAGTCACTTCAAAGTGATTTGGTATATTCCATTTCTTTTGTTCCACCTGTTCCACAAAAGCATATGCATTAGTCCCCATTTAGCCCATATTGTCTCCCATGTTGGTAACCATTTTAAGGGATGCTCCTATACCAAACCTTCCCTGACTTACCTTAATAGTGCATAGTGCAGCGCATCTACAGTTTTATACCAAAATAAATCCAAAAACTCTCATATTCTGTTCCAATCAATTAATGAAGAGGGGGGGGGGCAATCTTCAAATCATAACATTGCAAAGATTGCCCAGTGCATGTGCCATGCAGGGGTCGGAGTTGGGCAAGACTTCTTTCTTTTGCCTTGTCTTATTTTACAACAATTGTGTATAAAATTAAACCACTTTGCTTTTGCAAAAATTATATTGTGCTACATAAAACATTAAACTGACAATTATTTATTATACGAGTTCTTTGTTTTCAGAAAATATGTATCGGGGTACTTAAGTACCTTATTTTTCAGACGATAAGACTCACTTTTTCACCCTATCTTATTTGTGATGTTACCTTGAAAAAGCATAACTAGAAATGAAAGGATAAACTAAATTAACCAAATGTATTAATATGGTGTAGAAGATCTAATTCAGAAATCCAATGGGGATTCATTTTAGTCACCTATCTCTAAAGTCAATCTCTCCTGACGTTCGCTATGCATTCATCTACAAACAACATTTTGTAAAAATGTCAAAAACCCTTTGGCCACTCACAGCAAGATGTGGTTTGCTTATTTCTATAGAGTTTAAGTGGAAAATATTTAATCTTACACTGGTCTGTCGGCTCTGCATTGTTGGGGAGGATGTCATTATGTCAGACCAAAACTCAGAGAAGTCATACAAGGCTTACATACAAGGAGTTGGCCCAAAGAAGAGGAGCAGCTGAAGGAACCCAGGTAAGTAATTCTTGTCTATCAAACCATGTAGACCATGTCTATTCCTTATGCAATTCTCTGCACTAGGAGCGGCGTGATGACGTCATCACGCCCACCCCCTAGTGCCGAGAATCGGACTGCACTCTTAATGTGCAGCTCATTACTTCTGCTGGGGGCAGCCGTCCCCAGCTGAACTAATGGGATCGAGTTAAAATTCAATCGAGTTAAAAACCATCCCGTCGGATAACTGCGACGGCTGATTTTAGCCCAATCCTCGTCAGTTGCAGCCTCCAATTCCTGCACAACTCGATCCTTAAGGGGGCGCACACGGCATCGGATCGGATCATGCAGGAATTAATACGTGTATGCCCAGCTTTACCCTTTGCAATGGGTTGGGGGAGCCACTGTAGGGGGTAATAATATTTTACTCAGATTAGCTTTTTTTTTATTTCCTTACATATGATTACATTAACACCATCCAGCCTAAACAGTTTAGGAAATCAATTCTATGCGAAATCTCCTAAACCAAGGCAATTTTGAGTTAATAAACGTTATGAGTTTCTGGAGACTGGACAAATCTTTCTAGAATTATTAAGGTCAATAAAAAACAAAACAAACAAAGAAATAGATGCAAACGATAGAATAGTGAACCATTTACTTGTAGATTTCTAGTAAGGAAATTATATGCTAAAAGTCTATTCTGACCTGGTATATGGTTACATGTGCCATGAAGGTTCATTATTGCAAAATGCTGCAATATTCTGTGTTATCTCCCATAGTCTTCATTATACTTTTCCCTTACTTTATACACTAACTAAAGAGTATTCGATATTAAACACAACATTATGAGTATAAAAGCTAACAGAGCTTTGATGAGAAGAGGCTTAACATTAACATCCAATTATACTGATTAAAATCATGGTAATGTTTCAGGTCAAACAATATAGTGAGCTGTACTACTAAACCTATGAAATCTCTTAAATCAATACAAAATATGGAAATTATGGCTATTAGATCAAAGGAATGAGACAAATTCAGAGATAAAAGAACAAAGGGTAATGCTCATTTAAAAAGGAATCTATATTTATTGTTTCGCTTATAATATTTAAAAATATAAGGTAAAAAATGTAATATGAGAAACTATATTTAAAAAATGTACCTCTTCCGGAGCTGCAGACAAGTTCTTTCAATCCTTTCATTGAAATGTAACCTATGCTAAAAATGATTTTGAATGAGTCAAAGTATAGCCACACCCCTTCCTTCACCTTAAAGTTTAGCTTTAATTTTACAGTGTAACTTGTTTAAATTTCCCATTTTGGCCCCCAATCTGCACATTTCCAGCGTCATAAGAACTTGGGGTGCCTATACCTTTATTTCAATCCAGGTGAATAGCAATGGCAGCCCTCCACGTCCCTGATGTCAATTTAAAGTAAATACCATTCTTGTGCTTGCCTGTGCTTATAAAATCCTTCACATTTCATGATATTAAAACATCCCTACAGTGTGATGCTGCCATCACCATGCTTCACTGTAAGGATTGTATTGCCCTGGTGATGAGCTGTGCCTGGTTTCCTTCAACAGTGAAGCTTGACATTCATACCAAAGAGGTCAATCTTTGTCTCATTAGACCAGAAATTTGTTTCTCATGATCTGAGAGTCCTTTAGGTGCCTTTTAGTGAATTCCAGGTGGTCTCCCCCCATTGCTTAGATAAGATGGCTATCCAGCTCTAGGAAAAGCCCAGGTGGTTTTGAACTTCTTCCACTTACGGATGATGGAGGCCAATTGCTCATTAGGACCTTCAAAGGAGCAGACATTTTTTTGTAACCTTCCCCATATTTGTGCCTCAAGACAATCCTGTCTCGGAGGTCTAATGGCAATTCTTTTGACGTCATGCTTGGTTTGTGCCCTGACATGAACTGTCAACGGTGGGACCTTAGATAGACAGCTTTGTGCCTTTCTGAATCAACTGAATGTGACTCCAATAAAGCTGCAGAAACATCTGAAGGATGCAGAAACATCTCAAGGATGATCAGGGGTTGCACGTAAGCCAAATTTTTAGCTTAATGGCAAAGGGTGTGCTTTCTATTTTTTTTAATTTTTATTACATTTGCCAAAACCTCAAGTCAACTTTTTTCACATTGGGGTCATTGGAGTGTTATGTCTAGAATTCTGAGGAAAAATTATTTTAATCCATTTTGGAATAAAGCTAGCCATACACGGCACGGATTCCCTGGCTGATCGATTCAGCACCCGATGGATTCCGGTGATTCCGCCGGCATCCACAGGTGAGAACGATCAGCCAATTAAGGAATCCGATCGTGGCAGCCCACCTTGTACGGCCGGATCCGTGTCCGATGGATCGCCTCCCTGGCCGCAACGCCCCCTGATCAGAGCAGAATCGGACCCGAAAAGACCAACAGGTTGGTTCTTCCTCGGATCCGATTCTGTGCCCCCGATCCATCGGATGCGGTCGGACGGGCAAGGTGGGCTGCAGGGGATTCCGGCACGATGGATCCGCGTGCACGCGCCCGGAATCCATCGCGCCGGAATCCGGCACGAATCCGTGCCGTGTATGGCAGCCTTAAGGCAACATAAACATAACATAATGTGGAAAAAGGGATGTGCTGCGAACACTTTCCGGATGCACTGTATATTGTTGTATTGCTTCACCATCATTGCGCCCACTCAGAGATAAGGAAAAGTTTAATGTTATATATTTCTCTATCTTGTTTTGAGTTTAAATTTAACATACGGTAGTTAAGTTAATAATAGAAAGGTAACAGTATTGTCAAAGCAAACAAAACCTGAATCTGGATGGGTTTTCACTATGATGAACAAAAACTTCTAAACTAATAAAATAATATCCAGAATTATTAACCCTAAATCTAGGCCTGTGTGACCTTTCTTAAATATCAGGCCTTTGTGAGAAAACGCTGTAATTAGTTTCCTTTATCTGGACTATTGGACTGTCCCATCTGAGGAGCTTTTATGCATTGTGAGAGATTTACCTAACACCATCTGAAAAGAATTTCTTCAAAATATTTCCCTTGTCTTCTCTCAATTTATACTCACTGTATTCACAGTATTTTCTGTTCTATTTCTGAATTTTTAGCAATTACAGTTTATTTACATGTATAAGTGTTTCTTCTTTATGCCAGCTTGCATTTCATGCTAGTTGAACGCTCTGCAATATTTTTACGCATATATAAAACATTCTGCTCTGTTGTTGTTAATTGCTCTTCTCATATATTTCCTAAACACATTATGCATTTTAGGTTAGGAATTTTTATTTATAAGGTGCTTGCATTTTCATAGACCTGTTCAGCGGAAGCTGTAAATATCTATGACATAATACACTTTATTATCATTTATTTACTGATATGTCAAAGTTCTGTGCACCAGCATCTCTGAGCAATCAATAACAAGCGGTACGTAAGGTCAGTGATGGCATAAATTGTACAGAGATAAGAAGGATTATACAACCAGGAAATGCAAAGAGCAGTCATGATGTAATTTATTCTACGTGCCAACCAATAAGATTTCACATGGATTTGACATGTATATAAAGAATCCCAAAACACTTTGAGCCCTAGATAATGGCATACTCACTGTATTATCAAAGTGGAGCAAGCAGATATTATAATTACTGTATTTTTTGGACTATAAGACACACCGGACCATAAGTCACACCCAGTTTTTAAAGCAGGAAAACCAGGAAAAAAATATTTGATATATAAAAGTGTTCACATCAACTCGGTTAATGCAACTGATTAAATGAATGCAATATCCAATTCAACCAGTAGATGTCACTAGCAGCAGTACACACACACATCGGGAGGAGGTGGGGCTGCCCAGTTTTCTCTCCTCTGCTCTCCCTCTCCTCTCTGGCTGTGCCTGTGTCCGTGGATGCTGCAGAGTGCATGCAGTTCCAATGAACACGGAGAGAGGGATAGATGGCAGTTCATCTCTCTCTCTCTTCATTGCTTATACCAGCAGGGCTCTGGGCTTTGTTGGCAAAGGCAATTATACCGTTTAAATGGGAGATCCAGCCATGGGCAGATCTCACATCTGACAGCTCCCCGGCTAATCTCCTTGCTGGGAGAGCTGGCGGGGAGCCATTAGGACCATAAGAAGCAGACACTTTTTCCCCTGATTTTGGGGGTGAAAAAGTCTGTCATATAGTCTGAAAAATTCAGTATCATTTCATTATATATCACCAACATATTTAGCAGCACTATACAATAAATTAGAGCTGAAATGGCACACAAGATAACACACAGGTAAAGGTCATATCACACAAGAAGTAGAGGACTCTAATAGGTTAGAGAACACAGAATACAGCAAGTGGGGGGGG
>CM070032.1:204268376-204285225 GCA_036250615.1 Ptychadena robeensis
GGAGGTGATGTTAGGAATGAGAAAATGGGTAGCTAGACTAAAGAGGTAGGTTTTCAGGGCATTTTTAGAAGTGTGAAAGGTTGGAGCAAGTCCAAGTCTTGAAGCAGCGCATGTAATGGTGTTATGAGTAGGTCACTGGAGGAGCGGAAGGTGCGAAGTTTGTAAACAGTGGTCAGACATGTAGGAGGATAAATAGTTGAGAAAAGTGCGGAGTCGCGAATAGTCCAACACCCAGGAGGTTAATGGTAATTTCAAACTCTGTAATTTTGAATTATAATATAATTATAATTTCCTATCTAAATCATATGTAAAAGTTTTTTGATCTGAATAATGATAGATAAATTTATCTCCTTTGTCTTTACTGATTATATCTCTATGAAAGTTCAAAACAATGAACAGTTCAACAATGGAAACTGCAGTTCATTTAATCGAAATGGTAATAAAAAGGTTTAAATACAACAAAAGGTTTAAATACAACGTCCTTCTGAGGAGGACAGTATGTTTCATTGGTACAAGAACATGGGGACCTGCTCAAACTAGCAGGAGGAAAGCCAAAAACTAACCATAGGAAGTACTCTGCTGGTTGATGCCAGACTTTTCATTCAATAAATAAGCTAAAGACAGGCAGACAACAAAGTGTAAAAAAGAAAAGATAAAATAAAATAAAAAAGGGAAAAGGGCAGACTAAATAGACATGTTATTCAGTCATTCTTCTCTGATTTTAATACATTGAGCCTAGTCATGTTGAGTCATGTTATACAGATGAAAATGTGTACTTTTAGTGTATTTTATCCCTATTATTTCTACAGTTTGTACAGGAAGTCTGAGAAAAAAGAACAACCTCATTACTCCTAATTCTTTTCACAATTTGTTGCTTCTATAATATAAAGCAGCAATAAAAGTGTGTCTTGGCCAGTGCCACTACAATGCCCTACAATAACAGGATATTGACACTGAATATAAATGTTCTTTACTATTTGTGTTATATTTTGATCCTATTGAATTATGAGCATATGAGCAGAGGACTAACCTTGCAGAAACAAAAAAGAGAAAAAAAGTGAGAAATACAAAACAAATGTGTACTCATTGCCAAAATGTATTACATTTACAGATGATTATTAGGCTGCACTACATCAAGAATTCACACAAAGGGGAGATCTTAACCATGGGGTTGGAAAATTAGGGATGGCCAGACCCAGGGGACTTAGTGTGGCCAGGGACCATTAGTTAAAACCAGGGCTTTTTTTCTCAGGGAAAAGGTGGTGGAACTCATCACACCCCCCCCCCCCCCCCCCCCCCCCACCCCCACCAACAGAGAGAGCTACTCACTCTGGCACCTGCTGCTGCTCAACGGTCGACGCACAAGACCTGCTGTAGGAGTTCTCAGAAATCTCAGAAGTCCATCAGAAATTTCGGGGCCCCATACTATATAATTTTTCAGGGCCACCTACCACTAGCACTCTCTTTCCACCCGGCCTGAGCCCTCCAGAGAATGCCTATCTAGGGGTGCACATAACTTTTTAGTGAGCTCCTCAGATACAGAGTATCTGCTTGGGTCAAATTTTTTGGATTAGTAATTTACAATGTGACACCACTATCTGCAACCTTTCATAGCTATTAATGTTTGCCTGTGGTTATCCAAGAGACATAAATTGTATGCGTTTAACAATAAAAACTATATGAAGAATTGTTCTCAGGGACCTGAAAATTTGCATGGATGTAGTCTCAGGGGTTAACTGGTGAACCCCAAGAGTTTCAAAGATCTGTGTGTTCAAAATAGGATAAGTGAAAGCGTGTATACAGCAGAGTAGTGCTTTATGCTCATGGGGAAGCAATATCTGATAGCTGTATTTTAGCTGAAATTTTACGTATAAGTGTTTTAGCTAGAGGGTTGAAACTTGGGGTGTAAGTAGTAGTAGGGGAGCATTACTGACCCTGAAACTTTCATGATTATACTATGAATGATTTTCCTGCTATGAATGCGTAAAGTAACAGTTACACACAGATTTATTCAGCTTAGTTTCTACAGCAGAGCTGCAGAGGGAGAGGGTGTGTCCTGTCCGGTGTTTTGATTGGCTGGGGAGGATGTATCTGCGGGAGGAGCTACAGGAAGCAGTATCTGAAGAAGAAGCACAGAATCTGCTGCCTGTCACACTCACATCGGAGAGGAGGAGGGGGAGGGTGGCGAGGGGGATGCGAGTCTCTCCTTTCTGGCTGTGCAGGGAGCACGGGTCAGAAGCTGTGGGGCCAGTCTTAAAATAGGTGGGGGAACACCGTTCCGGTGCGTTCCCCCAGAAAACAAGCCCTGGTTAAAACCCATACATCAACTAGAGAAGATGACAACTTTATTACAAATCAAAAATCATACACTGAATAAATAGATAGTAATTATCACAATATTGTTGATGGACCCAAAGTCCCCGACAATATTAAGGATCATTAGTCCAGGTACACCCCAACAGATAAATGAATACAAAGCAATATAAGATTGGATACAGATCACATTGTACAAACAAGGTTCTTGATGTGGGGACCAGGACCAATGCTTTTCGGCCCAAGATCGATGTCCTACTCAGAAGGGGATAGTATCCTGGCCAGAATTAAATAGGTACCAAACGTGGTCCAAATTAAATAAAGTCTATAAATAATAAAATAAAACCAATGGTTTAGAGCCACACCAGTGCATGTGGATATATCTCTCATATCAATAATATTCATAAGTCATCACAGTACAAAGTTATCACAGTTATTACTTGATGCAACAAGAAATCTTTCTTGCACTTTGGATATCATAAGTCAAAAAAATTCCAGTGGGGTTTACAGCTGATTCTCTTGTTATGGAGGGCATAATACCACTCCTCCATGGGTACTACATGGTTAAAACCATTTACATAAAAAATTACATTTCATGTATCTGATGTTTTACCAGAGTCTTCTATGTCCAAGTATTTTTTGGAATTTTTGCGCTACATCAAGACTGAGTACTGATAGTAACTATGTTTATGTAATTCACTTTTCTTCTGAAAACTTGTACTTGTACTAAATAAGTCAATTTATATATATGTCTGATTAGCTGGATTTTGGACATGAATAACATACAGTAGTTACAGGAAAAAACATCTAGTTTTTAAGTTTTAAATACAGACTGTACAATAAAAAAATATTTAGTAGGTCTTTAAAATAGGCAACTACAAGGACACATGACAAGAGATGGCAAAGTCTTCTAGGAAGAGTTTTCCTGCAAGAGAACTCATAGATAAGCACATTATCAATTTGATCAGCTGATTATTAGCACTGTCTGATCGTGTTTTTGCATACACGCCCCGATTTTCTGTCCGATCGATTAAAAACAATCGATTTTTTGCATCAGTCTTTCAAAAAACGGTCAATGCCCACATGGTTCGACCGAGTAACTTCGATCGAACTTTTGGGAATAACCGGCCGGAATGTCATCGGACATGTTGGAAAAATTTTATTGATCGAATCTAAATTGTATTCAATCGGCTACTATTTCTTATGACCTGACCAATTTAGGTCCGATCTAACTACTTATGATACTTTTACTTCCTGTTTCAGACATTGTGGTGTGTGTAAAATCATCTGCCAGTTTGTGCTAGGATGTAAATATGTTTTAACATTGTGTATATGTATATAACATTCTCCTGTATTTCTCTTTTTTTTTATTCATGTGAACTAAACTGAAGTTGAGACCCTGTTTCCCCTATGATTAGCCATCCCCATCAAAGGCACCCCCAGATTTTTTTCACAAACATTTTAAATAAGCCCCCCCCACCCCCAGAACAGACACCAGCAGATACCTGGCCCTGGCCAAAACTCCCATTGGGGTGGTACAGTTGTGTGCCTCAAGCTGCTGATCCCTGCCATAACCCTTTCACTTCCGATCAAACGTAAAATCGGCCAATGGAAAATGTTCGATCGAAGTAGGTAAAATCGGACAATAATTGGTTGCTTTATTTAGGGGAATAATGAAATACAGCTTGATCGATCAAAGTTCCTCGCATCAGAAAACATTGATTGTTTTTAATCGATCGGACGGAAAATCGGGGCGTGTATGGGGGCCTTAAGTAGAAAGAAGACATCATCAAATGATCCTAACCAGCTAATCAGGGACGATAAACCTGATCAGCTAAAACAAATGATAAACCAATATTAGTCTTTATATGTAAGTTCTGTCAAAACCAGGGTGTAGTATGTCATCATGTAGTTATTGACCCTTTCTTACTAAATTGTTAGTTAAGTCATGCACTTTTACCTCCCTAAGCTACCTATTGGTAACCCAACATACTTTAAGGGCAACTTACCTCACCTCTTGTACTTTGCTAGCAAACACCCTAATATTTGCATAAATATTAAGAATCCTTACCTTTAGGGATAATCCTGAATTTCACTCATCAACTCTTCTGTTGGCTTCTCTCAAACAAACAGGATATACAAATCAGTCGCTTGATTATATCCTTTTTACAAGCCTATAGAACTATGTTTTCACCATTAAAAACAATTATCTGGCGACATCCAGAGGCCATACATATTATTACAGTTTATTAACCCCTGAAAGCCTGGTATTTATCAAGGATTAAACATGGTAGCTGCCACAAACAAAAGCAGAGTAGGTAAGTATCTTGTTTTAGGATTTTTAGAGCGATTTTGAACCATGGTGACAGCTTGTTTTTGTGTTCAATTTAGCAGAAGATCATTGATTCTATTTAGCTATTAAGTCTTGACTAGCCATGTATTTTTTTGCTTTTGTTTTTTTTTTTGCAAATGGAATGTTTGCTAGCGGAGCTGAAATTGTGTTCACTTCAATTATCCATTCAAATGTAAGCTAAATCTATTTTTCTTTTATTTCCATGCATAGGCATTAAGAGTGAACACATCACAATCATATCTACTAAAATAAGTGGACATTTACCTTGCATTGTTAATAGATATATTTTGGAGGGAAGCCATCTTTTTAAACAAATCAATTCCAGTGATTTTGCGAGGAAAGGAAATTTATGCTTTTAATGGTAACAAACAAGCATTCCTTTTTGTGTTGCTGTATTTACACAAAAATCAGCAGCCGGTATGATGGTATGAACACTCTACACACATTAGGTTAAGCACAAATCTGCTATGAATACAATACATTTAAATAACCCATAAAGAGAAAGTATTGTATTTAATGTTGTGTTATTGGAAACCCAGTATGTGGTGTAATGTGATAGTAAGTGATCTCTTGTGTACATTTACAGAATCCTTAACTATGTGTACAGCTTAATCATGTCATATAAAAAGAAACAAATTAAAAATCGCTATAACCGAGCCATGAACAAAGCATGGCAGGACACAAGCATTTTATGTGAGCACTTCACTGCTGTAACTGCAATCTCATATTAATAGACCTGTAAGCCAGTTATTTTATAGACACTTACCTAATTGTTCACAATCATAGTTCATACTAGCAGAACACATTTTCCCTTTATAAATAACAAATCCTTTCTTCTTAGTTTACCTATAGACCTATTTTGCAAGTGATTGTTACAGAATGTGGAGGGCCACAAGTGCGGCCCTAGGTATCTCTAAAGCTGGGCATAGACGTCTCGATTTTTAAACCGATCTACCATCCAAATCCGGAATCACATTTGCAAAATTGATCGCAGACTGCAACATATGATGTCCTCAATTTCTGGGCGATTCTATCCTGAAAGTCTCAATATGTCTTGCACGCACACATTTATGGGTTTGGAGTGGTGTTAGCTGAAGAACTGGCCAGTGACCAACAGCACACAAACAAAGGTAATTTCCACAAGAATCATAAATTGATCGCTTAAAACGATGAGACAACTAACAGCACTCGATTCATGTGCTTTTGACTAAATTTTTCAAACAGAACGGATCCGTGCACAATCGATTTTACATGCGATTTAGGGCAAAAACGATTGATCGGACACTTTGGACATGCATCAATTTGTATCGGATCGATCGGGCGATCGATTTTGTTAAACGATTGCACTCAAGTTGAACAGAAAATCGAGATCCCAGCTTTAAGGGGCGCACATAACATTTTCAATCTATACTGACTTGTAGAAGCATTTTATAATGACAGCAGGCAGAGCTAGAAAACATTATTCTTCATTTTTAAATAACAAAACTTTCATGTAAGCCAATCCTTATGCTCAGCCAGAGCCTCTCCTTCTCTTCCCGCTCTAAGAAGATCCCAGGCGAGGACACATGAGCGGGAGGTCGGGGACAGGTGAGTTCCTATGAATTAGTTAGGTTAGGTTTCAGGGGCCGCAAGTGGAGGACACATGAGCGGGAGGTCGGGGACAGGTGAGTTCTTATGAATTAGTTAGGTTAGGTTTCAGGGGCCGCAAGTGGAGGACTAAGAGGGGCCGCTGAAAAATGCCCAAAGGGCCGAATGTGACCCCCAGGCCACAGGTTGGGCACCTGGGCTCTACATTGTAGAGGCAGAACACACTAGACAGGTGTTAGCAATTAACCCCTTCATTGGGGTACCCACTTTAAGGGTAAGTTCAGCTTTCATAAATCTAAAAATCATGAGACATAAAATAATCACTGCCTTGCTAAGAAAAAATATTGTGAGAGGGAGGTGGAGACCTAGCCTTTGTGATTTTTTGTTTGTACAAATATTAAATAAAAAATCTAGTTATGTAATTGTGAGACCCAAATAGATGTAGAAAACAGAAAAATAGTAGAAATGTTTGTAGAAAAATAGAAAACTTCCCTAGTTCAGGTGTGTGAAACCATACTTCAAATTGAGTGTAACTACAACTAATGAATATTGTGAAACCTCTTACAGAGAGCCAGAAAAAGGGAGAGAAGAAAAAGGGTTCAAGTTCCCCAAAACGATAATGGGTTGTCTCTAAGGGTAAAACAGACATAACAGCACTTACAAAAAGGAGATGGAGCCTAATCCTATAGACACCCCATAATGGAAATTACCTTTTTGAAGGGGGTGAACTCTTTTTATCATCTTGTCTGGGCTTCCATTAAGTCTGAAAACATTCATGAGGTCCTTATATACCGACCCACATAGGGTCTCAGACTAGTATTCAGTCTAACCAAGGTAGGTTACGGTAAACTAAAAGGGCCAATGTTAGTAAGAAACAATACCCTAGTGGATGGTTGAGGCAGACAAACTTTAGGATTGGCTATTGTCTATTGAGGTGCTTCTACAAGCAGAAGGGGAAAGCAGTCAATTCCTGACAAGCAAAGATCTACATAGAAGAAAAGCATTAAAAACCCATACAAATACAAAACACACCCATGGCTGGTACATTACAACTCAGTTAACAAATCAAATACTTAATTATGTTAGGTGCACACTAAGGCTCCTTGACTTTTCACAAAAATTTATGTTTTATGTAAAATTGTCACTAGCCCAAAAAAAAAATAATTGGCACTAACCTACCTGCCGCTACAATAATAAAATGTTTCTTTGTTTTAAAGAAGTATAGACCAGGTTAATTTCCCACATGCTCTGGCCCACCCCGTGCACATTCTCAGCTTTAGGGGGATATAGGGGAATAGCAAAGGTATCCCCCATTCTGCTGAAACTCTGATATTGCATTTTTTCACTTCTCATATAAAATATTTTTTATATTTTGTCATGCTAATGCTCAAGGAACTCTTAAATTACATTATTGTTCCTTCAGACTGGTCAGGACTGTTAGGTCGATGACAATGAAAAAAATTACCCTTCCACCAAGCGTGTCAAGTGGCTGGAAGATTTTCTACTTTTGACTTCATTTCACAGTGTTCTCTAGTGAACTGCAGTTAAACATTGAACTTTCTGTAGCTGAAATCAGTGCTGACAGGTCATGTGGAGCAATGCTACACTCCATTGACTCAAGATTTATTATGCTGAATGCTGCCCTAAAGAGTTTGACTCATGATAAATCTAGTTTTGTCCTACAAGTTGTTTACAGCTGCATATGGATGTGTGAAACTCTTTATTTGGGTGCTGCACGCAAAATAATTAAATAAAATTAGAATTTCTACTTTAGTGATGTAGCATGATGTAGGATGGATTGTAACTTGAACATTTGATCTACTCCACTACTACTAAATCTAAAGGCCCCCAAACACCTTACAATCTTCCCATACAATTTCTGTACAATCAAATTTTGTTCTACCAAAACCATGTAATATGAGGAGCTTTCTAGTCCTTTCAATCACTATGTATTCTATCAGGGAGGCCACTATACTACACACTTGTTGGTAGATTTAATGGAGATTGTATGGATCGATCTTAAGGTGTATGGGGGCTTAACTCTCTTCTTAATATGGCAGATTTAAAAATAATAAATGCCATGGTAATCTATTAGCTTCTAAAGCTGGCTCAGTTAAAGAAGATCTACTTCCCAGTATCAAGTTTTGTATGATGTCATTGCTCTTATGTTCTATATATAAACATAAAGCTGCATGGTGATACACATAGGAAGTAATAACCATGCGTTTCAGATATTTTGCATATATTTTTGGAACCTGTATAATAATTCTGTGAAAAAAATGTATTTGCTAAATATGTGTTGAAAACTGATAGAAAGGGGTCAAATGGGCTCCTTAATGATTTTGTTTTGAAGTTATATCACACATATTAAAAAACCCAAAACATCACATGCACTTGAGGCTCAGCTGTCAGCACTCACTCAGCATGACTTGGTATAATATGCAAATATTTTATACATTTCCAAATATGTCTGTATTTTAATCCATTTGTTTTAAAAATATAGTTATTTTATCAATTACAATTCTAAAGTTTTTGTAGGATAAACAGAAAAATTGTCTGTTTCAAAGACTAATATTTTAAATGTAAATAAAACACTGAAGTAGAATTGTTGCAAATACAACATCTATATTTTTTGTTGTCTCTTGGGAGGACTTTTCTGGAGTTCCTGGCAGGGTGCACCTCCTCACAGTACATACAGTATGAGTAAGTCTCCACAATTGAATGAAACCATCAACTGAATAGAGGTAAAACATTTGAAAAGGATAATAATATGATAGTGAGACTTGTGCATTATATTCTTATTAACCTGGGAACACATGTGGAGAAATCCTGCTACCCAAATCTTGTGGGCAATCTTACAGTGTATTCAAAGATTAAATATTATATTAACCTCCCTGGCGGTTCACTGAGGTCCAAATTTCTGTACCAAAAGTGATACAGTGTTTTGCCTTTCCGCCCCCATCGGCATCACCGATGACACCGATGGGGGCGGAAAGGCTCTGTGTGCCTGCAGCTCTGTAGAAATGCTGCAGGCACACAGAGAGCCAGCGGTTGCGCCTGATTCTGGCACCGGCGCAGTACTTGCTTCGGGCGTAACGCTAGGGAGGTTAAACCGGCCATAGATGCTATGCTTGGCAAGCGTTAATCAAACAATCGACCGCAGCATGATCACATCATCATGCCATGGTCAATCGTTCGAAATACACCATTTGCGATTCGACCACCAATACTTTGGATGGGGACCGTTGTCCCCATTCAAAGTACTGGCGATCGACCAGAGAAAAACGTTTGTTCTCTGGCTGATCAAAGTTTGTGCGAGTACGAACGGTTGCTCCTGTTGGGTTTTTGCGATTGATCACCAAGCGATCACCCCGAATGCGCATGGTGATTATTCGCAAAATCGGCCACAGATTGAAGCGCTATGGCCGGGTTTAGAGGTACAGAAAAAAAATTTACATTTTAAAAAAAAATTGTTTACACTTGTTTTCTTTTGATTTGGATTGGATAAAAAAATGTATCCAATCCAAGTCAAGACAAAAGAAAACAATTTAACACAAATAAAAACAAATTCAAAGAAAAAAAAATGTTATGTACCTTTAAAATTTGAAACGCCCTCAGCAGTGACATCAGCGCCAAACCAGGAAGCCAGAGCAGGAGATCGGAGGCACTGTAGACAACACTGGATCCGGGTGCAGATTGCTCCTGCTGCGCATTTCTGCTCGCCGGATGATGTTATAAGTTGAATTGAGGCATAGGATGGATCCCGTTTAAATAAAAAATAGTTTAAAATGACTTAAAAAAAAAAAAATGTTCCTTTAAATCTCCAGGTGACGTCATCACGCCGATGCGGGAGGAAGCAGGCAGAGGACACAGACCGGAGACCGAGGGGGACATGAAAGGTGAAAGCTGGAAGGATCGGTGAGCTTCAGATCACTCCAGCAGCGCAGTGTCTGCTTGCCCGAACCCAGGCATATCGATAGTTGCAGCATCAGTTTGCCCGAACTGGGTTGAGACATAGCGCTAGGTTAATAATGCAATGCTATGGAAACTTGCAGATGCAGATGGTTGTAAGACGTTATTTGATTTTTGGGGGAAATGGTCATTTTCTATTTAGGAGTCCATTGGGTTCAAGTATTTGTGTAAAAAAAAGTTCATGTTTTTAATTTAATGTATGCAAACACTACATGTGCTAGAGCAGGGGTGGGTAAAGGGCCAGATCCAGACCATTTGGTTTTCTTTTCCGACCCTTTGTCACATTGTTGAAAAGATGTTCCCTTCTGCTTGTTCTCTGCAATGAGTGCACATAATGCCTAGAGGAGTCCAAGTATTCCTTGGGGACTATACAGTGATGTGATCATGACACCTCATGGTGACAACAGACATTCTCTAGGAATTATCTCTGCTCATTGCAATGAATGGGCATTTCTTTGTAAGAGCGGGAAATTTAAAGGATAACAACGTCCCTGTCACACGTTACCTATTACACATTACCACCATCATACGTGATGCCGGTGATGCATGGAATTGGCACATCTATGACATGTTCGCCATTACAGGCTCTTAGTCTAGCCCCTTTATCAAATTTAAGAAGCCAGTGTGGCCCATAAGTCAAAAAACTTGCCCACCATTGTGCTAGAGCAATACTTTTATTGCAATGTTTCCACAACACTTTTCTGTGATTATATCATATTTATGGGCTTTGCAATTAACACCCGATAAACTCCTTGAAATTTGACAACCATCTCTAGTAATGTGTAGAGATTTCGAGTTAATTGCAAAGCCCCTGAACATGGTGTCATCATTAAACTTGCTGGAGATGTAGAGAAGGGTTGGGGGTACACTACAAAAAAGTATGTCTCCAACACAAATAGTTTTTGCACAAATTAAGTCAAGTAAAAATTTTGAAAATCGGAATTTCGACCTTTTGTGCTAGAGCAAAAAAATTTTTCCCAAACGTTCCCACGACCCTTCTCTACATCTCTAGCAATTTTGGTGATGATACCATGTTCAGAGGCTTTGCAATCAGCTCACAAATTTAGCAAGTCGAAAAAATCGACCATCTCTAGTAATGTGAAGCTATGTTACCCATATTAGTCCAGTGATGTGTAAGCAAACAGTTCTGAATGTTTTTAGTACCAGATTTAGACTCAAAGTAAGCAATCAGAACAAAACAATCCACATGCCATGTTGTGTATCTTTTTACCAAGGGGCTTCTGTGCTTTAAGTAGCTTATGACATTAACAAGTCATCCATAGGGCTGAATAGTCCATTTAAATTAACTCATTATTTGAAAAGATGAACTAACATTCATGAGATAAGAGATCAGCCAATCAAATTAGAAATACTCAGACTGATCTTATACCAGGAAGATAACTTGTTCTCATTTTAAATTTTGTGACAAATCTTTATCAAAAAACGTATGAACTGGCTTGTTAGGTTGCAATCTAGTGTAAAATTAGGCCTTCCAAATTGTTATGCAAATTGACGTGTGATAAAGATGACAAATGTTGTTTTTCAATTTATGGATGACAATGTGTCTTTTAAACACTGATATCAATCTCTAAAACCTGTTATAATTAGTTTGCCAGGGGAGCACACATAATAGAACAAACTACTAAAGAAGGATGTTCCACAACATTTTTACTCAATATGGGAAAGAAAAAGGATCTCTCTGCTGCCAAAAATGTTGAAATAGTTAAATGCCTTGGACAAGGTATGAAAACCTCAGATATTTCACGATAAGCTTTATCATAATATTGTTAAAAGATTTGTGGCTGACTCTAAACACACACAGGAGGAAGGTTTCTGCCAGACAAATACAATGGATTGAGAGAGCAGCTGCTAAAATGTAATTACAAAACAGCAAACAGGTATTTGAAGCTGCTGTTGCCTCTGGAGTGCCGCAAACACCTTGGTGTAGGATCCTCCAAAGGATTGCAGTTTTGCATAAACCTTCTATTCAGCCATCCCAATGCGCAGAAGAAGCAGAAACAGGTACAGTGAGCCCAGAACTACACGAAGACTCATTTTTAAACTTGTTAACTAATGAGTGCTGTGCAACTCTGGATGGTCCAGATGGATAAAATGGTGGATGATTGGTGGATGGCTATTATGTCCCAACAAGGTAACTTTAGCAAGCAAGTGGCAGAGTTATGTTTTGGGCCAGAATCATCAGGAGAGAGCTGGTCAACCCCTTTAGGATCCCTGAAGGTGGGAAAAAAAGTAAAGTGAACTGAGTGACCACTTTCTTCCATGGTGCAACTAAAAGAACCTAGCTTTCCTTAATAAAATCATCTCCATGTATGACAATGCACCCTCTCATGCTTCAACCTCTGCATCATTGGCAGCTATTAGTATAAAAGGAGAGAAACTTGCAGTGTAGCCCCCATTCTCCTCTCCACCTTCATTCTTATTGAGAACCTTTGGAGTATTCTCAAGCAAAAGATCTATGAGGGTGGGGTGGGGGCAGTTTACAGAGAAGAAAAAAGTTTTACAAAAACATTTTGAGATTAAACATTAACCTTAGGCCTAGTTGAGCAATTGCTTGCATCTTGTTCTATAAAATGTTGAATTAAACTTTTATAAAATATAATAACCAATATTTTGGGATTACACCAGTTTTAAATTATTATGCAAATCTCTGTAATAATTCAGAAGTAGGGTGTATGGTGGGAGATTGGTGTGCCCCACCCGTAATGTAAGAAACACACTATAAGAATGCCTACTCGAGGTAATAGTAACTTCATGGCATGAAATCTAATGGGGGTTTTACAGCACTAAGTATGTCAACACAAGAACAAAATATTTAATTAATAGTATAAACAAATAAAAGGTCTTTATTTATAGTAGTCCTAAGTCCTACTAAAGACCTTTTATTTGTTTTTATTATGCATTAAGATTTTGTTCTTGTGTTGACATACTTAGTGCTGTAAAATCCCTATTAGATTTCATGCCTTAGAAGTTACTATTACCTCGAATAGGGATTCTTATAGTGCATTATGCAAATCTCTCTGCTGTTGAAAAGAGTAAAATATTTGAATGCCTTGGACAACGTAGTTAAACCTCAGATATTCCAGGAATATTTGAGCGTGATCCACATACTGTTAAAAAAAAATACTGGCTAAGTCATACAGATAAAGGCAAAATAAGGAAGGCTAGAATGCCATTAAAAGCAGCATTAAAAGCTGCTGGTGCCTCGGAAGGCAATTTAAAGCCCACCAGACAAACTTTGCCCCCTAGCAAGCCGACCCCACATTATTGGAGTGATATGTAAATATAAAAAAAAAATTGTTACCTGTGAGGAGATATCTGTATATTCCCCCCTAACCCCTCCTCCTCTGTGAATCGATCTCCTTGCGGGACAAGCCTTCTGCAGCTTTTTTTTCCTGCTTTCATTTTGTGTCCATTGTCCACATTGTATCTGGCGGCCCCCGTTGGCCGCCAGCATTATTGAAGCCTTAACTCATTCAAGACTGGAAGAAACTGAACACTGAATCTAAAATGGCGGCTCCCACAGACATCAGCAGGATAGGTAAATATATTGTTTTAAGGGTTTGAGCAACTTTGAGCTATTGGGACAATTTAGAGTTAAGTAAAAATGTAATTAAAATTTTTGGTGTTTTTTTATTTTTGAGTTTAAGTGCCCTTTTAGCAGAAATTCCAAAAGAAACTATCCAACAACTCACAAATTCAATGGATACATGAATTGTCTTGCTTTTGATTGGAATAGCTTTTGATTTAAGTAAATATGACCATAGTGCTGAAAATTCAACAAACTACCATTTTCAGTCCTTAACCACCCTAGCGTTAGAGACGACACCATCTTGTCCAGCGCTGCTACCATCACTATTGCACTGGACGAGATAGTACCGTCCAGTGAACATCGGTGCTCCGGCAGCGCATACTTACTGTTTTGCGCTGTCCCGGTGTCCCCGATGTGACATGCTGCCAGCTCCTTTATTTGGGCGAGATTTAGTACATAGCAGCAAAGCTTTGTGCCCTGATTTTTGTGTTTTCTCATGAATTTTATAAAAAAATAAATGTTTATTTTACATAATTGTGTGTTTCAAACATTATTATATTCAGGATATCTATTAAGGCCCCCATACACGGGTCGGATTCCGGCCGGATTCCGGGCCGATCGATTCCGGGTGCGTGCACGCGAAACGATCGTGCCAGAATCGTGTGCAGCCCACCTTGTCCGATCGATCACGTCCGATCGTTCAGGGGCCCAGAATCGGATCAGACAGAGAACCAACATGTTGGTCTTTTTGATCCGATTCAGCACACATCAGGGGGAGTTGCCATTTGTGAGGTGGACAATCGGACACGGAATCGTCCCGGAATCCGTTGGACAAGGGGGTATGCAGCGATCGAATTCTCTTAATTGGCCGATCGATCACACCTGTGATTCCCGGCAGAATCGCCGGAATCGATCGGATAGGTGATCGAGCGGCCATGGAATCCGACTGTGTATGGCTGGCTTTAGACCCTTGTACGGACATATTTTGGGAAGTAACAGGCCTACAACATAAAGAAAATTTTACCATTAAAGTCTATGGTGCGCTTTTGGTACAAAAATCTGGACCTCAGCAGTGCGCTAGGGAGGTTAACTAACTATAACGTGTTTTAAAACACTGTTGTGTGTAAACATTTGGAACAGTGCATCTTAAGAATTTTGTTTTTTAAATATCATTATAATTAGGAGGTTTGTTGATGACACAATTGTGTTGACTGCTACTTCCATTGACTTCTCTTTTTAGGAATATCAGAGAACAATATAATTTGCATTTAAATTTGGAACTGGGTGAATTAACACAAATGTTTAATATTTTGTTGCTTAGTCTTTTTATTGACCATTTTTTATGATGCAGCCCTAGTAATCTAGATCCTTTATATGATGTGTAAAGCTAGAGTTTCCCATCATACAGCTGTTAGGTCAAAATAATACACAGGGAATTTCATCTATGGTTGTATATATATATAGATAAATAAAACTGATTGTGTCAAGCCTTTATTCTGTTTCATTTTGCTACGGTACAAAAAGTAAGTGAAGTAGAAAGGTGATATTGTACATGTAAAAGGTCGGTAAAAGTCCTTGCTGCATGCTCTGGTTTATTCTCTGCATAGCGCCGAACACATCACATAAATGATGCATAGTGATTTGAGTCCAGAGACCTCATTATTTTGACATAGGATCTGTTATTAATATTATTACCTAACTTGAATAACTTAAATTAATTCACTTATAACTTAATTACAGTGTTTCTACTCTGCAATGCTAAAAAGTTTCAGTTGAAAGCTTAATGTGAATCAGTAAATCATGCATTTTAGGTCCTCTAATGATAACAGTTAAATAGGTTTCAGGCACACAGATAAAGGGAATTCTAATCTTTTCAATGCCTTTTTAAATATACATGTAAATAAGATTGGATTGATGTAAATAAGCTTATCAAGGTGCTTAAATGCTTCATAAACCTTGTTTTGTTGTAACGTTTGTCATTTTGCAGGCACATGGGAGCTGCCATAATCATTTTGAACAAACTACAGACTTTCTCAGAGATTTTACTTTACTATTTGAAATGAAAGTCTGAATATTAGTGATTTAAGAAAATAAGGCATGTAGAGGGGATAAAAAAAATCTTGCGCATAATTGGATGAGTGCAGAAGACACATTTTTTTTTACCTTATTTAAAATAATGAGTCAAATGTACTTTTTTCATTAAATGTTGTCTATTCTTTAGTAACAAAACCCTGTCATACTGGGTTTATATAGTGCCGACATATTACGCAGCTATTTACAGAGCATACATAATCAGATTTCCTTTAGAGCTCCTTTTGTTTTACCAAAACCATGTAATATGAGGGACTTTCTAAACCATCAAGTCTACCTGTGTTCAATCGCAGAGAACCCGGCACTACATTGTTGTTGGTAGATCTAAAGGATATGTAGCACTCACCGCCGCAGGAGCTGTTAGATGTGTTGTGGGGCTGGGTAGCGGCAATGAAGGTTCTCCAAGACATCAAATATGCTGCATAAACTTTTTATTGAACTTTGGCACATAAAATGGGGAGGAGGAATAGGGAGAGAAGGCTTTTCTGTACACACAGGTCAATGCACCTCTCAGGCTATTTCCTTTCTCCCTCAGGGTGGTCACAATTCCCCTGCCTTTTCTGTCTTCTGGGTAGACCCAATGAAGTAGGCTTCTTGTAAAAGTGTCCGCCTGTTCGATGAAACACATGCAGGGAGTCCCCCTTTAGCTCTCTTGACTAGTCAGCAGAAGAACTTGCAGAAGGCCCTCTTGGCCTTGACCCCAGGCTTCTCTTCTCTCTGGTATGCAGACTGGGCTCCCCTTGAACTCTAGATAGGCCACACTGTCTGCAAAGAAGCATAAGCACATGCCCAGAGCCCCAGAAGGGGGACTCTTGGGAAGGCTTTATAATAGTTTCTAAACACCTAGCCCCTCCCAGATTCTAGAAAGAACCAGGCTAACACCTGTGCCTCCTGTATCCATGCAGACTGATAAATTTCAGGAACTAAAGCAGCCCATACACGGGTCAGATTTTCAATCAATCGACTTAAAATGATAAATTTTT
>CM070032.1:204285325-204316231 GCA_036250615.1 Ptychadena robeensis
ACCGACTTAAAAATTGATCGTTTTAAGTTGATTGATTGAAAATCTGACCCGTGTATGGGCAGCTTAAGCCTGTCTCTCTTTCTTCAACAGGACATCTGCTAGACACAGATCAGTTTCTGCCCTAAACCTATTAACACTTTCTAGCCACTTTCAGAGGGTGTTACAAAAATCTGACAGAGAGATCTAAAGGTGAATGGCCAGCTTAACTAACATAGGAGATTCTTTGGGGGAAGCCAATTAAGAGCATGTCTTTGGAGTGAGGGAGGAAACCAGAGAACCCAGAGGAAACCCACTTAGGCACTGAGATTCAAATCTAGTGCTACATGGCCAGAGTGCTAACCCCCTGTGCCACCATGCTGCCCATAACCATAATTCACTAAAAACAGTATACTTCACAGATGGCTGATATCCTACAGTATTGAAAGGAGCTAAATGTACAAATCATTATCAATAACGAATCTACAGAAATTTAACAATTGCAAACGAAAACATTTGTAAGACAGTGAATATATTTATTGAACTCACCATAAATGGGATGTGATAACAGTGCAACAAAATGAAAGCCACCAATGTTTAAACCACATATACTAAAACCATGGGGGAGGACTAGAGGAGAGGAGAGGGTTTTAAGAAAGAAAAAAAAACAGCTTTTATATTAAATGCCTTCAATAGTCCATGTTCTTCATTTTGCTGTTTTTTCGTTAGCTTTGTGTTATTGCATGAAAGCTATCCCGGCCTCTGCTGCCTCCTCTGTTACCATTGTTTCCTCTGCCTACAGTGCCTGTCCAGCCATTGTCCAGACTTATAGGTATGTGATAGTACAGGCATGGTGTATAAATACATAGAGAATGGGGGCACTTCCATCTTTTACTTTTGCTTCTAGGTGGACAGAGGACCAAGAGGCTAAATGTCTGTTGTCTGGACTGCTACTTTCTTTGGTCTGGACTCTGACTTCATTTATTTCTCCCACATCACCTGGCCTTAAGTTTTTACCCTTAATCACATATTTTGTCTGCTGCTTGCTCTGACCTAAACTTTAGACCTGGACTTGTCTGGCTACCACACCAGACCTTAGCTATTGCCAAATATGCCTCTTTGTATCTGTCAGTTTACATATCAAAGCCTCCATTTTTTTCAACATATGGATAGAGTTGAGCATGAATATTCAAATAGCAATTTTTTATTGCGAATATTGCCACTTTGAGAATTCGCAAAGGTCCGGGGAAAGTACCATGCATTGCGCACACAATATTTGCATCTATAAGTGCCTATATTTGCAAGAATTTCTGTGTTGTCTTATGTGATTCCACTGCAGCTACAATTTCCCATTCTGGCACTAGATGTCGCCGTGACACCGCACATTGCAATAAATTGCCGTACTCAAAAAATATAATGAAAGGAGATTTTGAATTTGTGTAAATGTCAAGAATTTTAATATTGCCTATGCTACTCATCACTACTAGTGTTGAGCTTGAATATTCAAATTGAATATATTCAACGAATATTGGCTATCCGAGAATTCTCACATTTAAATTTGCTAATATGGCAGTGGATATTCACAATTTCGATTGTTCAAGATATTCTGCATTGGGAAGCTTATGGTTATGCATTGCGATTTTATATTCACAATGCGAAAATAAATACCATTCATTTTGAAGGTAATCAGGATTATAATTGCAAATATATTTTTGCAAAATATGGCCATACACTCGAATTCCAAATATCAAATATTAGTAGAATTATTTGCGAAATATTGGGAATTAGAATATTGCCTATGCCGTTCATCACTAATCACTACATATGGAGGGGTATCTTTGAAAATAATATATATCACACATGTAGCATAACATCATTACTTCTAGTGAAGACCTGAAAGGGAATGGACCCTGACAACCTGGTGCCTTCTGTATGCCATTTTTGTCACTGGCTAAGAATATGTTACAGGTTCACTTTACTTACAATAAGAAATCTGTAAACCTTACAAAAAAAATTCTTTTGATACTTGAACAATGAATTATAGACAGGAAAATATTCATATTTCACTATCCATTAATTTTTTTTTTATTCAACATATATTTTATGATCAGCATGTTTAAAACTGCTGTAGGCTTTTGAATTTTGGCACCATGAATATTTATGTTCATGCAGAGTATTAATGAAGAAAAGTCTAATTATTACCTCCAGACTCTGTGACAAAAGATACACTTCTAAGCGAGGCAGGAACAAAGTTTGAAGAGGGGAGAAAGACATATTTTCATTGCAAATAAAATAGTTATATTTTTCAGAGCAGAATGATTTGATCATGTAGCATAATTAGTGGTCTAAAAGTTTCAAATGAAACCGTTGCTTCACCACTCACTTTGAAAATCATGAATTATGTAATCATTTTCATGTAATAGCAAAGGGATTGCCATTATTAAATTGCCCTACTTCAAATCATTCGCACACTTCTCTCCATTGTGTGCACCTCAAAAAAGTAGAGCACAAATCCTCTGAGGAATTTAAAGATACATTGACTGCTAACAAACTTTTCCCAGTCTAGTTGTATCGTATAGGAGAATGCCTATAATGAAGTAAAAAATAAATAAAGAGTTGTGTATTATGTGTAAAATTTATTATTTATATTATTTTTATTATAATGGAGATTTTCATTCCTAGATGATTCTACATGCTTTTTTTTTTCGTTTATTACGCTCTAATAAAATGTCTTCTCTGGGTAGACAATGCTCACTCACTGTATTAGATCTGCACATGTGAGGAGCTGTGTTGTCACCAAAGGGCAGTATTGCGGAACACTTTCTGCCCCTTTTTACAATAACATGAGCGAAATGTCCAGTTTCTGTGAGTGAAAAGAGCTGATAACATTTCTTCAGTGTATCGCAAGCAGAGTGACTAGAAAGTTACTAGCAAATTGTATTTGTAGCATAGCTGTCAACATAAAAAAAAAAGGGACATACAGAAAGTGACGTCAGCGACATCACTTTTGGTACCGGAGAAGGCGTTATTCTCCCTGCTAATGTCCCACCCCACTTGATTTTTTGAAATCTGGATTTGGCCGGGAAAGCCACACAAAAAGTGGCTTTCCTGACCAAAACGGGAGGGTTGACAGCTATGATTTGTAGCTATGCCATTGGGTCTTTTGTATGAAAATGTGACACATGCTGGGCTCCAAGAGTGGGGTCACTCTGTAATCACGTTTCCTCTACAGTTCTACAGAGACATCATAAGCTACTCACTCCCATCTGGCTGACTTTTGCACCCTTCTGCAGTGGCTTTCTACAAGACTAAAGGCTGCCATACACAGCACGGATTCGTGCCGGATTCCGGCGCGATGGATTCCGGGCGCGTGCACGTGGATCCATCGTGCCGGAATCCTCTGCAGCCCACCTTGCCCGTCCGATCGCATCCGATGGATCGGGGGCACAGAATCGAATCCGAGGAAGAACCAACCTGTTGGTCTTTTCGGGTCCGATTCTGCTCTGATCAGGGGGCGTTGCGGTCAGGGAGCCGATCCATCGGACACAGATCCGGCCGTGCAAGGTGGGCTGCCACGATCGGATTCCCTAATTGGCTGATCGTTCTCACCTGTGGATGCCGGCGGAATCGCCGGAATCCATCGGTGCTGAATCGATCAGCCAGGGAATCCGTGCCGTGTATGGGGGCCTTAAGGTCTCAGTGTATCATTCCCTCCTGCCATGCCAAAGAACTGCACTGTCAGAGCCTCCCTTTCAGCACACTGCCTGTTCCATCCCTCTCTGCTAGATGGAACAGGGCTGCGGGTTCAGGTGTACACAGATCCCAATTTGAAAATAAGTTCCAAAGTCCACAACAGCACTTGCAGTTTTAAACATAACTGGGGTTTTATTAAAGGACATTATTTGCAGACTTTCTTTGCTCCTGAGACCAGGAAGTAGGGTAGCCACTTGAGGTTGTTGATTTTAATAAGAGTTCAGTCTATTAAAGCCTGTGCCCAGTACAAGTGGCTGTGTTGTATACCACAATCTCCTTTTGAGGTCTCTCTAGATTATATCAGTCTTAGGGCCTAACGGTTACCCATTATACTAGCTTGGGGAAGGGGTCTCTGCAACTGACATCTTGTAGCTGGTCCCTGTAGTCCTGCAGACAAGCCTATCTGCTCTCATAGGGCAAACATCATGTTCAGAGACAGGTCCAGTAGAATAAGAACCCAGGTAAAATCCTATGTATAAAAATGTGTATGGAAAGCAGCACCTTTCCTTAGGTTGGGTCAGAGCACACACAATTAACAATTTATGGTTCAGCATAAATTATAATAACAAGCGGCTGAAGGTTTGCGGATGATCGTGGGTGGGGACAAGCCCTTAGGGTGCATCAGAAACTAAAGTGCTCAAAGTCTACAATAGCCAATATTTTAAAAAGGTGAAAGAAAAAAATCCTTTACAGCACATCATTTTAGAGTAAAGAAATATATCTCTCATTCTAACATGCACGGCCTTACCTATAATATGGTAAACAATTGACATTTGCAGATGATAGACTTTTGAGATCCAGCTGTGGCTAAACTATAAAAGAAAAACAAATTATAAGACTTTGCATGCTGGGATGACACTAGGAATGTATTTAGCTTTTTTAAAATAACGTTAAATTGAAATTTAATGGACAAGTCTGATTGCAATTAGATGATGGCTCTAATTTAAAAAAAGTTGAGAAACAATAGGATCAAATGGAGAAGATATTGAGGAATAGATTGTTTAACTTATATTGAGAATGTTATTTGAATAGTTCTCTTATAACTTGGCACTGGCCTGCAATAAGCATTGGGTCTGCCAAGGCCCAATAAGCAATAAGCCTGCAAACCAGCCTAGGTCAGGCTTAATTCCATATAACAATCTCTCCAAGTCGCCGTAGCGAAACTTTAGTAGCGTGCCTGTATCAAAGTGCGATTCTAAGTGATAGGGACTTATGCCAGGAACGAGATCTATTGTATTCATTGCTTTACTGAGTCAACTTGCCATCCTACCATCACTAATCTCCACTCTCTCATTCCTCTAAAAGGTGAATGTCCCTTCTGCCCATCCTAATCGATTGTACCCCATCCATATCTGGTGTGGTAATGTATGTGCCATTCTGCCATCCTAATCGATTGTACCATCACTACCTATCTCGTGTGTTAATGGTGGCTTAGGCCAAGAACACTAGAGGAATTATTACCCCCCCCCCCCAATGTTCCATCTCAGCGAAACAAGTCATTTACAACCTGCCTGTTTTTCAATAATCCACACCCAACTGGTACAGCTGTTTTGTGGAAATCTCAATCAGTCCTCCACCAGCCTAGGTCAGGCTAATTCCATATAACAATCTCTCAAGCGCGTGGATTTGCTTAGTAGTGTGCCTGTATCAAAGTGCGATTCTAAGTGATACGTGGAATTGGACACAGGGATGGACCAGGAATGACCAGCCACAACAGCCTGTGCTACTGGAAGCAACTCAAAGAAACTATGGACGTCACCACCTCAAACTGCCAGACCCATGGATGATGCACACCTCTAAACTCTGCTTCCAGCGGATATCAAGGCTTTAGATCTATTCACACCATCATGGTCCCCTGTAGTGATGCTTTCTCTCTAACTCATCGCATGTATACCCATCCTTTGCCTCCCCCTGCTATGAACCTAAACTCTCTCCTCCTCTCCAGTCTGTGCGCTCTCCCTCGTTTCCCCCAGTTCTCACCTCCACGTGCTGTCATTTTCGTACTAATACACTTGTTAATTCTGGCTCCTTCTTATCTGGGGAATCAGTCCCGCGCAACCCTGAGACCTAGCCTCACGATGCCTGATCAAACCTACGAGTTCTCTGCTCTCATCCAGGAAACACAACCCCTCTCCTAAACTGATACCTAGCCACCCTTCCCACAGAAGGCTCACCCCCTCTCTCATGTGGACCCTGGAAACGCCAGACTGGTTATAACAAACTTCTTCCATTACAATCTCTTCCTTTCTAAGTCTCTAAAATCCTGGCTCTCACTGAACTGGCTCTCGAACCTCTGAATCTGGCACTCTGCTGCGACCCTATCCTATGGCAGGCCTGACATGTCCACTCACACCCCCAGAGACCTGACAACAGGCCAAGGTGGTGGTGTACGGCTCCTCCCTTCTCTCTCCTCGCGGCCCTACTCAGTCCAATACAATCCCCAATCCTCCTCCCCTCACCTCGCTTTCTCTTCACCTTCGACGAGGTACCACTCCATCCGGCTCGGTTCAACCCCATGTCCCCTCATGTGCTGTTATCTATCAACCCCCCATGGCCCCCTGCATCCACCCCCATTCCTCGTCACACTTTAACCCTCTTGGCTCCCACACATTCTTGGCCGCATGACCTACCACTTCTTATCCTTGGTGACTTTCCATACTAGCCCTGGAGGACCACCAGCAACCCCCCATCTGCCAAACTCCTATCTTTAAACAGACTCCCTTGGCCTAACCACAGCACACCACACACCCCACCCCCCACCACCTCGCTGGACACCACACTTGACCTGGTACCTTCTCCAAAAAACACTCTGCACCCTCACCCACCTGGGAGCATACCTCTGCTTCGTCCCTCTCCATCTGAGACCACACATCGTACCAACCTTCGGCATGACACACTTCCTGCCCTTGTCCACACCCCAGCACCTCCCACGACCTGAACGTTGGCACAGAGGCCTCCACAACCTTGACCATATCTGCATACTAACTCTCACACTTCCACCCTGACCCAAGCTGCCTGCTCACACAATACTCACCCTTCCAAAATCGTCCAAACAAACTTGCTTCCTGCCACACCACCGCCGCTCTCCCCGACCCACCACCGCACCCCCATCCCTGGCACGGTAAGACACAACGGCGCTCCCTCCAACGAGATGTTACGCAATGGAGAGCGTAAATGGAGAAAGTCTCGGTCAGAGCACTGACTTTCTCATCCTCACAAGACCAAACACCTCCAGCAATTTCAATGTTGAAGCTCTTACCGCGCCAAACAAACCTACTTCTCCTCCCTGATATCACTCACAAGCCTCACCAACCCTCACTGCTGCCCTCTCTCCACCTTCAACCTCCTCTGCCAATCCTTACACCTCCTCCTCCCCACTCCCACCTTCTCTGCCCAAGACCTGGCCACATTAACTTTCAAGGCAAAATTGAAGCCATTCGAAATCGATATTTCTGCCAACCACATAACCCCCCCCTTCCCACACCCATCCTCCTGTAAACTCTTCCCCCCTCACCTCCACTCCTCCCAATCCCATCCTCCATGCAAACTCTTCCCTCACCCCCCATTCCTCCACCATTCCATCCTCCTGTAACTCTTCCCCTACACCTACACTTTCCCCTGGTCAGTCTGGGAGGAAAGTCACACTCTCTGCTTCGTCTCCTTCATCCTACCACCAACCCTGCCCACTTGACCCTATAACCCGCTGATCTTCTTAAGACCCATTCTAACCCAACCCACCCTCGCCCCAGACACTGGAACTGAACTATTCAACCTCTCCACTCTCCTCCGCTGGTATCTTCACCCATCATCCTTCAAACATGCCATAGTCCTCGCCCATACTAAAGAAACCATCGCTTGATCCCTCTCTTCCCTCCAACTACCGACCGATCTCTCTTCTTCCATTTGCTTCACAAACTACTCAGACGCGCCTCGTTACAAAAGACCAATCAACCGATCCTATCTGACCTGTTACAATTCCCTACCTTGACCCCCTCCCAATCCCCGGCCTTCCGACCCCTTACCTCAGTCCAACGGAGACCAAGGCACATCAACTAAAGTGGTTGATTGCCAACGACTTGACTCACTGCCAAGGCACCAAGGCAAAACTATTCCCTTCCTTCTTCTGTTGGATCTCTCCTCTGACTTTGACACTGTTGACCACCCTCTTTCTCTCTACAGACCTTGGGAGCCTCTATCGGTATTCATGACTTGCTGCTCTTCCTGGTCTACTCCTCCTACCTGAACTGACCGCATCTTTCCAAACCTCCTTCAACTGGACTCCTCTTCTTCTCACCACCCCCTTCCTGTTGGCGTCCCACAAGGTCAGTCCTTGGCCCGGTCCTTTCTACCTCCCCTACAACACATCAGCCCCCTTGGCAAAAACTCCATCTCATCCTTTGCGTCTGCAATACCATTAATATGCTGACGATAACCCAAATCTACCTATCATCCACCACCACGACCACCACCCCCCCACCCCCCCCGCACTTTACCTCCCTTGTCCTGGACAACATCATCTCAGTGCCCTTTCGCGGCCATCTCTTCCATGGATGGCTGACAGATTCCTTAACTTCAACCTTAGCAAAAAACTGAAACTCATCATCTTTCCCACATCACCTTCCAAGCCACCTCCTCCCCCCAAAACACTCTCACTCAGACAAGTAAACACAACCATGCATCTCCCCCATTGCCCACAAACTCCGCTGCCTTGGTGTCACCCTTCGACTCTGCCCTCTCCTTTTCACTCCCCAAACATACCAGAAACAATTGCTAACATACGCCGCCACTTCCATCTACCGCAACACATCTCCAAAATTTTTTCCGCCCCGGGGCCGCCCTTCCTCTCCCCAGAGACCAAAGTCCTGGTACACGCTCTCATGCATCCTACTCAGTCGGGACTACTGCAACATCACTCCTCCTGCTGGTCTCTCCATCTCTCTCAGACTTTCAACCTCTTCAGTCACATCATGAATGGGCGCATGCCAGAACTCATCTACTCCTCTAACCGCATCCTAATCAGCTGCTGCTCACTCTCTGCAAATCTCTACACTGGACTTCCATTGTTGTCCAGAGAATTAAATTTAAAGTCCTGTGCCTTACGTTTTAAATCAACTCCCACACCGCCTCCTAGTCCCTCACGTACATCTCCAACCTGGTAGCAGCACAATACACCCAACCTACCACACCCCGCCCCCATCCGCTCCTCCAAGTGACCTACTAATGACATCCACGCCTCAAACCTCATCACAAGTGCACGGCCGCCAAGACTTCTCTGCCAGGGGCCGCTCCCTACTCTCTGGAAACTCTCTCTCTCGTCCCACTTAGACGTGCTCCTACTGGGTTGGCACATGTTAAAAAAGCCCAAAACTACAAGACCCAACTTCCTTCGTCTGGCCCATCCATCTTCCTCTTTCCTAACATCAACCACCATACCAGTCCACCATCCCCCCACCTATTGTATACTCTGTTCCCCAACCGATTAGGACTGTAAGCCACACCGGGCAGGGTCTCACTCTATTCCTTGCCTGTGTCACCCAAAATTACCTGTACCCTGTGTGTATTGTGTGGTTTGTATCCCACTCTAATGTATTTGTTGCATAATATGTTGGCGCTATATAAATAAATGATAATAATAATAATAATAATTGAAAAAGTGAAGATTAAGCTCAGTATTAGTATATCATTATATGTAAGTTTTTGTTAAGGAGAGCCAAGGGGTCTCTTGTGATGTATTTACCTATGTATGTGGGACTACAATGATCAGGGTGATGTGCGTTTTTGAGATCCCCATGTGCATGTCTCAACTAACTCTAAGCAGCAGCACTACTTCTATGGGAACAGATCACAAGATCTGTAACGCATCCCAATTATGTTGCCTACCAAGCTTTTAGTGACTAGAATGTAAATTCCTAGCTAGTAAAGAGTTCCCCTTTTGGATTACCCACAATCAGGCCATTGGAATTCCTTCTCACTGAAAGGCCTGTGTAATCCTGGATAATTTTTGGTGATGATAAGGATCACTTGAAGATAAACCTGGAGTAACTAGTGCTAGGAGATGGAAGTGGTCCTGGACCGTGCTGGTGTTTCCATGAGTGGTCAGACCTCATGAGTGCCACATAACTCACTAGAAGGTAGCTCAGCAAGGGTGAATGGACAAAGAATAGTTTGGGACACATTTAGGGTCCTGTGTAGCTTTCCTCTGTCCAGTTACTCAAAGCCAAAAAAGAGGGACACTAGAAAAGATAGTGTGTCTAGACATGTTGCAACATCCTCTGAGGTGTACTTGTCTGAAAAAAAGCAATCCAAGACAAGAGGTGACCGGTTTATTAGTAGCCACTGACCTGGGTTACCAAGTTTAGTGTAAAGGTGGCTGCTGTGTGACGCTGTTCCCCTACTAACCTCTGCAGTCCAGGGAGCCATATTCAACAATGATTACTGTTGTGCTGGGATCAGTGGTCATGGCATGCTGTTGGTTTCTGTAGAACTTCCTAAAGGACCAGCATGTGTCACTTTCTGGGATTTAAAGGATTGTTCATGTGTCCTGGTTGACCAAACGTGATCCTCTTGCATGTTTGTAAAGGATCCAGCACTTCCTACTAATGCTTCAGCATTAAGGTTCCTGTATCCTGCTAGGGCTCATGGTTTCCATTGCTGTTCTTGTGTTCCTGACTTATGCCTGTGCTCTGAGACTCTGTTACCTGTTAAACCCTTGTCTGCCTGCCCTGACTCTCCTGTTACCGACCTACTTACTACTCGGCCTGCTGACAACACATGTGTCCCCTGGTCCACCTGGACCAGCTGCTTTATGTGCCTATCCTCCCTCAATAAAATCTATCCCCACCTTCAGGGGTATTGTGAAGAATGAGTGGGTTCACTTAGAGGAGGTAGGACTCCTAGCACAGTGGGTTCACAACCACTGGTTTGTGACATTCAGACAGTTTTTTCCCTAGGGGACCCTCCACCTGGTCATCACCTACCAGACACTATACTCTTTCCATAGTGAAATGTTCTTAACATACTTAAAAGACATTTTTGGGACGGAAGAAAGTTAATAATTGAGCAGTATGTTTTTAGTATGTGGAAGAAAACTCAAATAAACATTGAAAGAACATGGCAACTCTTTCCAGTTGTGTTCTGGACAAATGCTGAACTGGAGATCCTACGACTGCGAGTAGAGATGGTCCACTTTTTTCAGACTGACTGACTTTGTGAGCTTAACGCAAAGCACCTGAACATGCTTCCAATACTAAAATTACTAGTGATCTAGTGAAGGTTTGTATGAACATTTGAAAAAGTATTGCTCTTGCATATGTAGTTTTTCTATTCATTAAGTTTAAAGCTGAAGTCACCATTTTGACTTGAGTCCAAACTTATTTTAAGCAAAAACTATTTGTGTTAGAGCAATACTTTCTTTTTTGTAGTATTTCCTCAACCCTTCTCTACATCTCTAGCAATCTTGGTGATAATACCATGTTCAGGGGGTTTTCAATTTGAACGCACCTGACCATAGAACTGACCATAGAATGCACCCAGTTTTTAGAGAAGGAAAACCAGAAAAAATATTTTAAGTGTTCAAATTAATTGGGGAAAAAATCCACTGCAGTACCCAATTTCAGCAACAAAATTGTGTCACTAGAGAGCACATTTCACTGCATCTCATCGTCCTCACACACAGGGAAGATAAGGGGGGTCGCGGGGGAAGCTTCAGTCATGTCTCCCCTCGGTGAGCGCGGCTGGCATATTTAATCTATCTGTCTCTGCTGTATTGCCTATATCAGCAGGGCTCTGCTGATATAAACAATACAGATGAGAGATCTGGCCATTGGCAGATCTCTCATCTGACAGCTGCTCCAGCTCCCTGGCTAATCTTCTTGCTGGGAGAGCTGGGGCAGAGCCAAGACGGGACCACCCAAGGCGTCACTGACATCACTTCCGGGTTTTCCGATTCAAATTCGGATTTTGGCGGGGAATTTGAATTTGTCTGCGAACAGGCGGACAGCGGACTACTTTAAAAGTCCGATCCGCCCGTTTGGGGACAGACCCGGCCGATGTTCGGCCATCACTAATGACTATGTACTGTCTGGTCCTCCCTGATAGAATACATAGTGATTTCATGGATGTTTTAGAAGAAATTGTATGGTAAAGTTGTAAGTTGTATGGGGGCCTTTAGAAGAACATGTGGCTTCTTCCAAGTATGCAATGTTCAGACCTGAGTGGTAAAAAAAAAAACATTTCCCTTATTTTAAGGGAAATTAATGTTATAAACATATTATTAAGTTTAACTTATTTTTAGCTGGCTCACATTTTGATTGCTTTTGGTACTTAAGTTCTGTATATATATATATAGTTGTTGCATGGCCTCTACTGCTCCAATAGGCATTGAGGTCGAACCCTTTCAGTTTAGCTTGTATATGCTCAATTTAATCATTGCAATTAAATTTGGGTTTGTCAAATTTTGTGTCACAGTTATTTGCTATATCATCAGTCCATTTATATCCATCACTGACACCAATGTCATTGCACTTCTTATTTGTTCTATTTTCTTATTCCAAACCTGATATTATGCAGCAACTTTAGCAGAGTGAAATATTTATTTAAAAAAAGCACTGTAGTAATTTAAATAATTATGATTTATTTTTATACTTAGAAACCAAACCTAAAATAGATGCGTATCAGATAAAGAAAGCAGCTAGCTTGTTTTCATATCTTAGATGAGAAATTCTGTAAGCGCTTCTGTCATATAACACACTAAACAAAAAAAGTCTATAATTATTTCAGCAATTCTACGGACAATATTTCCTTTTTTTTTAATTATCATAATTTTGAATTTGTTCAAGAAAAATCTGAAAATATAAAGAAGATTATTTGTTATAAGAACGTTGCGACAGCTTGCTGTAGAATTCTAGTGGTACAGTTATATTTTATTCTTGCTAAGGGTTAGCAGTTCCATCACTTATCTTCAGTCCACTTTGCAAGTTTGATTTTCTGTCAGTTGTGAGCAGTTTTTGTTACAGAATAGTTGTTCTGTCACTTAGTGTTCAGTTTAAGTGATGATCAAATTAGGAGAATAACCGATTCATCAATTTTTAGTTTGCCTGAATATTTCAATGTAGCTTTGTAGCTGATCTGAAGAGAATTGTGACATTTACGAATCTAGGCAACCATATATCCAGGATTTATATGATTCCCTGCAGAACGGGGAAGTCTTTTAGCAATGTTGTCCTTTAAAGTGTACCTAAATCCAAAAACAAAATGTTTAATATCTTGAAGCTTACCAGTCCTTACATACTTGTTTCTGCATTAGTTAACTTTTTCATGTTTATTTAATTTATTTAGTAAAATATACAGACAGTCCCTGAGGCTATGTACGTGACAGTAGAGCAAGAATATTCCAAATTTGAATATATTCGACGAATATTCGACATTTAAGAATTTGCAATGAGCACTGCGAATGGATACGCGCAATACACACAGTGCTTGTACTGGCTAAGATCACAGAATAAAGAAGAGACGCTGTAAAGCTGGTTCGCAAATCTTTACAAATAATTGAAAACAGATACGCGCTATGTAAGGCAATAGAATATAGTCTAATCAAATCTTACGAATTCCAAATTTTCCTTAACCTCCCGAAGCCAGTACGGGCGCAGTTTGATCGTCAATCAAACTGTGCCCTCGCCAGGATGGGGCACAACGACCTGCTCTCTGTGTGCCTTCAGCACTTCTACAGAGCTGCAGAAACACAGAGCCTTTCCTGCCCCGTGGCCGAGGGAGAACTGGGGAGAGAGCCGGGAAACAACTTTTCGAGCCATAGAAGATAGCGCAAAAAGCATGTAACGCACAGGGGGTTAATGTATTTGCAAAATTATGCGAACTCGAATATACCATATGCTGCTCAACACTACAAGGCAATACAGTTGAATTGGTATGTAAGTAGGAACAGGCAAATTAACCCAATCTTTAACCCAACACTTTTAAAAAAAAACATTAAACATAAAAAAACACCTTTAAAAAACATATTTGAAGTCTAGCATTGATCCCCTTTTGGCATTACACTTAAAATAATGATAATGTGGCTACAAATATGACCTGAAGGTTTTATAATTTCACCTGTCATTAACCTCCTGAGTGCACCGCCCGTTTCGCGCCATTTACAACGGCGCGATACGGGCGATCGAGGCAGTGTACAGAGTACACCCCCCGCCCCCTTCCGGGGCAGTGCTGCCAACCCGGAAATGCTGCAGCGATGAAGACAATAGGGTCTCCCCGCCGCCAGCTTCCCGTGCGGTTGAGAGGACCCTGTTCACCGAACGAACAGGGTTCGTCTCAACCGCTAGGGAGGTTAAAGTCAATGCAGTTCGCTCTGAACATGCGAACAGTGGGTATTTGCAGAAAGGTCTGCAGACAGTCCAGGAACTCTCATGACTGATGTTCATCCATTGCTACTAATAACATGAAGACCCAGGATTAATATTTTTATATGATTTTATTCAAATTCTGAGTGTAGAGAACATTTGGTGCATCATCAAGAGGAAGGTGCGACAAAGAAGGCCCAAGACGATTGAACAGTTAGAGGCCTGTATTAGACAAGAATGGGAGATCATTCCTATTTCTAAACTTGAGAAACTGGACTCCTCGGTCCCCAGACGTCTGTTGAGTGTTGTAAGAAGAAGGGGAGATGCCACACAGTGGTGAAAATGGCCTTGTCCCAACTTTTTTGGTATTTGTTGACACCATGAAATTCTGAATCAACATATTTTTCCCTTAAAATGGTACATTTTCTCAGTTTGAACTTTTGTTCCGTGATTTATGTTCTATTCTGATTAAAATATTAGAAGTTGGCACTTCCACATCATTGCATTCAATTTGTATAGTGCCCCAACGTTTTTGGAATCCGGTTTCTACACTCATGGATGCCTGCCTATCCCCGGCAAGACTGTGGAGATTAAGAATATCAGCGGACTGGGAGGGGTGGCGCCATTGACCTGCATGTAACTGCAGGCAAAGTCGATTTTACACCCCACATCCGAGACATCATCAGTGAAACCAGGGATGTGTAGAGGGGGTACTATGGACTCTGCTTTGATTGCCGGTACCACATTGTTGAAAACGAAGCTTTGCAGCCAAACAGCGAGGAAGGTTAAAGTGTACAAATAAAATGTATTTATTGTAAGTGATTTTATTAGGAACTATGCCATTTGAAGTCCCCTAGCCCCCTTTTCTTTTGGAAATGGGAGACATTTGATAGACTGTCTATCTTTCTTTACTGTATATGATTGCTGGAATGTTGTCATATAAGATTGATTTGGTTGGAATTAAACATCTGGGAATAATAATCACATGAATACTTATTGGCAATTGCAATAAATTATTCTAATAAAAACTAAACATTTAAAAATATTGAAATGATTGATGAATAGCTGAATATTAGATTTTAATAACCTCAAGCCAACATTTGGTTCCGTTATCTTGTTAATGAAGTCATCTGGTTGCTTGTCTAGTTATGAACACTAGTGTTTCATGTAATGGAAAGAAATGAAAAGAAAAGAAAATAAGTAATAGCTGAGAGATGAAAAGTTGCTTAAAACAAAAGATTATAATATAGAATATTTTACTGCAGAATGTTGGCTTGCATTGAGTTACTACAGTAATCCCCTCTATCTGTCTGCTTTCGAAGGAATGGATTACCCTTAGGTCACAAAATAATGCAGGGAGACAGGAATGACATTGTTTGATAATAGTAAAACCCAAATGTGCTCTCATGCATTGCAAATGATAAAGAGAAAAGGACATTATATTGTTGGTTTTTATCTTATTAAGTAGGAATTACTATGTACTTAAAAATGACTGAACGTTTTGACAATATGTTTGGTGGAAATATTTTAGCTGCACTATAGTAATAGAGGTTTTTTAATTTATTTTTAAATTAAAGAACATGCTTACATAGATGAAATATGCATTTATTATCTAGTCCCAGTGAAATGACATTACAAGTTATTTTTTAATGAATTGGGGTATTAGTACATTGATGCATTAAAGCATACTTAATATGTGAACTAAAAGGATTTTTTTTATTAAATATAGCTCATGTCAATCAGTTTAGTCACACAAAAAATTGTTTATGCAACTGCACAAATCAGAATACTAAGAATATAAAAAAACTGTAATGTGATAATTATCTCCCTTAAGTTTATTATATTTATATTTACCATTTTGATACCCAAATAGATCATGTATCTCGTGTCCAAGGTGATAAAGTTTAGGGGTCCATTTATCCAGTCGCTATGGTCAGTTAAATTGTACAATTGTGGCCCAGCTTTATCCTCCCTATATTAGTTAAACATGTGTTCAAATATAAACATGTATAAGATTAGCCAGTGAAAGTAAATTGGATGATTTTCAAGTTCCCCTCAATACCAATTTTCGAAAGTATCATTCAATCGAAGAGCGTTGATAAAATTTGGACTTACGTTTTCACCACTTGGAATATAGAAATCACTACAAGCTGCAATGGAGATCAGTCTTGCCACTGGGGACCGCCATATACAATGTCATTCAATGGACACAAAGTTAAGCCAGTAAAAAGATAAATAGACATGAGTAGCTGTGGTTTAAGAATGTCCCGTCTGACACATTGTTGTCTCTTCGGCAGTGCCAAGAGAAGAGGAGAAGCGACGGGGAAATGCAAAGATAACGCAGTAAAAGTAAGGATTTTTTTTCTTTTATTTACAGATTGCCCTATAATATGGGGCCTAGCTAGGGACAAAAGTTTGTCTGGTGGGTTTAGGTGCACTTTAATCAGAGAGGGGATTGTGGATGACTCTCATAGATTCTCTTGTGCGTGCTGATGTTGTTGTGTAGCTAGCTAAAGTAGGTTTAGTTCTACAACCTGACAGCTAATGCACCCTTGTCCTAAAGTTTTAAGGTGGGTTTACACGTGTATATTCTTTTACTCGATCAACAGAAAATGAACATTTTTTTGGGTTGATTGAACACAAATCTAGAATGGCCAATTTGTTTGATGGATAAACTTATTTCGACCTCAAAAAAAAATCGTTCAAAGGGTCATCGAACATGCTGGTAAATTTTTATCTTTCGTTGTATTTTCAATTGTATTTTAACCTCCCTAGTGCAAGGTCCACATTTCTGTACCAAAAGCGCACCATAGACTCTAATTGAGTTTTTTTTTGTGTTGTAGGCCTGTAACTTCCACAAATATGTCTGTACAAGGGTCTAGTAGACATCCTGAATATAATAATGTTTAAAACACACAATTATTATAAAAAAAGTACATAAAAAAATTTATAAAATGTATCATTTGAATGATAAAATCTCTTATTTGGTATGAAAGATTTCATTTCATGATTTTATGTTTGTTTATAATAACATTTTTATTACAATTGGAAATGTGTTTTGTTTTTGTTTTACTTTAAATTGCATTGGATACAGTCATCACTGTTTCCAATACAATTGCATTTGGCACCCTCGGAAAGGGTTAACTTCAAAGAGCACATCTCTGGGAGTGATATTCCAGATGTGCTCTTTGAAGATAGCCCAATTTGCATATGAATGCCCCCCCCCCGGTGATGGACAAACAAAACATCTAATGTTATATTTGATAAATGAACGAACGATGTTCGATATCGTCATAGAACAGATAATCGCATTGGCAGTTGATTGAAGAAAGAGTCTACACATGTAAACCCACCTTAACTGTCTGCTTAGGAATTATTTTGCATATATTTGACTGGAACAATTGCACATTGTTTTTGAGTAAACTTACTCCAATTACCAATTTGAATGAAGCACTTACAGGGAGGAAAAAAGTATTGATCCCCTTCATTTCCTTTGGATACCAGTAAACCTTGCAGTAACACTAGCTATGCTGCGTTGCAGTACTGTACCACAGCCATTGTGTGGGTAGTGTGAAATGGCCCTAAGGGAGTGGAGAACTGCTAGTACTACAGACTACAAGCACTTAACTCTTGCAGGGGCCGGAGGGACACATATTGGTACCCCTTACCTATTTACAGATAGAGTGAAATGTAAACAAAGCATACCATATTTACCAGAAACCTTAGAGAGTTTATTGCCCTGGTATGTCTTCCCTCCTTGGCATTGTGTCATCACACACTGAATACTCCGGCAAAGTACTAAACTATTTGATGTTTACACAATATTCAATTAACCAAATGCATGTGATTAACAGCACCTGGCTGCTACTAAACCTGTTTATTAAGGAGCGTCAAACTTGAATACACAGTAAAAATGAAAGACTTGGCAAAGTCATGGGCTGACCTTGAATTTATTGAAAAAATGTCTACAGTCTCAGATATTATGATCAACCTTATGGAAACAAACATTTACATCTGCTGGCTTGCTGTTAACCTTCCATCCAGCGGACCAGCTGAACGCTGTGGAGACAGGCGGTGCGGTAGGCATGTAATATGGATGGGCTACGTCCACATCCCTGTCAAGAAATGCGCTTAACACAGGGGGGTCGACAGCAGGGCCGCCGTCAGGCCCGGCCTGTCCCAGGCCCGGGCAGCTAGGGGGGCCCGGCGGTGAGCACTTAGGGGCCCGACGTGCCTGATTGGCAGTCCTCTGCTCACAGCACCCTCTGCTTACTCTCACTGTGTTCCCGGACTGCCACACTGTACACAGTGGCAGTCCGGGAACACAGTGAGAGTAAGCAGAGCAGAGAGGGCAGAGGGTGCTGTGAGCAGAGGACTGCCAATCCGATCAGGATGGAGATTTTTCTAGTAGCACCCCCCCCCCCCCCCCCCCCCCCCCCAAGTCTTGTCATGGGGCCCGGACATTTTTGCTGTACCGGGCCCCATGGTTTCTGACGGCAGCCCTGGTCGACAGAGCCCATTACGCCATAGAAACCCAGCCTTAAATCCAAACAGTGTGCTTAGTTTTAAAAGACCTGCAGAGGTTCAAGTTTAGAACTAAACATTGGTAAGTTTAGAACAGTACTTTCTTTTTCCCATGATTGTATATATTAAAAAAGGAGTCAGACAGTCATAAACCAACCTATGTTTTTCTTTGCTATGATTTATTTTTTTATGTTTTTGTTTGTACTTTTTCTGAGTTTGTCTTGAGTTTGATGTTATTATAAATTTACAGGAAATTCTATTTCTGGATTTGCTCATTAGTCTCACCCAAACAAATGTATGGTAACATTGATGATTTTTGCCTAACTAATACAAAAATTTTTTATCTTACTCTTTCAAATTGTTATTTGCAGATATGTGTTTCTGTACTTTCTTACAATGCTTTATCTACATCAAATGGTTTATTCATTTGCGATGCAGGCTGCAGTCCCAGCATAACAGTTCTACAAAGTGGTTGTGTGTGCCTGTCTGTCTATGGAAGTCTATCACACTGATTAGGATGATTGAGACAATGGAGTCTCTTTTGTGGTTACCTCTGTAGTTGCTCAGCATGGATGCCGATCACGCTGCTTGTTATAGAGGCAATAACGAGAGATAGAATCTACAAATCAGTCAGTGAAAAGCTGTAGTGCAAATACAGGCAAGCATGTAAAAATGTAACCATCATGTTAATCTATTAATGTTTGAGCAACTAGAATATAAGCAAACATCACAGGCATAGCAGTTGTAGCATTTACTAAAAATACTACACGTAACCTTTAGGTGATGAAGTACATATTGTGCCAAACACTGTGCACTGATGTATGTATATGGAACAGAATAAGACAAAAGTTATTGTGTGATGAATGGAACATTAGATAATAATATTATTAATGATATTATTAATGATAATACTGTATTTTTCGCAACATAAAATGCCCTTTTCACCCCCAAAATTGAGGGGGGAAAGGGCCTGTGTCTTATGGTATGAATGCCCGACCCTTGCAGCTGAGTGGCTTCCCGCCAGCTCTCCCGGCACAGAGATTAGCCGGGAAGCTGGAGGAGCTGTCAGTTGAGAGATGCCGGATGATGTCCGGCTCTTCCAGCTGTACTGTATAATTGCCTATGCCAACAGAGCCCAAAGCCCTGCTGGCATAGGCAATAAAGAGAGAGAGATAGATGAACTGTCACCTATCCCTCCCTCCTGTCCGTGGAAACTGCAATCACTCTGCAGCTCCCACGGATACAGGCACATCAAGATCGGAAGAACAGAGGAGAGGGAGAAAACTCTGCAGCTGTTGGTCCCCCTTCTTCTTGTGCTGAGAGTGTACTGCTGCTAGTGACACCTACTGGCTGAATTGAATATTGCATTCATTAAATTCATTGCATTAACCCAATTAACTGGATAAAGGATAAAGAGAGGCTGCTTTCACCTCCCTAGAACCCTTGTGAGGTACAGATTTCCATATCAAAAGCCCACCATAGACTTCAATAGATTTTTTTTATGTTGTAGGCCTGTAACTTCACAAAATATGTCCATACAAGGAGGGGTCCGCTCTGCTGCAGCAGCCTCCTCTTTAGATCGGAGCTGCCGTAGCAGCGTGGTATGGTAAATCTGCACTGCCAGTGCACCGATCTTTGCAGGACAGCCTGAGCGATGAAGCCATGCGATGCGCATTCACAGCCATCTAACGTGGCCACTCCTGTCTTCCAGCAGGCTCAATCGATCCCGCTCAAAGATAGGTTAGTCAAACAGGAACAGACATGTCAGTAAAGCTCCACATACATGGGTCGATACCCATTCGATCTACCCGTGATCGATCGCAACGTGGTGACGTGACTGTGCACTTTGCACATTCATGGGGACCCTGGTCATGTGCATATCCGGAGTTGTAAATTATTTTCCTACCCCGTGATATTTTCCTAAATATCACGGGGTAGGAAAATATCTCTGAACATCATCTGGGAGCTGCTGACAGGCAGCGCTTACAGTGGGATACACGATGGCTGCAAGCAGGGGGCAGCCTGTGCTCTGCTTCACCCCCTTTCCTGTGTCACATCTATGAGCTCTGTGTCAGGCAGTGCTAATTTGCAGGGAGGATGTCTGCCTGTGCACTGCTTGTGTGGTCCCATCCACACAATGTTCTCATAATTTTTTCGAATTAATGTTATTATGGTTTTATTTTATTCTATTTTTTCAACCATTAAGAAATGGGTAAGAGGTGGTTTTGGTTATTTTTTAAAACTTTCCAATCAAACATTTTGGGGGGGTTTGAAATCCTGTTGTGGAAATACATTTAGGGTGGTTATATTTTTGGCAAAATTATTTTTGCGGGATTTGACCATCTCTACTAATCGGTCTTAAGTGGTAAAAGTATGATCTGATCAGAGAAAAGACACAGTCATTATGTAATTTGCTCTAAAATTAAGCATGGAATAGAATTTAAATGGATTTTATTAAAATTTCTTCAGAATGTTAATGAGCAGAGATGATTAAAGGGGAATCCCGAATTGAAAGTAAAAAAAAAATATTTCTGACAACAGGAGGGGCGATTTTTCCAAGGTCGCCCCTTACACTCGCACCTCGGCACTATGTCATGCAGCCACAAGGGCTGCACAGGGCAGGTGCCCGCGACACATCTGCAAGACTTTCTATATCCTTGACCTACCCCTTGGCCCCACAGTGATCCTTCAGAGACAACCCCCAATGCGCACCTCTCATCACTGCAACCGCAATATCCCCCCCCCCCGCCAGAGACTTGTCTCTGGAAGAGTTCCTTGGGGTGGATTAGGGTTGCACTGATAAGAAGTGCGCTTCCGGGGGGGGGGGGGATGCTTGTCTCTGGAGGAGTTTTCCAGGATTGCTGACAGGTGAGTATTATGTCTATTTAAAGTATGTATTTTTTATTTTGAGTTTAGAACCACTTTAATGGGCACCAAAATGTTGTATGTAGACTACAACTGAGACGATTTAACTTTGCAAATGTCAAATTTGATTCAGTTGCAATTTACTAATATCTTGCATTTCATTGCTAATCTCTATTAATTGGGAATGAAATATTACACAATTCATTTTTTTACTTTTTAATTTCCAATAGCAGATGTGAATTACTGTTGGTAATATGCTGGAATTATCACCTTTTTTTTATTGTGGAATACTTTTAGCAATGCACATATGTTATTTGTCTAGGGGGTTTGTAAATTATTCCTTTATAAGTATGTCTACTTGTTAGAATATTGCTAAAGGGTTGTTCACGTTGAGCTTATTTAACCTTCTTACCCTTGTACTTTCAGCGGCAAGGCACCTTTCCAACAAATAATCACACCTCTTCTCTGCGCTGCCGTACACTTCTCCAGCAGGCACAAGGCAACAGCAGTGAGATTGCAGCACAACAGGAGTCCATGCCCTCTGTATGAAAGATTCTGGGCATTCTGTATAATTAGTGAAGAACCAGATTCACGAGTTCTATGAGAGTAAAACAAAAAAAACAGGTAGTCATACCAGTCATCTACACAAACTATTTCTATATGGAAACTCTGTCAGGTAACAAAGAGCATTTATATTATTATGTTGAATTTTTATATATATCTACAATTATTTTCTCAACATTCTTTTCTATCTGTAAAAAATATCCTTTGTCAGTGGGGCTACTGTCTTTGTTTGTAAACTCGATCGAGACATATTTTTCCTCCAACAATTTTTCATTGTAGTCTTCGAAGCTTGCTGTGACCGCACTTCTCGTCATTATTTCTGTAATTCAGTTTGTTTGGTAGTACTTGATGTTAGCTGAAACATGCATTATGTTATTTAATGGCAGAGTTGGACATTTACACAGCGGGAGTCATTACTGTACAGGTCATTACTGTACTATGGTGCGTAAGAAAAGGCAACGGGGTTCTAGTAAATTAACAAAAGTTTTCACTGAAGGATTTTGGAGGGAAGCATTGTATAAAAAATGTAAGTTTTCTTTTAACCCAGCGTTTGCTAGTCTACCCTTAGGCCATGTGTCCACACATGTCCAGCGCAGGAAAAAAAGACATGCGGCTGGCGATTGAGGGTATTTTGGCCATGACTTAGGGTGTGTTCCTGTCACAGGAGCGCACCCTATTAGTAAGCATTAACAAAGATGCGGAAAAGCGGAACCTGGTGCTGTTTAGGCGCTGCTTTCTGCGTCTTGCAGACACGTCCATTGATCTTCAATGGGAATGCCTCATGCGGTATCACAATGAACTTCTTCCACGTTCCTTAAAAAAGTTCCATTGTCTGTTGTTTGATAAAGTATAGTAACCTGTCCCTTTCATCAGTCCTTTCCTTTTTCCTGAGCCAATGCTTTGTCCCCACAGGGAAAAGAGGAATGTACACTAAAGCCTAAGCCGTGGTCGTGTAGGAATTGAAGTCAGCAACTGACGAATTTTTGGCTGAAATCATCCTCTCATCTCCACATTTTATCTCACGGATGGTAATTTTTAGTCCGTCCTTAGTTAGCGGCTGTCCGCCGCCGCTAATGAGCTGTCAGATGCATAGTGCCGTCCGATTTCTCGGCACTATGGGCGGGCGTGATATGTCATCACTCTGCCTCTTTGCATAGAATTGGATATGTATCGTAATCGTACCGTCTATTCCCACTTAAACCTCCCATACTTATTTCTTCCTCATTCTTCTCTCTCCGACCGATTTTTTCGTCCGTCCTGTCACCCCGATTTTCCCTAAATGTTTTGTCGGTCGTTCGGCTGGCACGAATAATCGAATTAGAATTATCACCATCCATCAGCCTGACTTCTATTTTATTACTCAAATCGACCAAAATTTTACGGACATGTCCGAAGCGTTCCCTATCTGATTTTTTCGGCCGATTTTGAGAATAGTAGGTCGTGGTACATAATTCCGAATCCGATTATCTCCCTTGATCGATTATCTCCGCCCTTGGGGTCGTTTCGGGTAAAATTCGTACGAAAATCAACGTGTATGGGGGGCTTAAGGCCCTGTCTCCACACACAAACATCAACCTCTTGTGTTTGTGTTAAAAATTGCTTAATTTTTTATGCAACCATGTTTCCCTTCATTATCCTGTACGAACATGTCCATGGAAAATGCTTTTTATGCATTTTTGATGCATTATTACTACAGGACTGTATGGTCTTTATTGATGAATTAGAGCGTGACACTCCACTCAAGCCTTTGGAGAATGGCTATTAAATGATATGCTATATAGTAATAAACCTGCGATTAAATTATATGTAAATATGGCCACTAAACTCTTGTGTAAGCTTTATCTTGAGAAAGTTTTATTATTTAAATTAGCAGTTTTACAGAAAAAAAAGGTAAAGAAAATTGATGATCTGGAAGTAAGGATCCAAACCTATGCCAGCTCTTTGTTGTGGTTGATGGTTGGTTGGTTGGTTGGTTGGTTGGTTGGTTGGGAGGGAGGGCCAAACTTATCATTCTCAGCTAACCACCTGAACAAAGTACCAATTTTGCAATTACACTCATGTGTTGCCACTTGTTTCACCCATGAAGAATGTGTCCAGCCATGCTAAACCTGCACTAATATCATTATCATAAAACCTGTCACTGCTGCAATGAATGTAGCTAGACATAATGTTAATGTAAAGAGTGCAGAAGATCACAGATGGAGAAGAACAGTTTCTACTTTTCTTTGTTTAAAGTGGTATTTAAATTCTAAAAAGAATGCAATGTTATCTATTTGAATTTCCTGCCTGCCCTAGCACACCCCCAATGTCATCAATGACCAATGTAATACAAATGGCGTAAGGGGCTCCCACACAGGCATCCAAGATGTAGATGCTAGATAGACACTGCGGGAGGCAGGCAAGCAATCCCAAGTGTATTTTGAAGTTATCTCTTTAGGTTATCAAAGTCTCCCCCTAGCCACACTCGGTATTACAGAGAAGGAAACTAAAGTGGATCTGTACTTAGAATAAAACATAAACACATTCCTTACCTGTCAGCTGTCTTCATCCTAAAAAAGCAGTTTACTAACCTATAAAAAAACATTCTTATTCCCTCACATGCCCACTACCACCGTCTTCAAAACTGGAACCTGAATCCTCTTCCTTTTTTTTATTCTCATGAATCTGCAATAACATGCACTGGGATTTGGGGCACCTGCGAAACCTCATGAGACTTGGAAATGCAGCGTCTTGAAGGCAATGATGTCTCCTTTCTTCTTTCCCAAGTCACCATGGCACAAGCTAAGCAGAGGAAAGATTTTTTTTCTTTACTAATGTTATGTGGGGTGCCATCCCCTTTGTGGAATGTGTGCACCCTGACGTATGCAGGGTCACTATCTGACATCTTCCAGCAACTTCCTCTGTTTGGGCCCCTGCAGATCATTGCACCCAGTGGCAGAGCATTCCATCACCTATTAGAGGCAGAGGCCCAATGCAGGCCCTTGCACACGTCCCAATAAAGTCAATGCACTCACTGCCAGATGATGAACAAACTGGTGCTTTATTGATGGCCCTTGCAGGTACAGCATACAGTTCTGTGCCAGCCATGTGAAAGGTGCAGTTGTCTCTAGAAGTCTCTGGCCTAGCCCCAATCTGCAGGCGGTGTCATCTCCTCCAGGGTAACCCCTGTCTTATACAGTTTCAGGGGAGATATCTCTGGCTTCATCTTGGCTAATTGTTGGCCTCCAGTCACACAGACCTGCATATCTGTCTCCCACAGGAACCACACTTTATCTCCCTTGTCAGCTTCCTAATGGCAAAGACCACGAAGACTCTCCCCAAAACAGGGCCTTATATTACCTTTTCCAGGCAGGGCACTCTCACATGGCTTGGTTACAGTCACATCATAATTTTAAATTTAAATCATTATTTCAGACAAGATTTGTGTTGTACTTGAGCTTCCTGCTTACCATCATGCAGAAAGAAAACAATTGTGAGAAAGGGTCCAATACTACCAACAGAAAAATTAAAAAGAAACAGGTGGTTTCTTACAGTTTATGGAACCGTTATCTTTTAATTATCAATGAACTTAACAGAAAATTGGATCCATCTGTGAATTCCCTTAGAATAAACCTGTTTTTATTTCCAGTGCAGTAACATAGCTTTAAAAGGACATTAAAGGGCAAATACTACAGAGACACAGGCAAAAGTTTTAAAGTAGCAAGCCATATATATTGCTTTATCTGTAAACAACCCAAACACAATTACAGTAAGAAATAGGGACAGTTGGAGCAAATGCTAATGTCAGGTTATAATGGTCTGCACAGAACAATTTTCTAATCTAAACATACGCAGGTACAGAATGTTGTTACAAGATTTTCTCTTCATTTAGCAAACTAATAAGATAGGTACTTTCATTTGCTTTGTTTATTTGTCTATTTGTTTTTGCACAGCAGGATTGCCTCATTTGTTTGTGGGATATAATTTCCAAAAGAGTCCTTGAGGGCAGTCAGCTGCAAAGTACAATATGCAAATGTACTGAAAGTATTTTGCTGGGTCAAGAAGGATTTGAATATATAGATACATCTATGTAAGTCTCTTAGTCCTACTAGTTTTCGACTCTCTTTTTCTAAATTACTTATGTTCATTAGTGAGTCAACAGTGTAAAGCTCTCCTTTTGAAAGAGATTTACTGCAAAATTCAGACATATTTCATAATGAAACTGAAATAGCAAGTGTTTTTAAGAATAGATTTCATACTGAACTTGTTATGTATGAAATGCATGGGCTGTTGTGGATAACCTGTTAAAGCCTGAAATCCAGAATTAAGCTTAGAATGATATTTAAAGACTTAAACTGGGCATACACAACTCGATTTTCTATTTGATCCACTTACAAGATTATTTTTGAGTTTTAAAATTATAGTTTGAAAAACCATAATGTGATCAATTCACAACTGATCAATTCCACTCCTAAGCCCTGTGTATCACAGACATGTCCATAACTGCTCAATCGATTTTTATTATATTTGAATCACTTGTGGTTGATCGATTCAGCTAAAAAGGAATCAATGTTAAAACCATCAACTTGAAAACCATCAATTGAATGAAAAATTTCAGCTTTTCATACATGCATTGGAATGGGACATACCCCAGCTTCATCTACCGCATTAACATGTTGCAATAAAAACAAAAATTTATATTTTTTATATGAAAGGTGTCATCATGTGGCCCTGTAGACCTTGGCCAAATAGATTGACTAATAGAGGCAGGGATCAAAATATATATAATTTTTTTTTTTCTAGAAGTTTACCTGGCCTCATAGAAAAAACCTTTCAAAGAACTATTTTGGCCCACGGCCCCCCCTTTTTGGGATTGCTAGCTGTCAAAAAAAATTACAATTTAATAGAGAGCAGCCTGCTATTTTTGCTACATTTAAAAATAGCATAAAAACAAACATTAAAATGAAAAGTTAAGAAAGCCCTTCTTTAAAAAGTTGTGTGTAGAAATTAATTAAATGAGCAATAGACTAAAGATTATGGCACCTAGAATTTAATTAGGAAGTCTAACAAAATCCTACATGTTTTGGGGGGATTTTATTTTGACAGTTTACACACTTGAGAAATAGAAAGCTTCTTATAAATCCATTCCAACACCTATCGGCAAATATAAAGTCATAAAAAGAGACTACCAATTTTCCGGCGTATAGACGACGTTTGAACACAGGAAACAATGTGTTCAAAAGTCGGGGGTTCTTATACGCCAGGACAGTGTGCGAGGGGTGCTCTCTGTTCTGTTCCGATCATCATCTGCCATTCGCCCGAGCCATGCCCTCCCCCGCTGACAGGAGAAGGAGAAATCGTCAAAGTCACCCCTCGACCACCTCCTTCTCTTGCTGATGTTGCGACGTGAAAATAACTATAGCTTGCTATGACAAGCTGTTACGTCACTAGAGACATTGTGGTGCATGTGGCCCCTGCATTTAGTATTGCAGAGAATTGAAAATTAAAAAAAAAAAAAAAAAAAGCAAGAAAACAAATTAAAAAGCTGTTACAAAAACTTAATTTCATACACAACTCTAGTACACTATATTACATTTTAGATTTTTGGCGGGTTGTGAAAGTCAGAGTAAAACATAACATTTGTTATTTCGTTTGAAGAGAGGTATTCTTATACGACAAGAATATCCCAAACTCTGTTAGTGCGATTAGGGAAGAAAAAAATCAATTGAATAACCTGGTCATTCAGTATATTTAGGTAGTTAGCAGACCTCATTCTTGGAGCACATACTGTTGCTGAACCTAGACCTGACCAACTGTAGCAACCCCAGATTTATACAATAGAAGGCTTGTACCTATTTGCTTAGTTTGCTTTTTGGACAGACAGTGTAGTATATCTCAATATATCCAGTAGCAGAAGTATGGAGTATACTTACAGAACTTTCCTTGGGGGTATGATTAATGCTTGCGTCTCTTGATCTCTGACCCAGCTTTGGTTTTAGTAAGAAGGCAGGGGACATTATACACATGAGCTCCCTTACTAATTGTAATAATGTTTTGTCTTTCCTATTTTAATGAGGATGCTAAACTAATGAGGTTTCTGTGAACATTTTGATTACTTAAAACACCAGGAATTGCCCATGAGTAAGGTTGAAAAATTAGATGTAGACCTTTAAACTTGCTAAAGCATTTTTTTACTTACTCATGAATGTTTTACACTATATTAGCCTTTTATTGCAGAAATATAGGAATATCTTGCAGAATACCCGACAATATCATTGTGCCATTGCTTTTGGCAACTCTTCTTTTGATCTGAATAAGGATATTACTTTTGCATTAGAAACATTTGCTTTGTGTGAAACCTTCGCTCTTTCACTTTAACCCTTGCAGGAACTTGTGGTCCATCTAAGTCTCCGCAAATGTGAAGCTGATATCTTTTTTTCTCTCTTTTCTTTGGATACAGATGAATATACTGAAAAAGAGCATTCTGAGCCCATGACAAAACACATGTACTGCAAAAATATCAGATGAAAATTTTAGTAAGGTTACTATAGTAATCAGCATTGAACGTCGTGTAACCTCAGAAGCTCAGAGCTAAAGAATGTCTAGAATCTTTTTACTTTCTAGTTGACCAATTAATTCTTTACAGAAGCAGATCATTATCCTACTGGAATGATTGCTTCTAGTAATTCTTTGAAATATAAAAGTAGATGAAAAAAAAAATTACACATACATGACTCAAATTGTTGTAGAGTTCAAATTAGTTTAATGTGTTGAAGCTTATGGTCATATACAGAGAGAAAAAGACTGTAACCAGATAGCAGGAACCACTGCAATGTATGTTATGACGGCTCAAAGATCAATTTTCTTTTTGCTTTTCATTACTAAAGTACTGCTGTTACAAGAAAAATATAAAGGCCACTATGACCTCTTTCTTGAAATGATCATTGTCTGTTATGTCAATCAGCTGTAATACTTTTTGGGTCACTTATCTGGCAGCAGAAGTTCTGATCTGAGTACTTGTCTATGTTACTTGAAAAGTGATGAAAACTAAATCATTCTTAACAAATATACACAAGCAGCATATTAAGAATTCAGGTTCTGTTCAGTTTCTATTCAGGTTCTATTCAACTAAAGATATTCTGTTGTATGTCCTCTGTTCGGATCAGGTAGAATACACATCGCTATGTCACAGAATGTATCTTTGGAGTCTTGGTTATGGTGTTTATGATATCTCTGTGTTAGGGCTGTGGGATCTCTATGTGGCTTGGGCATTTCCTTCTGTTCCTCGCCGTGCAGTCCAACTGACTAAGCAGAGGGCACAGACATAACCACAGTTTTCAATGCTGCTCTAACCTTAATCAGTGGCAGGTTTTATGCCCACCTCCTACAAGCTTAGGGAGATCTAGAGTGCCAGTGCAGGTGATCTATTGCGCCTATTACACTTGTACTTCCTTCACCATATAAGCCTGGATGGTGTGTTGCTTCCTGGCCTGTGATAGTGTCTGCTGGGTTCCTTGTTCTTGTGTTGTTCCTAGAATTGAATCATTGTGTATGACACCTGCTTGCCTGTAGACACCTCTTCTGATTAACCCCTTAATATCGTGTTTGGTTGGACTGAATTGTTTATGACCTACTCCTCTGGTTGACCCCTGGATACCCTGTCTGTTGGACTGATTCTCTGTGGGTGATCCTTACACGTGTACCTGGACTATTGCATTTACACTTTGGCTCTGTATTTACTCCTTAGGGAGGTCCCTAGAGGGTTTCACCAGTCTCAGGTGGGATATTTTGTGTGTCCTGTGGGCAGCCAAAGTCAAGTAGGTGCATCATGCCTCCTGTTCAAGCGGGGGCTTTATCTGTAGACTGGTGATCCCTCAGAGACCCTCACACTCTGATGTTATACCTTTGTATGGAGGCAAGTACATACATTAAAGCACATAGAAGAGCACTCAGTTAGAGATGGTTGAATTTTTCGACTTGCTAAATTTGTGAGCTTATTGCAAAGCTTCTGAAAATGATATCATCACTTAAATTGCTGGATGTAGAGAAGGGTTGTGGGAACATTTGAAAAAAAAATTATGCTCTAGCACTTGTAGTTTTTGCATAAATTAAGTTTAAAATCTAAGTCGAATTCCGATTTTCTAAATTTTGACTTGACTTTGAACTTAAATGCTAATTACTAATGCTAACTACAAATGCTAGAGCATAAAATTTTTCTATGTAGTATACCCCCAACCCTTCTCTACAGCAAGTTTGGTGATGATACCATGTTGAGGGGCTTTGCAATTGACTTAAAATCGTCGAAATGGTTGAATTTTTAAAAATAAATTTGACCATTTCTACACTCATTTGTGCCCTTGGAATTTAAAGCCATAAATAGCGATATCTATATTTCATGGCCATTAGAAAGTACCGTACAGACATTAAAAACTCTTATGTGGGGAATGGGGTATGTATACTTTTAGTGTTGGGAAGATGAAGAATATGAAATATGAAAGCCTGTATCTTCAGTGGTGATATTAATGATTTTGTTGACTTGTTTCAAAGGCCTTCTTTAGTTCCCTTTCCTTCATACAGCCAACCTGCAGGACTATTGAAGGGATCTTGAAGAGTAAGGTAAACAGCCTAAGGGATAGAAACAAATGATTATTCATTTACATTTTATTATAACATACAAACATATTGGGCAGTGCTTTACATTAATTTAGGGACATATTTAACAATCTTCATTAACAGCTCTGAGGATAGAGGGGGACCCATTTGATGTTAATGTATTTAATTTTATTTTCTAGAAAGTTCTCTACCCCCCAGTAATTGTTATAGCTGTTCATTGCTCAGTAGTGATGGCCGAACTGCCCGCAAGGCGGACAGTTCGGCCGCGAACAAGCATGTT
>CM070032.1:204316331-204331637 GCA_036250615.1 Ptychadena robeensis
TGAAATAATACTCACCTGTCAGCAGTATACATCTGTGAAAACTGCTACAGAATAAAAAAAATTACTTACCCTCCTCACTTCCTCATTCCCGGGGAAATCATATTTATTAAGGACAGAGAGAAGCAGTTACAACAACACTTCAGGAATACTTAATTTTGACTATGGGACTGTAATTCTATAAAGTGGCCACTAGATGGAGCTTTGATTGCAACATGTTAGATTCTGCAGATGTGAAGCTGCATTCCAATTCACACAAGACTACGGACTTCTTCCCAGCTGTCCCTGCCATGATGTTTACAATCTTGCTGCAGCTGGTACGTCACACAATGGGAGGGAAGAGCCTGAAAATCGCCTCTCGTGCTGTAATCGGGTAACGTATATGTCTGTAAATCCTGATCCAATCTCATTCCTGGGTCCCCATCCAAAGGATTGGATTGTAATCGAACACCTAAAGTGGTGTGGCTTGTTTCCTGTCCGATCGACAAGCGACAAGTGCTGTGCGGTGGCATTGTAGTGCTGTCACCGTGCTGCGTTCCAATAAATCATCAATCATGTGCCCATCTATACTTGTATGGGCCCCTAAATTCTATCAATGTGAGCACATTAGGGGAATAATTGTCTAACATTACTCGTGCCATTAAGCTGTTTATTCTGTTTGGCCATATGTTAACTTTAATCCTGTTTTTAACTAGTGTCTTCTGTAGCAAAAATAGTTTCTACTTCTTCCATGGTTAATTCTATAGTTTTTTTCTGATGTCGAGTTGTTCTTCTAATGTTGTTGCTCTTCATTTTGATTTTTTCCTCTCCTTCTGTCCAACCATCTGTTATTAGTTCTTCTAGTTTTAATTGTTTTTCATGGTGTCAGCTAGTTAGGCCTCCCGGGGTAGCTGAGATTAGTCTTAAAGTGCCCCTTCTGTAGGATCTTTCCTCTACCAGCATCTACAAAAGATTTGTAAATGGAAGTTTACTGATATTAGTTCATTCCATTCCAAAGCCTTTTTGTCTAAGCTTCTCTTTTAAACTCAAAAACCTGATGATAAAGGTTAAAAGTGTCATGAGGTGAAGTGAAAAAGCAGATTACCCCTGAGTATGGTATTTCCCTTATCAGGGGGGTGGTGCTGGTTCCTCAGATGAGTATGTAAGGTCCTTATTTAGGGGGACATGGTTTGTCATCGCTTGTGGGGAGCCCATGTAGGGGACAGACTGTAGCTGTGTGCATGGGACTGCAAGCACCAGTAAACAACATATCTGTGATGGAGAACCTATACCCAGTGTAGAGTAGGATGAAGGATAGCCCTAAGGAAAGATTGGCATGGAATTTTGATTCAGGCTAATTCTGGGCAGCAGTACAACGTCTTTCATGGGAACAGACTGGAAAGCATAATATGTTACATACCCCAAGAATGAAACAACCAGAACAATGACAGTGACCAGATTGTAAATACAGCTGCTTAGTTCCTTGTTCCTTGTTAATCATACACCTGTAGTGTGGACATTTGAATTACTCTCACAGAAAAAAACCTAAAAAGAATTGTGTTTATAAAGTTGGGGTAATGACAAGGAGCATCGGAAAATAGACCTGGCAAATGTAACTCAATTCTTGTGGATGAATTTAGTTCAGGATTGGATTGGATGTGTCCATGAGTGACCAGCCCTCCTGAATTGACCAGCAGGATGGAATGGATCAAACATAGTTTGGGGCTATTCACAGTCAAATTACTAAGCCAGAAGAGTTTTACTCTGAGGTATACATGCTTGAACAAAAGACCACTAACTCATAGTTTTCTGAGATGAGCACCTGTGTTATGGGGTTACAGTCAGAATTCCCCCTGGGGGTGCCAAATACAAAATGAAGATAGGTTTAACAAAAAAATTCAACTTTTACCAGTTGTTGTTGGATGAAAATAAAGTAAATGGCAGTGTTCATTTATATTTATATTATATACATTTATACATTTATTTATATATATTGTGAATTTGGGGGGTTCTAGGGGGTCACCTTCACCACACAGCAAAAGTCCCAAACCATGCTTTATTGAGCCAACCAAACAACAAAAAGGCTTAATGGCAGCCATTCCAAAACATATACCCCAAATAAGGCGTCTTACAAGTTCCTGAGGTTGTGTCCCCGATCAACAGTCCTTGTAGTCCCCGGGGAGAAGCAATCCAGCTTGTCCTTCATAGACATGTCTTTCAGCAAGACCATGAGTTCCAATGATGAGATCACCTGGCCTCATTATATGGCTGCTGTGCAGCCGAAACCAACCCTTCTCTAGCATCCCAAGGGTTATCTTAAAGGTGACCCAGCCCAAAAATGGATGACACATATATCCCATTCAGGACCCATCCCTGGCATCCTGTACAATATATATATTTACACACACACAAAACATTAACAAATAAACCTCAACAAGCAGCTCAACCAAAGACAAACCAGAAAAACAAACTCCCAAGAAGTCAAGCACTGCTGTATGAATCCAACAATGCTGTCCCATATATGGGGCCTACAAGGCACGCGGAGGGACCCTGGTACACTTTCTCAAACATTGGCGGGTAATTGATTGTTTGAAACATTTTCTTACTGTTAGTTTTCTATTGTAAATGTGTTCTATGGTAGAAGTTTTCCTGTTTGGAGATTCTGCCAGTAAAAACTAAAAAATGCATTTTATTCTGATCATGTCCTAATTGTTAGGTAGACATTATTATCAGCACTATCCTTTCTGTGTTTGAAACATGTTAGTTATCTTTTTAGAAATTCCTGAAATGCCATCTCACATGATATGGGAATTCTTTGTATTTTCAATTTGGCTGCCCACCAGTGAAAGAGCGTTATCTCAAATATTACAACTTACGCAGCGCAGAAAGGGTAATGGCACAATTAAACTCAACATCCAATTTAATTTTGGCTTATTAATTTAATTTTAAATATCAAGTTTCATAGATCATCTGGGATTACAAAGAACATGCTGGATCACTGGTTCAGGTCTTGTATGGCATAAGGGTTATAACGTGTCCAAACATATTAGTCATAAGTCATCTTTTCTCAAGTTAAATAATTGAAGACTATTTGCTTGAAAAGGGAGGACTTGTTAAATTTCATAATTAAAGATTTGCTATTATGAATAACATTTTTACCCGACTAAACCAGAAAATAACTGGACTGTTCTCACTTATTTTAAAGTCATGTTCAATTTGTATCAATTGCTTATACAGTAATAACTAGAAATTGTCATATGTTATTTTTTTTTGTTATTTTTATTCTTATTTGTGTCTTAATTACAAAGCCCCTGAACATGGTATAACTGACGAACCCAGCCTGTCCAATGCGAGATCGGAGCTCGCCCATTCGACGGTGTGAAAGACCGAAGAGAACACCACTTACTGTAAACAATTCCCGTCCGATTTGGGCTGAAGTGAAAGACCGAAGAGAACACCACTTACTGTAAACAATTCCCGTCCGATTTGGGCTTCAGATCGTTTGCCGGTTAAAAGAGAGGGTGGATTAGGCCATAACAGTTTATTGTACAGCCAACAATCAAAGACATCCACCAACGTAGTTTGTTTGATGAACGATTGACCGAAAAAAAAAACCCATGTCCAATCATCGAACTAACAATCTTTTATTTGATTTAAATTTTGGACGGTTAATCACTCAAGAAAGACAGGCTTCAATTCCCGAACGACCAATAGATCAGATTGTTCAGCACGGTCCATCATTTGGAATCAAATGGAAAATCGATAAGTCTAAGGCCATCTTTAAGGGAAGCTGACTGTACCATTCATAAGGGCAGTGGAGCAAGCCTATAGACTATAAGACTATACTGCTGCAGGAAAGAGGTCAAACTTTTGAAGGGTGGGGGTATACTACAAAAAATGGATGGCTCTAACACAAAGTTTTTGCATAAATGAAGTTTAAAGTTAAGTAAAAACTTAAAAAAAATTCAAATTTGATTTTGAACTTAATTTTTACAAAAACTACATGTGGTAGAGCAAACCTTCTTTTTCCAATGTTACCACAGCCCTTCTCTACATCTCCAGCAATTTTGGTGATGATACCATGTTCAGAGGCTTTGTAATCAGCTCATAAAGTCAGCTAGTCTAAAAATTGCAGCTGTGGTTCATTGTGGTTAAAGAAGATCAGAATAGTGATGAGCGACTAGGCAATATTCGAATTCGCGTAATTTCGCGAATATCCACCATAATATTAGATTCCATATTCGTAATCTCGAATATCCGCACTTACGACATGAATTGAGATCTAAAAATCGCAATTGCGATCAAATATGCATGCAATGCATGCAAGTCAATGGAGCTCGGATATTCGACTAGGAGAATATCCGTCATTTCCGTTTTAAAAAATCGCATTGCGATTATATAATCGCGATCCCATTCATTGCAATGGATGGCGATGATAAAATCGCAATAAATCGCGAAAAATTGCGAACGCGCCGGATATCCGATGATATATTCGCGAATATTCGCCAAATGGCGAAATAGCGATATTCGAGCTAAATATTCAAAAATCGAATATTCGAGCTCAACACTAGATCAAAATACTCTCACTAGCAAGTCATTTAACCCTTGGAAAGTTGGGTATCCCCCCTCTTCTTTGCGGAAAATGGTGTCTATAGCTACTGCATTATACCACTGGGAACCATTTCAATGTGAACTCTACAACTCAATTACATTTCTGGCAGGTGATAAAATTTTGTTAAAAATCCATGTTTTAACATTCAATGCAATGATATCATAGTATGTGAGCGAAACAAATGATTTATTTTTTTATACATGTACCTTGTTCTTGTTTTTCCTTTGTAGCGCAGCAATAGTATATTCAACTGTTTATTTCTTTCATACATAATATAGTTACTCACTAGTGGACTGCAAATCATAGAATTTGTATACACTGTGGACTTGGTTTTTTGTTCTCTTGTTATCTCCAATGTCCAGTCTTGTGACGGAATAATTTATGGTTGCAGTGTTACCAAAAGTGCGGTGAAGCTAAAAATGTTACAACACTGACATAATTTTGCACAGAACATAATTATCACCGCGTACTTGTGAATAAAGGCAATGCCTGTGGAACACAATGAAATCCTTAAATTAAACGAAATATTACACAGAATGACATCCATTTACTATAGTTTCTCCCTGTCTCCATAAATACTCTACTGTGTGAGCGGTTTTTGGCAGATTTGAAAGTTTTGCTGCCTGGAATTCATCAGTTGCAGCTGTACCTCTTAGAAGAGAAGAGATTAACCTCTGCAACTCTGGATGATAAAAATATCTTTCTCTAATCTGCTGCTATAGTAAATGTGATTTATCGTCTTTTCCCAGCTGGACAACACTGGCAACTGAAGACATTAAGAAAGAGAAAGTTTTGTGAAGAAAACTCTAATGACTGGAAGTCTTCAATAATAAAAAAAATTTACATTAAAAAAAAAGTTTTTTATTTTGTTGCATAAGTGTATATCATTTATAAAATAATCTTAGATATTCAAAAGTAAAAGTTGGGCACCATACACCTTTAGATTTTTCTGTCAGATTTTCTTTAGATCTCCTTTTGTTTTACCAAAACCATGTAATATTATGGAATTTCTAAACAATTAGGTCTACCTGTGTTCAGAGGACCCTATACTACATAGTTGTTGGTAGATCTAAAGGATATCTGATGAGCCCCCCATACAGGCTTAGATTTCCATCCAATTTTTTGGCCGGTCGGTGGAAAAATCGAGTGCCAAAGCTTAAAGGGACTAAATTGGCCACCAAATCGATCTAAGCCATAACGGACATGTCCGTAATTCTTAGATTGGTCTAATACTTTAGATAGGGACAAGTGTCCTTGTCCAAAGTATGGGTATGTCTCCTCAGCTCCGTTGGGGATCTGCAGCTGCCTGCTTCTCTCCCTCAGAAGTTGTGCTAGCAGCTCCTCCCTCTCCCTACGTGCTAGGCTGGCAGCTTACTGACAGTCTCAGTGACCTCGCAACCTCTTCTCACGGCCGGCATCCCTAAATTCTGTCTGTATGGTCCCCCTAGCTGCTCAGGCCCTAACGGTGGCCGAGCAGCTAGAGGGACCCAATGCTGGCACACAAAGGATGCACGGACAATTGTGATCTGATGTTTTGGCAGATTGACCGTGCGCGATGAGGTTGATCGGCCAAAACATCGGGTCACAAAGTAAACATGTATGGGGGGCTTTAGAGAGATCTAAAGCTGTATGGGCAGCTTAAGCTTACTAAACATTTAATTCTGCACTCAGGATCAGAGCTGCTCATAAGGTGGCACAAAAAGGCGTTTATGTATTTTGTAAAACTTACCTCTCTCTATATCTCTATATGTATGTATATACTGTATCTGTCTACATTTTAATATTTTACAAAGCTAATTTTCTACCCAAAAGTTTAGAGGGCTTCAGAACCAATCTGTCCTGGAATATACTATATCTACAATGAGAAACCTTTCATTTATTAATATTGATTACCCTATTTTCCGGCATAAAAGACAACTTTTGAACACAGGAAAATGTGTTACCCTCAGTTATAACTCAATTACAATATATTGATCAGGTATTAACAGGAATAACTCTGCAGATATAACGTAAAAGACACCTCTAATTAGCTACAATAAGTATAAAATAATAAACACACTAGGTACAATCTATTATGGTGATATATATACACACACCATGTGACTGACCTATAGGTTAACAATATAGATAAAGCAGTACTAAGCCAAAGATTGTACGATAGTGCCACATCCTCTCAGCACCCTCGCATCTCTCCAACTTTGCTCACCTCCCTCACCCTATTGTCCCGGTGATGTCCGCCCAGGAAGGGGCCGGATCTTATGGACTATGGGAAGTGATGTAATGGCCATATGGCTCGCTATCAGCCCAGGAAGGGCGGGATCGCAATACTTCCCCACTTCCTGTGATGTCAGCCCGAATGGTCAATAAATATACACACAGGCCTGGAACTCGTCCCTGTTATGCATACATTGCTAAATTTTGCCTTTAGCTAGAGATTAGTGAGGGCTTCATTGACAGCTAATGTTTTGCTTCTTAAATGTGTAGCATTTTATAGTCTTTTTATTTACAGTACAGCGCTGGTTTTTAGCTTTATAATTTTCCAATTTTCACCAGGCTGTTAACAAGCTTTAGCAGGAGTAAAACAAACTATAGCAGATTTCTGTTTTAAACTCAGCATATGCTTACTAAACACTTAAGGAATGCTTACTACATCTTAATAAAACTGTGTTCAAACTATCCTGAGGTGAAATAAAAGTTCTGCAAACAGACATTTTTGGAAAAGACGTGAATACTTATCTTTCCCACTGCCAGCAAAGCTGAAATACTACTGTATAGAACAAAATCTTCTTTACAGCCTGCAGGGAGACTGATACTTCTGGCAATGTCAGTATCCTTCAACTCCCACATTTCGCAGCGGTAGAGTTGAATCTGTTTGGAACAGTACAATTTGTATGGACAGTGTCAGTGACAGCATATGCTGGCAGCACAGATTTGTCTGTAGAATTAGCTTGGCTTATATAGAGCAGCAGCACCCAAATTTGATTCATTTACATTGGAAGAAGGCATTTCTTCAGGTAGGTTCTAACAGCGAATACTTTTTCTATGAACAGTAACAGAGCCACATTGATTGGCAGAAATGGGTTCGATGTGGCAGTCCTGAGTTGTCCTGCCATTGGCCAGTTTCTTTCAAACTATCATTAAGAATTTGGAAATCACAGAAGATACAGTGTAAAATTGATTGGGACTTTTTCAATTTGCAGAAATTTAGTTACCCAAAAAGCACTGGGAACATTATGAGAAAGATTCAGAAAAATGTATTCAAATACATTTTATACATTTTAAAATATGCATTAATTCATGCAGATGACAGAACAAGATAATTTTTACTAGCAGAGGCAGAAAAACAGCCTGAGTCTTAACTACAAGAAAAAATAGATAGAATTTGCTTAGTTATGCAATTCTCTCTTGTAGTAAAGTGGAATGCCACTAAAGGGTCAGTGTTGATTTTTCTATGTCTGGGCTTATCCCTTCCCAGTCTGGAGGTGATGTCAGTCTCATATAAATATGATTTATAAGAGAGACAAAAGTTCTTTTCTGACGGTTAAGTTCTAAACGTATTGCAAGCTGGCCCCTGTGATAGACAGACCTGACAGACAACAAGGATCATCTGATATGTGAGCGATTAAAGCTCTCCCATGTGCTTGGGGTAGAGTGCCTGATAATTCCCCTGATAGTAAGCCTTGGGGTCGAGAATTATTTTGCATCACCATCACCACTGGGACTCCCCCTTTGCAACAATATCCAAAGAACTGTACCCTGTCTTAGAGACAGTGAGTGATTGTATATAACGTAATAATTGTAACCGATAAAGGATTGTTTAAGCATGCCAGAGTGTTTGTAGTGTATTTCTATAATGCAGAGGCCTGGGTATTAGAGATGGTCAAATTTTGTTTCAAAAATTCAACGATTTAGACGATTTCGAGTTAATTGCAAAGCCTCTGAACATGGTATCATCACCAAACTTGCTGGAGATGTAGATGGAGAGAAGGGTTGGGGGAACATTTGAAAAAATATGTCTCTAACACAAACAGTTTTTGCACAAATTAAGTTCAAAGTCAAGTCAAAATTTCGAAAATCGGAATTTTGATTTGAATTGAATTTTGAACTTAATTTATTAAAAAAAACTATTTGTATTAGAGACATACTTTTTTCTTTCAAATGTTCCCCTAACCCTTCTCTAGATCTCCAGTGAGTATTGTGATGATACCATGTTCAAGGGCTTTGCAATCAGCTCTGAAAGTTAGCAAGTCGAAAAATTCAACCATCTCTACTGGGTATATGCTTATCCTAGCTGAAGTTGATCCAGAGTTCAGAAGGTAGCATTTACATTGTAACCAAAGCGGTAGGATACTGTTGGAGTTCCTCCAGGTATTTGCAGGAGTACCCTGTCAAGCCTCTGACTTGTATTGCACTGCGGTGACGTACCCAGTGGCGATATGCCCCTGCCCTGAGGAGCCATACATAGACATTCAAGATTTTAGCACCAGGGAGCTCTCTAGCACCCCCAGGAGGCACCCACCTCAGAAATAAGACCAGACTTCCTGCTGTCCATAATACCTCAGGATGCAATCCTTAGTCTTGGTGCTCTTTCGTTGTGCACACTACTTTACCACCTGCAACTCTACACTCATACCAGTTCAGTAACTTTCCCAATGCTTTCTGTGCCCCATATTTCAGAACACTGACATGACTAGGATATAAATGATAGCTGACCCTTTTTGTCTGCATTGTTCAACAACATTCACTTCCAATGAACCTAACTTGAATAAATGGGACTTACATGGATTAGATTTTAAATGACCTGGCAGCTTTTTATTACATTAATAAAAAAAATATAATGTTTAACAATCATACAACAGAACATTATAAATAAAGCAAAGGTCCATTGAAGACAGTTATCCAGCACCTTGTACTTGCAATACCCAATACAAAGGCATCCAGCCACACTACTTACTAGTTCCCTGGCACTCCAAAATCCTTAACAAAGGGTGGGACTCCGTACCTATGGTCCTTTCCAATTACCTTTTACATGACCAGACCACCTTTAAGGGCCTTACAACTCTGCAGCTGCTGTATCAAGTTTGCAAACCTGAAAACGAATCAAAATTACAGTGCATCTGGAAAGTATTCACAGTACATTACTTTTTCCTTTTTCCTTTTTTTTTGTTAAGTTACAGCCTTATAAATATAAAAAAAATTACATTTAATTTGATTTCAGTATACATTTATAAAGAAAATTGGAAAATGTATTAAAAATAAAACAATTGAGAAAGCTCATGAACATAAGTATTCACAGCGTTTACCTTGAATCCCACAATTTTGCTCAGGTATCTCCTGTTTCCCTTAATCATCCTTAATATGTTTCTGCACCTTAATTGGAGTCCATCTGAGTAAATTCAGTTGATTGGACATGATTTGGAAAGGCACCAGGAACTTGGAGACTAGTCAGTATATAGGGAAAGATGACTGCAACAATATACAGTGGCATCCTGCATAAAAAAAAACCTGCATCAGAGCACTCTTGAACTCAGACTGGGGCGACGATTCATATTTTAGTAGGACAACAACTCAAATCACACAGCCAAGATATCACAAGAGTGACTTTGGGGCAACTCTGGGAATGTACTTGAGTGACCAAGCCAGAGTCCAGATCTGAACCTGATTAAACATCTCTAGAGAGATATTCAAATGGATGCACCAACACTTCCCATTTAACCTGACGGCGCTTGAGAAGTGAGACAAAGAGGAATGGTCAAAACTGGCCATGGATATGTGCCAAACTTGTTGCATCATGTTCAGAAAGACCAAAGGCTGTAATTGCTGCCAAAGGTGGATCGACAAAGTATTGAGCAAAGGCTGTACTATACTTATGTACATGTGATTTCTCAGTTTTTTATTTTTAATAAATGTACCAAAACCGCAATTTAACTTTTTTCACATTGTTATTTAGGGATATTGTGTGTAGAATTTTAAGGTAAAGATTTTTATGATTTTTTTAATAAGGCTGTTACATAGCAAACTGTAAAAAAAAATTATGTGTTGTGAATACTTTCTGGATGCACTGTATATAAACAAAAGAAAACTGAAGGAGGAAGTGCCTGATGCACACTACCTGTGACTGTAGTGTAGTGAATTCTCCTCCCACACTAAAGTACAGGATGACCCCTCCTACCAACTGCCCCAACCAACCAGGTACAAAATAACATAACTAAACATGTTTATAGCATTTACTAACCCTTAGTATGCCAGCTCTATTATAACCCAGTTATGTAGTCCCTACGCCTCAGTCTCTGTCCTTTTGGCTTAAAGCGTGTCTCTATGGCTTTGTGCCCCTTTTTTATAATGAGGGCTGAGTAATTGAAAATATATTGGCTTTTTCAAGCCTGTTTGTTAGGACCCTGGCTGTTCCGGTCACCGCCTGCTGATGGCACTGTGATTGCTCATCCATGGGTTATTCCCACAGTCACCAGCAGATGGCTCCCTGCGAGCGTGGCTGGGTGAAGCTCACACCTTCCTCGTTAGCTTAGGGCTATTTAGGTGTGCTTCATTCAGACCACGCTGGCTGTTTATTGTTGCTGTTTCTGTTTGCTTGGCTGGACTTCATGCTTTCCCTGGCTTCTTGTCCCTGAACCCTGAACCTGAACCCTGGACACCCCTGTACCTCAGACTTTTTCCCCTGTGTTTGTTCCTGCATGTAAGTCTGCAAATAAATCAGTTTTTGTCACCACCACCTCTATCTGGATCTCATTTACTCATAACCACAAATCTTGACCCAAACATCCAATGTAGAGGAACTCTGATCCCATTGAACAAAAGGCCCATTTTTTCTTATGACAGCATCAGAAGGTATTTCATAGTTTTCCATGATACAGCGCTCATAACCTTAAACTACAGTTTAATCATAGGCATGAAATAATCCTGTCTGGTTACAGAGAGGTAGCATTTATTGGAGAAAAGGCAAGACTTTTCAGCTCTTCATGCAAGTGATACATTTTTAATTGAAAATCCCATTGCACAAATATCTGGCTGAGTTGATGAATGCAGCATAATCTCAGTATAGAAGTTAATGGAAAATAGTCTGATCCTGTCAGATACGCGGTGTATTTTGGAAGACGTTATTCTCAGTTGACAGTATCGCAGGCATGAAATGCCTGGCATGAAATACTCTTGTGTGACAGTAGTAAAGGTATAGTTGAAGGCTACACAATTAAGTATTAAGATTACATTTCCCTTGCAAGAAACATTGATGTGAACAGTGATTCAACCCAAACTGCACCATAGCTCTTAAATAATTGACAACATTTGCAGTTTGGCTGACTCTCCAAGAATTCTGTTAATTGCAGAGGTAATTATAGAGTTATGAAATATCATATTTACTGAAATAATAAGTATTTACAATTAAAGAAATCCATCTTTTAATATGTTTCAATAATGTAATGGCCATATATTAGTTTTTCATTACCTGTATTTGTAAAACCTACACTTGGTTAGGACACGCTGCTTTTGTAACAATTATTTATTGTAAAAAATGAAGTCTGTTGAAAAAATAAATTAAGCCTGTTGAAAACTAGGCAAACGCGATGACACAGATGTTGTATTAAACATGAGTGTATCCCCTATGGTTTTAGTGCTACAGTTTTCTTTTTATATATAACATTTTTTTTAACTAATGCATTTCCTACTGTGAAACAATACAGGCCTGAGAGAAAGTTTGAACTGCTGAAAAAGCGCTAAGGAAAAATATTGTAAGTGCACTTCTCGAAATAACATGTTTATTTTCTTTATTTTCCTTCTTCTTCTGCTATTAGTCTACTGTTAGGTGGTCGCTATGACAAAATTAATTAATAATATTAGTGAAGTAGGTCTAGAGAAACTGGAGAAACATTTTAAAGAAATCATGATGAAACCTTGAATTATATTCTAAAATGCTTAAAAGTAAATCTAGACCTGTACCAGGAATATTGTGTAACATACAAATGCCCTGGATATTAGGAATAGGGATGGACACTTCTCCTAGGAAAAGTTCTCCTGGAAGAGAATTCATGGATAGCGTTGATCGTAAATATTCGAATAGCATATTTTATTGTGAATATCAGCACTTTGAGAATTCGAAGATCTCGGATTAAGTGTTTTATCTTCGTGATCGCAAATATTTCAGATTCTGGGGAAAGTATCATGCATTGCGTTCACAATATGTGCATGTTTAAGTGCCTATTTGCGTAATGAATGGTAATGAATTACTTCTATGAGTGTTGGTGCCTGTGGTGATTACACTGCAGCTGCTATTTCACATTCTGCCACTGGATGTCACTGTTACAACACACATTGCTTTCACAATATGTGCATGTACAAGTGCAACTTTGCACAATGAAGGTATATGACTAGAGATCACGAATTCTCAAATTTACAATTTTACTGTGAATATAAGTAAAAAAATATCAGGAATATGAATAATGCCTATGCTATTCATCACTACTCATGGAGCAGCACAGGATCAACTTTATCAGCTGATCAGGTTGACCTTCCATAATTGACTGCTTAGGGTATGAAACAGCAATAATCAACTGATCAAAATGATCATGTACATTTCCACATCTTAGACCTAGGAGAACTTTTCCTACCTAATAATGAACACTATACATAGACCAACTAACTTGAATTTTCCCCATTATGTGTTTCACAAACTCCACTTTTTACTGACTGTTAAGGTATGTAACTACTAGCCAATGAAAACACTGATGTGCATGTATAACTAGGAATATACCCCTAAAATAATCAACCAATGCAACCAATGGGAGTGATGTATGATGTATATAACATAGCAACTGGGCCAGGGCCAGATTATTTTTTATCAACAACTGATTCTCAATTGTTGCTATATACACATCCAACAGCAATTGGCAAGTTCTAGAACATGGTGAAGTTTTCTAGGTAAAACTTTAATAAGGATCTCTGGGAAAAAGTTTGAATTGAAGCCATCCCGGTGTTAAATCTAACAACATTCCCAAACAACAGTAAGATACCATTAGAATTTATTTTCTGTTACCTCACAAAATCTTTGTATTAGACTTGATTAACTGTGAAATTTGATATTAGATATAAAAAGGAAAATAATTTATTTTAAACAGATTGTATTGTATTGTTAACAGATTATTCACCTCCCTAGCGGTTGCGATGAGTCCAGCTCGTCCAGTGCTGACATGCTAAAAGTGCATGGACGAGCTGGAATCATCCAGCACTGATCGGAGCCCCGCGGCGCTTCCGATCGCACAAATGAAGAGATCCCTCTGCCCCCCCCTGCGGCGTGACGGGATGACGACACAACCCGCCGGGGCGAAGATGACATGAGAGATCAGCAGGGATTCTGTCAAGAAGCCTCCGAGCCGCCGACACACAACACAGAAAGTGAGCGCTGCGGGGCTCCGGGCTTTAGATGTAGATCGCCTGTTTTCATTTCGATCTACACCTAAAGCCCGGAGCCCCGCAGCGCTCACTGTGTTGTGTGTCGGCGGTTTGGAGGCTTCTTGCTGGAATCCCTGCTGCTCAGTGATCCCTCCGCCCCTCCGGTGTGACACGATGACGTCACATCGGTGGGCGGTGGGAAATTTAATAGATTTTTGATTACAATATTATTTGTATTGTATTGTATAAGAAGGAGAACTATTCTAACAAAGAATCATATTTTTGCCTATTTTGCTAAATCAGTTCCTAAAAAAAGATATACAGAGAAATACACGCATATGAATAATGCACATTGCCTAAAATTAATATTTTCTTACCCAAAATATGACATTTTACAAAGAAAAATCAAAACTTTCTGCATGAATTTAAATTATTTGGAAATGACACCTTAATAATGAGTTTCTTTTTCTTTCATTCAAGTGTTACCATGGTTAGCCATTAGAAAAAAGGCTTAGTATTTCATACAAATACTGACAATGTATTATTTAAAATATTCTCTTTAACATTGTTTGAGAGTATTATCATGATTTTAAAATGATTTTCTTCATGCAATTTGCACTATTTGTATATTGTTACCTTAGCATTGTTACCCTGCCCCGTTCGCCGGCGAGAAGAAGATCTATATTCTTCCTCCGGCAGGATCAGAACCTGCGAGATCGTGCCGGAGGAAGAATCTTTTCACTACAAGACCGGCATGAAGCCGGTCTTGTAGTGAAAATATCGGCTCGGAACAGGAAGTGACGTCAGTAACGTCACATCCGGCTCCCGTAACCAGGAACTATGCATTCCAGGATGGGTTCCAGGGACCGGATGTGACGTCACTGAGGCGGGGAATTTGAATGTGTCCGCGAACAGGCGGACTTCTTTAAAAGTCCGACCCGCCCGTTCACGGACAGTCCAGGCCGATGTTCGGCCATCACTATTGATTACTTTTGGTTAATTCATTTGCAGAAGATATTTATGGTACTCACATACAGTTATATTCTCAAATACCATATAATCCTCTAATGGCTGTTCGAAAAAGCAAGCATGATCTATTGTGGTCACTATACCTAAACCTTCTATAAAAATATCATAGACAGTATACTATTCTCTCCAATGTGCAGTGGCCAACATGCCAAAAGCAACAGACAGATGTTGATGATGACCGAAGTTGATGATAACCGAAGTTGATGATGACTGAAGTTGATGATGACCAAAGTTGATGATGACCAAAGTTGATGATGACCGAAATTGATGATGACTGTTCTGTACAT
>CM070032.1:204335832-204375497 GCA_036250615.1 Ptychadena robeensis
AGGATGATGTGGTCAAAATACTCATTTGCCTAATAATTCTGCACTCCCTGTATATTACCTTAACCATTGTGCTAGAAGTTGTATAGTTGGTCCAATATTCTTGCAATATTCTTTTGGCCCTGTATCAATATGCTAACAGCACTAGCTTTGCAAAAGTGAAAAAAAACAAACTGAGTTTACTTTGGTGTTAGGCAATATTACATCTTCTAGTGGCTCTTTATGGTAATGCAAAGGTTAAATGCTGGTTTAAGCGGTACAGAAAAAGAGAAAAACTTACCTTGACCTGTGCTTTCTTGGCAGATCCTCCTTTCTTAGACTACCCCTTGGTGGTCTATGTCTCTGACAATATCCCTCCAAAGGCCTTCCTCACTGTAGTGTGAGGAACAGAGATCATAACTCTGTTTACTTGCATGCTGTTTGCATTAATGAGGAATTAGAAAATCAGTTTTAGCATTAAACCACTGCTAGGTGAAAATAATGAAATCTCTCAAATGCAGGATATGTAAATAAGAAGGTGTTTAGTTTTTGAAAGTGATGTGTTTCAAAAAGGAAAAATGAGCAAATGTAGGTAGCTGAGAGACTTTAAAAAGGAACAGAATGTAGCTGGTGATCACCGCCATGAAAATCCTGGTTCACTCTTCTTTACCTGCCTCCTAGTTTCTCTTCTGTAATGAACTTCCAAGAGAGAGTACAGTCAGCTATAGTTACACAAACATGATCAGTGATTTTTATCCTCTGCAGTAGGCTGGATTAAAAATGTGTTAGCACTCGAAAGATAGGTGACCACATAGGCTGGGTTAATGTGGGAGACATAGGGGTAGCCCGTAACATGGCATTACAGGCTTTAGACAAATATATTGCTGCTCAATTATTAAAAAGATTAGACACCACACAAAATTACATAAAAAACATTTGGATTAGTGGTGGCCGAAATGTCCGCCCCACGGTTGGTTTGTGTCACGTGTTTGCAGTCTGTTCAAAGTTTAACTCAACTCCCCTACTTTATAACGGAGGTAAAATGTGACCCCTCACCCAACAGTCAGGTTGCAGAAGCAAATATGCATTTTTCCCACCTGGGCCATCCAATAGAACGTTGGAAAAGGGGGACCCTAAAAAGTGTGGGTATCATATCTCAATGAAGGGGAGACCCTTTCTAAAGATAAGGCACGGGCACGGGTGGGGGCTTATTGAGTATCTGGTGTTGCCTTTGATCAAGCACACACCCAGATCCCGATCCACACCCTATTGAATAAGTACAGAGGTTCCAAGGATCTCTTACTTATTCACATGGGTTTTTGAAAAGTTAATCATTTTATTAAATGTTCTGCCATTCCACAAAGTGTCCCATGAAGTCCACTGACTTTGGGGTCCCCCTTTTCCAGAGCATACCAGACCCTCTGCTAAAAGCCGGTGGTGCACGCTTTTTTAACCCTTTCAGACCTTTCAACCCTCCCGTTTTGGCCTGGAAAGTCACGTTTTATTATGTGGCTTTACCGGCCAAATCCTGATTTCAAGAAATCCCAGATTTCAAGAAATCCCATTTTTCCCGGATTCTTGAAATCACGCTGATCTAGCAGGGAGATTACGTTATTCTCCCTGCTAATGTCCCACCCCGCATGTTATCAGCACAAGCAGGGTGGGACATTAGCAGGGAGAGTAACTCCCTCTCCCTGCTAAATCAGCCGAGAAGTCCACCTGGTGCCGGAAGTGACGCCGGTACTGAGAACGCGGAAGAACCAAGATCTGTATAGCGGAAATGATGTCACTGATGTCACTTCCTGTACGTCCCCCGATTTTTTTGTTATGAAACTTGACAGCTATGCCCTTTAATTTCTGCACAAATGTTTTTTATTAATTTTTATTAGTATCTTAGCCACACACACAGTGTGTAGAGCATTTCAAGATATTGCAGTTGGTGATGTAATAATAGAAATATATAGAGATGACGACTATCTAAACAAATGGTATCACTTATTGTGGCAAGACATGTGGGAAATAATCAATAAAAGGAAGATTTAGAATCTCGGCAAACATAAACTCATTTATTACAGGAACACAAATGAGCATATTAAATGTGGTAAATTTCACTGTTCTGGTCCCACCAAGCAGAGAAAAATGGTTTATGTTTACTTATTTGTGTTATCAAATTTAATTCAAATTAATCTTCATGCATCGCAATGTATTTTGTATGAGATTAAGATGAAACATTTTTTTTCCTCAGCTTGTCACACTTTCAGATATAAAAGCAGCAATCATTATTTGGTTACAATATATTGAATTTGAAGGCGGCATTTGGGTCTTTCCCATTACCGTGTCCAGCACAGGGAGGCCACTGCAATGCTTTCAAATGATTCAATTAATCTCGTGCTGTTTAGGCTTTTTATTGATTGAAATATAATGGCATTGTAGGCATTTTAAGATTTGATTAGTTTTAGTCATTTGCACATCGTGTGCCTTTCAGTCGTTCTGTAAACAGCAAAGTTTTGCAAATGAATTAATATATTGACAAGTTGTTTTGAATCTACAACAGTTTTCAAAATTAAAGTATGTAATTAAAGTTATTAAAATTATTTGATTTTCTAAAAAGAAACCTTTGTATGCTGTTTTAGTTAAACTTTGTTAAAAAAATATTTTAACAAATACAAAGAATTGTTCAAGTGAAAGTTATAAAAATGAAATAACCCCACAACCGAGAGGTCCTTCACAACACTGATCTGTTACCGACTGTCTGGACAAAAAATTAAACCCCCTTGGCAGGCCAGTTTTTTGTGGCAAAAGTGGTGGGAAAAATGTAACCACCCTGGTGGTCCAATGAGATTCAGATTTCTGTATATTTAGGTATACAGTTTAATGAACTCACAAGTCAGCTAGTGGAATCTTAATGATCAAAATTAAATTCCACTACAATGTCCATGAGATGTCTCTGCCTTCTCAGTTTGTTTACATTGAAATGTAAACAATCGTCATCTGTGACGCCGAAGGGGGCGGCGCCATAGGCCTCCATGTTAATGGAGGGGGCGCCGCTCTCCTCTCCACACGCCGCCGGCGTCTATTTGACATCGGCGGCGTGCAGAGAGCGATTGCCGGTGACATGAGGTTTTCGTGCCATAAAAAATGGCGCGAAAACCTCAAACCACCCAGAGGGTTAATGAAACGCGATTTTTATACGCGTCTCCATTCATTCTCTATGGGCACGATCAGGGGCGATCAGGGATGATTATAATCGCAGCCAACAATCACGGGTGAAACTGCGCCCAATTGCGTTAGATCGTTCCCTATCGCTTAGCTTAGAAATCGCTAGCGATCACCAATCGGCGTATAGAATTGTGGGAGATCGCTCCTGTGGGGACATGTAATGTAGTCGTTTAACCTCCCTAGCGCACTGCTGAGGTCCAGATTTCTGTACCAAACGGGCACCATAGACTTCAATGGTAATTTTTTCTTCATGTTGTAGGCATGTAACTTCCCAAAATTTGTCCGTACAAGGGTCTAATAGACATCCTTAATATAATAATGTTTGAAACTTTTATGTAAAATAAAAATTTTTTAAAATAAATTTAATGAGAAAACACAAAAATCAGGGCACAAAGCTATGCTGCTATGTACTAAATCTCGCCCAAATAATGTTTCTGGTGCCCCAGATGTGCCCATTTGCAGTTAACCCTCTCTAACCTGGTGTGATGGATGTGGTAAAATCACACCAGGTTAGAAAGGGTTACTGCATATGGGCACATCTGGGGCACCAGTGACTTTTTATTTGGGTGAGATTTAGTACATAGAAGCACATTGAAAGCAGTTTTCTACATAGAAAACTGATTTCATGCACTGTACTTTTGAATTTCCCGCCGCCTCCCCGATGTGACGTCATCAGGAGGGGAGGGGGGGGGAGAAGAGTCGGAGGATATGCTGTTAGCCTGCCTGTGACATCGGGGACACCGGGACAGCGCAAAACCATAAGTATGCGCTGCCGGAGCCCCGATGTGTACTGGACAGCAGCATCTCGTCCAGTGCTATACTGGCAGTAGCAGCGCTGGACAAGATGGTGCCGTCCTGACCGCTAGGGCGGTTAAGTGAAAAATCTTTTAGTAAATCACTTCAGTTATTTCACTTGCTGCTGGAGGTATAAATGTATACAAAGAATGGCATTGGAGCTGTTCTTTATTTTTCTAATGCAGAACCATACCATTCCAATTAAGAATCTATTTATAAAGAAATATGGGTTCATCTAATCAAATTGGCTTTTAATATTCCTTTTTTGCTTTGGGCATTTTTTAGATATTGTAAAGATGTGTTTGTTTTGCATATGTTGTGCAGGTCCACTATTAATAAATGAACCTCTATGTCTTTTCTTAAGAGTGACTGCTAGTGTTGAAATTTTTTCTTCTAATTACATTTCATTAATTTATTACCTAATTGATGTTATGTTCACCATATATATGATAACTTAAACATCAGTAAATAACATTTCACATAAAATAAAAGCATTTACTGCATTTTTTGTTAATACATAAGCATAAAATTTATTCAAATTCTGTGCAGTAGTTGATCACTTGGTTTTAGCTTAGTTGGCAGAACACTCCTACACCCACAAGCATTTCACTAATCCAGGTGTATCAAACGAAATTCTTCAAGGAATAAATTAAGGCACATTTTAATTATTTTTGATATCAATAAATTAACAGTGTGGGGTTTACAAAGAGTCAAAAATGACAATTAATTAATTAACTAATAAATAGCACTAGAATTTGATACCTGTGCACTAATCCCTTTTAACTATGTTCCTTTTATCACCATCAAGGTCCAAGAACACCACTGAACAATACAAAGTGTCTTCTTCCTATCCTGTACAGTGGAATCTCTTCTCATTTGTAGACAAGAAATGGTTAATGGGAAGAGAGGGTGGGGATAAAGTTACCCTGTTGCATGCCATGTTTTGTGCCAGGCTATTTATTCCAGACTACAGATGGTCGAATTTTTCGACTAGCTGACTTTGTGAGCTGATTGCAAAGCCTCTGAACATGTAATCATCACCAAAATTTCAGGAAATGTAGAGAAGGGTTGTGGGAACATTTGAAATAGTTTTTAGCACATGTAGTTTTTGCATAAATTAAGTTCAAAATCAAAGTCGAAATTCAGATTTTTGAAATTTCATCACACCAGGTTAGAGAGGGTTAGAGAGGGTTAACTGCAAATGGACACATCTGGGGCACCAGTGACTTTATTTGGGTGATATTTAGTACATAGCATAGCAGCATTTTGTGCCCTGATTTTGTGTTTTTTCATAAATTTTATAAAAAAAAATATTTTTCTTTTACATAATTGTTTGTTTCAGCATTTTACATATGCAGCGTAAGTGTGTTCTATACACATCGCAGCGTAGTGCAGTAATGCAGGTTTAATAGATGGATATCCATTTGATTTTTTCCTGGCCTGCTCAGAAAAATGGAAGTGACGTCACATCCGGCAATCGTAACTAGGAAATATGCGTTCCAGATACCGGATGTGACGTCACTGAAGTCACTTACGGTGTTTATGATTGTTGGCGGGGAATTTTAATCTGTCCGTGAACAGGCAGACTGTGGACTATTCTAAAAGTTCGATCTGCCTGTTCGCGGACGGACCTTCGGCCATCACTAATCATCACCAAAACTTTTGGAAGTTTTTACTTAACCTTGAACTTAATGTATTAAAAACCCTAAATGTACCAGAGCAATACTTTTCTCCATCTTCAACCCTTCTCTAAAGCTCCAGTTTGTTGATGATATCTTATTCAGGGGGTTTGCCATTAACTCCCAAATAATCTAGTCAACATTTAATTACCATCTCTATATTGACATGCCCCTGGGACAAATTAAAACTGATTAAAACCAATTGGTTTGGGGAATATAACCTCTTTAAACGACTTAATAGGTCTACTACCTGTCTACCTCCAGCTTTCTGGGTTAAATGATACATTATCATAAAAAATTTAGGAAGTAACTTATGTTTGTTATAAAGTATCTAAATTATAAACTTATAGCTGTGCTTCAGCTCTGCATAAACATCCATACTATAACATGTGATGTCATAACATTCATATGTAGGCACCACGATGAGCATCATTTTTTATTAATCTGCCACAAACACTTCCATGAAAGTTCAGTTTTAAAGAGTAGAAACAGGATATGATTTCACATCAACAAATCCTCCCATAAAGCAAATACATTCAAAATGAATTAATAAAATGCTGCCACCCAAGGGCAATACTAATAGACACCATATACTTTATAATGTTTTACATATGTTTGTCTGATAATACTTTAACAAGCTTAGATTTCTTTTTTTAACTTTTTTATCTATAATACTATTAAATCATAAATATTACATTTGGCTTGTGCATTACTTGCCATTTATTTCTTTGTTCATCACAATTTGTGTTTAGTTTTTGACAGTAAAACTTGTCAGTTTTATTTACCTTGGGGCTGACTTTGCAAACAGTGAAAGAATCATGTCCAATCAGAGAAGGCATCCTTAGAAATATACAAATAAAGACAGGATTCAGTAGCTTAACATAGGCTCTTTATTGTCAGATGTTATTTTCATTTAATAAATAATCTGCTAAGGTATGTTTTATTCTGTGATCTTTCATGTTGTAAAGAAAAAATATCAAGTTTTTTTCTAAGGGGCCCTACAAATTGTCAAAATAATTTATTTTAATTCCACTATATTATGTCTGACATTACAGTGAAATCTTGGCTGGTGTTCATGGGAATTTGTTATTTTCATGTGTAATGTAAAAAAAACAATGATGTGCAAAACTGAAAAGTAAAATGATGCCAGTTTGATGAAAGGTCATTCTCTAGTCAAAAAAAAAGGAAATGCCTTTTTCTAATTACATTTTTATTAAGCTCTTTAGTATAAAAAAATCGAAAGGACCCACAAATGAGGACTTTTGATTGCCAGACACAACCCAAAACCAAAAAATACCAAACTATAATACAAACAAATTGAATCAAATTTCATTCAGGGATATACAATACGTAAGATGCCAGGGCAGACATCATTTTCCAGTTCATGCTGCGAGATGGACGGTTTGCATTACAATTTATCTGTCAACATATTTCACCTATTTTCTGGGCTTCTACTAACATCCTCCACATATTTAATCCTGCATAGGTTATGTTTATAAATAAACACTAAGAACCAGCAGCCACACAAAGACTTTCCCACTCTATTATCACAGTCAATGCTGGTCTAAATATCATTACAAATGATTGCCAATTAGGTAATCACTAGATCACTAACTCTGTATTCATTAAACCAGCATGGATGGGGCTGACCATCAGACACGTTTATCAACATCCCTTAGCAGATACATTAGAAATACTCATTATGTGAAAATAGCTAATCCCTTGGAATTTTTAGCAGTACACACAAGTCAAAGATATCATAAAAATGTACCAACATTTATTCATTACAAACATGGAATTTGTTAAACATGTACATATAAAAAAAAATTAAGAAGAAAAACTCAATACCAAAAACAAAAAGCAAAATCCTGTATCAAATTGTTTAGATTTCCAGCTTAGTTATTTACATGTTTCCCTTTCTAATTGGGCTTCTTTAGAATCAATACAGAGTGCAAGAAATACACTAATATCACAATATGTATTACTATGAAGCATGGAGGGGGGAAGCACAGAAACAAATCCCTCAAAAGTTGGATAACGCCAGATCAGAAGGTCAAAACAGTGAGCATAAAATCCCCATAGATGACAGCAGGCTGGTGGGAAAGGTTCAGCAGCTGGACCCTTCTCAGTAGATTTCCAAGTACCCCCCCCTGCCATGAAAAAACATTTTCAACTCATCAAAAGGAGAAAATTGTTGATACCTAGCTCCCCTGAATAAGGGATTTCCTCTATATGACCTGAAAGTAAAAACAACTTGATCAAAGTTTTTACACAATACCAACCAATGTATTGCTTTTATTGATGTAACTTTTGTTTGTAATAATTGGGGGGGGGGGGGTTAATCTTAAAATATGTACATGTGCAACAAATAACATGGTTGTGATAAATAAAAGTGTTTTAATACTTTTACTTTAATTTGTGTGTACCACTAAATATCCCTGAAGATGAGCTATTCCTTTTTTTGTATTATGAACTTTTTATTTAGTGAATCAAAATATAGCCTGATATGTCCTTAACCTCCGTAGCGCACTGCTGAGGTCCAGATTTTTGTACAGTGCACCATAGACATTAATGGATTTTTGTTTTTATGTTGTAGGCCTGTAACTTCTCAAAATATGTCTGTACAAAGGGTCTAGTAGACATCCTGAATTTAATAATGTTTGAAACAAACAATTATGTAAAAAATAAAAGTTTACGTTTAAATTTTTTTATAAAAGGTATTATTTAAATGATAAAATCTCTAAAATACTGATTTTGTATGATTAGTTGTCTTTTTCAGTGGTCATCCAAATAGGCTTAGATGGAGGCGCGCGAGTATAAAAATATTTTGTCCTTTATTCAAAATCCAATGGTACAATACAGCATACATCACATCAGTGACTTACTTGTCACTTTATCAGGATGAGGTTCATAGTAAGTGCTCATCCCCTAACCTTCTCTACTTATGAGGTTTCCCCAAAAGGAACCTCTACACTGTTTTTCTCTGTACATCAGCTCCTTTTTGGTTTCTCTCCCTAACAAGCCATATCTGTTTTGGTTTTTTTTTCCCTTGGGAGATCCTCACACTGAGGCTCTCCTTACTTAGCCATCCACATTATTTTGTATGATAGATTTCGAAATAGTATGTATTTATATTTGTTTTTTGTTTATAATAAACACTTATTTATACAAATTAATTTGGAAATGTGTTTTGTGTTTTCTTTTTTGCTTTGAATTCTTTCAATTACCTTTGGCACCCTCTCTCCCCCAGTGTAATAGACCTGGTGACAAAGGGGCACATCTGGGGAATCACACTGAAAACAGTTTTCTCCATAGAAAACAGTTTTCCTAAGATTTACTTTTAAATGTCCCGCTACCGCCCCGATGTGACATTGTCACATCACTCCATAGGGAGGGGGATCGGCTTCCGTGAAGAAGCCTGTTCAGTAGATCAGAGTCACCATAGCAGCGCAGATCAACAAGTTTTCTATGTTTGGGCTCCGATCTCCGCCGGATGGCCCCAGGCTGTCCAGTGCTATACTGACAGGTCAGCACTGGATGGCCTGGTCTTGGCAGAAACGCCAGGGGGGTTAAAACATTTAGATATTTAAAATAGTTTATACAACTATAGCTACATGGGCTCATACCAGTAGCTAACTGAATCACAAACAACTAATTGAATATGTATTTTGAATATTTAGTTTTAAATTATTTTTTTAATTTTAAATGATTAATTAGACCTGAACATTGATGCCTTAATGTCCACCAGTCTTAAAGGAATAAACAAAGTGTAAGTAGCATTTTAAAAAATGAGGACTGTAATGTTTGCAATGGAGCTATGCATACTAATACTTTGGAGTGATTATGCTCTACTACTCTTCTCTGTAATTGTAGATCAATCAAGACTTAAGCCGGCCATAGACGTCCCGATCTATGGCCGACATTTAGCAGACTCTTCACAGCGTGGTGACGTCACCACGCTGTGAGCAGTCTGCTAGAGAACGGACAGGAATCCTGTGTGTTCCACTAACACACGGGACTCCTGTCAGACTGTAGCCAATTAACTCGGAGGGGGAGGAGACTCCGTGTGCGATCCAACCTGCCGGCTTTTTTTCTATAAAACTCAAGGTGGGCTCCCTCATAGTTGCGGCCATCCAACCTTTATGTGCTCAGCGGGAGCGAGCACGCAGGTTGGTCTGCTACAACTATGGCCGGGAATCGGCCCATCTATGGGGGGCTTTACCTGTTCAAGGCCGATAAACTCTCTGTAGGGCTGTGTTTATCGATGCAGTATTGATTGCTGACCACATTCAGTAGACTTCATAACAACATTAAAAAGTACCCACCAATTAGATTATGCATAAAGAGAATATACATACTACCAGTTTACACAACACATCGAAACACATTACTTGTTGGACTTTAAACTGACCCCTGAATATTAAGGTTTGATATTAGAATTGGGTTCTTTTAGTTTTATCCTCAGCACATCTCTCATAGCGGTATCCCCCCTTTTTTCTCTTTCTTTCTCCTTTTTTCTGTTTACATGTAGGCTTTAGAATTTCATCAGATGTTGGTTTATTTTGTGCGTCTACACAACATTGTGTTATCTTTAAACACAATTGGTCTGAATGTAAATTTACTTCCTAAAGCCCCCCATACACCTTAAGATCGATCAATACAATCTTCAATAGATCTACCAACAACTGTGTAGTATAGTGGTCTCCCTGATCGAATACATAGTGATTGGAAGGATTAGAAAGGTCCTCATATTACATGGTTTTGGTAGAACAAAATTTCATTGTACAGACATTGTATGGAAAGATTTTATGGTGTATGGGGGGCTTTACTCAGAAATAACATTATTTGTTTAATGCAGATTTTTTAATATCTTCAAGATCCACTAGCAATAAAGAGGGTAAAAGTCATTATTGCGTTTATTTTAAAGCTAAGAATTCAGGATAAACGCAAGATGGATCCATGTATAATTTTTCAGCCCATTTGCTTCATATATGTCAATGTTTCAAGTGGTATGATGCACCAAAACTTTTTGTGATGAAACTCCTTAAGACATTCTCTCTTTTTACAGATATTCCCATTGATGGGACGCATTCCCCACTTTAAACACAAGTTTCGGAAGTCGCAACAACCTCGTCTTGTATTTACAAACAAAAGAAAACTGATTTCAAGACCAGCTGGTGCCTTTAGAAGTGTGCTGTGTTGTTAAGGCAACTAATGTTCTAAAAATATTTTATATAAAAGGACATTACTTCAAGTAGTGCTTCAAGTCGTCATGGAAACTATAATGCAAAAGCAATACGGAAGACGTGGAGAAATGTAGACACTCTCATTTGAGTGACATTATGCGTTTTCTCAACTAAAGTAAAAATTATTACTATGTTTTAGTGCTCTTGGCATTTTAGTATGCAATGGCTTTTTGTTTTAAGGCTTCAGATTAAAATTGGTTTAGCAGTGTTAATTATTTTCCCCTAGAGAAAAGTTATTAGGCAAAAATTAATAATTAATTAATCTTGTTTTGTCAGGTATTACAACTAAAATGAAGTTTTGGCACTGCAGTTCTCTAATTGCAGAGTTAAACATCAATCAAAGTAAAAGTGCAGAGGAACTGTTGTTCGGCTGATAGATGAATGCTGGAATAGCAATTATTTTGTTAGCATATTGTCTTATCTCACATTAAAATAGATTGTTAATAATGGGAAATTTAAAGGCACTGTCCAATCAGACTTGGGGTATACACCAGGAAGGCTGATATTGCCTGTCATACTGGGTCTTATCAGTCATGTTGGCTGTATTATATTTCTCAAAGAGAGATATGAAGATGTTAACAATGTTTAGAACAAGAAACCTCAGCCATGCCATTCATTCATATGAGATTCTTGAGCAATCACATTTGCGTAGAATTACACACAGTAAAATGTACAGTGGTGTGCAAAACTATTTGCCCCCTTCCTGATTTCTTATTCTTTTGCATGTTTGTCACACTTAAATGTTTCAGTTCATCAAAAACCGTTAACTATTAGTCAAAGATAACATAATTGAACACAAAATGCAGTTTTGAATGAAGGTTTACAATATTAAGGGAGAAAAAAAACTCCAAATCTACATGGCCCTGTGTGAAAAAGTGATTGCCCCCTTGTGGAAAAATAACTTAACTGTGGTTTATTACACCTGAGTTCAATTTCTGTAGTCACACCAGACCTGATTACTGCCACACCTGTTTCAATGAAGAAATCACTTAAATAAGAGCTTCCTGTCACAGAGAAGTAGACCAAAAGCACCTCAAAAGCTAGACATCATGCCAAGATCCAAAGAAATTCAGGAACAAATGAGAACAAAAGTAATTGAGATCTATCAGTCTGGTAAAGGTTATAAAGCCATTTCTAAAGCTTTGGGACTCCAGCGAACCACAGTGAGAGCCATTATCCACAAATGGCAAAAACATGGAACAGTGGTGAACCTTCCCAGGAGTGGCCGGTCAACCAAAATCACCCCCGAGAGGCCACATAAGACCCCAGGACAACATCTAAAGAACTGCAGGCCTCACTTGCCTCAATTAAGGTCAGTGTTCACGACTCCACCATAAGAAAGAGACTGGGCAAAACGGCCTGCATGGCAGATATCCAAGGAGCAAACAACTGTAAAGCAAAAAGAACATTAAGTCGCATCTCAATGTTGCTAAAAAAACATCTCAATGATTGCCAAGACTTTCAGAAAAAAACCTTGTGGACAGACAAGACAAAAGTTGAACTTTTTGGAAGGTGCGTGTCCCGTTACATCTGGCATAAGAGTAACACAGCATATCAGCAAAAGAACATCATACCAACAGTAAAATATGGTGGTGGTAGTGTGATGGTCTGGGGTTGTTATGCTGCTTCAGGACCTGGAAGGCTTGCTGTGATAGATGGAACCATGAATTCTACTGTCTACCAAAAAAATCTGAAGGAGAATATCCGGCCATCTGTTTGTCAACTCAAGCTGAAGCGATCTTGGGTGCTGCAGCAGGACAATGACCCAAAACACACCAGCAAATCCACCTCTGAATGGCTGAAGAAAACCAAAATGAAGACTTTGGAGTGGCCTAGTCAAAGTCCTGACCTGAATCCTATTGAGATTTTGTGGCATGACCTTAAAAAGGTGGTTCATGCTAGAAAACCATCAAATAAAGCTGAATTACAACAATTCTGCAAAGATGAGTGAGCCAAAATTTCTCCAGAGCGCTGTAAAAGACTCATTGCAAGTTATCACAAACGCTTGATTGCAGTTATTGCTGCTAAGGGTGGCCCAACCAGTTATGAGGTTCAGGGGCTAATTACTTTTTCACTGTAGGTTTGTAGGTTTGGAGTTTTTTTTCTCCCTAAATAATAAAACCATCATTTAAAAACTGCATTTTGTGTTTACTTGTGTTATCTTTGACTAATCGTTAAATGTGTTTGATGATCAGAAACATTTTGCGTGACAAACATGCAAAAGAATAAGAAATCAGGAAGGGGCAAATAGTTTTGCACACCACTGTATATTATGATTCTGCTAAACTGAAAACAATTATAACTTCTCTCTTTTGATGAGCAAAACTGCCCAGTAATTTCACCAATTTTTCAAGTATTTCTGTATCCATGGATTGGGCAAAATTAAGTTGATTTTAAGATTTTTGTAAAAAGAATGTAAGGGTTCTTAGATTGTCTAAAAGCATATCTAAATCCAAAAACAAACATGTAATATTTTGCAGTTTACCTATCCTTTGATTTTGTGTCTAAATTATTTTCTATTATTAGTTTTTACTGTGATCTCAGTAAGAAACACCCTGCCTTAGGTTCACTACAATTGGAGAAATTAGTAATCCCTGAATAAAGACATTATCCAACTCTGAAGGGGGTAATGTTAGATAGACTAAGATAAAATTTACATACCAAAAGTAAACCGTACCTAACATGGAGAGGGAGTGGCCTCACTTATCCAATACTACAAACAGGGCGTTAATGTATCAAAATTTGTATAATTCAAAAACACAACAATTTATTAGTCTACTATGGGTCCGGATATTCACAATTTTGAATATTCGCAATATTCTGCATTGGGATGCTTATGGCCATGGATTGCGAATATATATTCGCAATGCAAAAATAATAGCACATGTGACCATTCATTTTGAAGGTGATTGCGATAGGAGATTATAATTGCGAATATTTGTAAATATAGAAACGAATATTAGTAGAATTATTTGTTAAATCTAATCTTTAGAAGATCCTCTCACTTAAATGGGCTAGATGGTGGAAGCTGTTACACATTTTGCCCAAGATGAGCTTTTACCTAATAGGTTATATGTGATAATAATAAAAAAAAATTTAACCAAAAAATTGGTAACCTTTAACGGATAAAGTGTAGAACACTAACACTAACTAACCGAACAAGATGCACAGCTTTGCTATTGCAATAATTCAGGGTGGGCCCCTGCGGCCACCAGTCGAAGGGGCAAAGGACCAGGTTTTATTACCACATAGAGGGATATGTTTGTTTATAAAAATGGAACTATGTATGGTTACTTACAGGAATATGGTATAATATCCCTCTGTGGTACCATGATTCACATGTATTTTCAAATAAATTTAAAACTTTTATCCCAACTTACAATAATTTGTAAGCACCTAAAATTATTTAGTTACTATCTAAAATGAAGGTTTTAACCTCAGGAAAAGGACCAGATAAATATAAGCACCTACTGTTATAAACAGTTCAGAAATTTTACCACTTCGACCATTTCGAGTTAATTGCAAAGCCCCTGAACATGGTATCATCACAAAACTTGCTGGAGATGTAGAGAAGGATTTGGGGTATACTACAACAAAAAAGTATGGTTCTAACACAAATAGTTTTGCATAAATTTACAGTATTTTTTTTGCACCTCTTTGGATTAACAGATTTTCTCATACATTTTACCATGTCTTCTCAGAGCGAAGAACAGTATTTTTAAGATCCATAAGATGCACCTGACCATAAGTTTTAAGAGTAGGAAAACAAGAATTTTTTTTTTAAGTGTTCGAGCACTAAACTCAATTGGGGAAAAAATCCACAATACAATATCAAGTTCAGCCACAAGATACCCCAAGTGAACACTGGCTGTCAATATACAGATGACATCAAGGCTTCCTACTCATATATATCGGGGAAGAGGGGGGCATGCATCTCTCCCCTCTACAGCTGACAGCCAGACTTTGCACATGCACGATGTAACAATAATGTATGTATGCACTGCCCTGGCTATGTGTGTCTCTCCTGCCATGATGGGCTCCTTGCCTGCCTTTCAGGGAACTGAGCAGCATCTTTCCCCACCGGCCATTCATTAAGCTCACTAGACGAAGCCCGTGGTGCGGTTATAGAAAAACTGCACCACGTGCGCAACGCCCAGAAGGTTAATGTTCATGATTTTCCTTCTTTCCTCTGCATGAATTACTTAGTAGATTTTGAGCAGAGTTTAGAGTCGTTGTCTTTCAGATCCAGCCCCAGCGCAGCTTCAGCTTTGTCAATGAATCCTGGACATTGGTCTCCAGAATCTGCTGATATTGAGTGAAATCCATGTGTTCCTCAACTTTGACAAGATTCCCAGTCCCTGCACTTGCCACACAGCCCCACAGCATGATGGACCCACCACCATATTTTACTGTAGGTAGCAGGTTTTTTTCTTGGAATGCTCTGTACTGTTTCCTCCATGCATAACACCCCTTGCTATGCCCAAATTATTCTATTTTTGTTTCATCATTCCGACTGTTCTCACCAGTCGTCACTTCTGTTCATCTGAGATTTTTCTTGGTCTGCCACTTCGAGCCTTAACTTGAACTGTGCCTGTGGTCTTCCATTTCTTTAATATGTTCCTAACTGTGGAAACAGACAGCTGAAATCTCTAAAACTGCTTTCTGTATCCTTACGCCAAAACCATGATGGTGAACAATCTTTGTTTTTAAGTAATTTGAGAGTTGTTTTAAGACCCCCATCTTGCTACTCTTCAGAGAATATTCAAAGAGGAGGGAAACTTACGATTGCCCCCCCCCCCCCTGAATACTTTTTCTCATAATTGGATTCACCTGTGTATGGAGGTCAGGGGTCAATAAGCTTACCAAGACAATTTGAGTACCAAAACGTAGTTCCAAAGGTTAAGGAATCAGTAAAATGACAACAGTGCCCAAACGTATGTACCTGCCTAAGTTTAAACAATTATTTCACACTTTCTGTAAATCCTATAAACTTTGTTTCACTTCTCAAATATCACTGTGTGTGTCTCCTATATGATATATTTAATTGACATTTTTAACAACCAACGATTTATACAGAAAATCATGAACATTGACAAGGTTGCCCAAACTTACGCACCCCACGGTATCAAAGGATCCAAAATGTCTAAAACAAATAATGTTTTAGTTTGAATGTAACTTTATAGCATTATTTTATCTTTTCATTCTTTTTTTGTCTGTAACTGACACATATTTTCACTGCTAGTATATGCTAGAGTGGATTTATACTGAAATAATTGTTCAGCAAGAGCTCCCACTGCATATGGCAGACAACTGCAGATTACAGTCATATCCGATTTCATGCCATTTTGGATGACGGTGCACTGATAAAACCAGATTATATTTAATAAGCCTGCTATACATGTTTTATGCCTCTGCAGGTCTAGTCCCATGTCATCTATTCACTGCCTACTGCTGCAATGCCATCTATACTTTTATTTTTTGTTTTATGTCAATCTATTGCTTTTCACACTACATTCCCTCCAATGTTGTAACGTAATACACAGTCTATAAAATCTACAGCCAATACTACTGTTTCTCCAATCTAAGTAAGTTTCACATGAGCAAAAAAAAAAGATTGGAGATATCCAAACTTTCTATATACTTTGTAACTTTAATGCCAAATATACATTGTATGTAGATAGATACATAAAGTAAACCCCTTCTTTCCATTAGCCAATACTGAATTTTATCTTGTGAAGTTGGATTATTCATATAATGATGATGGTAATATTTGCCAAGAGATAGATATTAAAATAGAAGTACTGCACATTTCCATAAATGGGTAAATATTTTAAATGCAGGAATTACAGAGCATACTATTAGTGTCTATTTCTAATTTATTTATCTTTTTTTTAAGCTGGGGACAGGGATGGAAAAGAGTAAAACACTCTACAGTGTCTGATTATTTTTCACTGTGACTTTGTAAGATTTTTCTTACTGTTTTGATAGTGGTCACCTTCCCAAACATTCATAGCGATCACTTTCCCAATTTTATTGAACAGAGTTTTGGGGCTTTAATTGATTTTATTAGGTCATAATCTATACAAAATATTATTAGTAGTATATAGTAAGGCATAAAAAGAAATTATTATTACCCTCTCTAACGGTACAGACATTACCAAATGCAATGTAATCTGTTTGTATTTCCCACCCACTCTCCCCTGGACATCCGATGCCTATGACAGCCCCTAACTCCCCGGCGTCATCACTGAAGTCATGGAGGTGGGTCCAGTGACAAGCGCACATGATGCAGACACAGGTAAACTATACTTGGGGTGACTCTAATGTATAGATAAATCTACCACGAGCTACACTTGCGCTTACTGCTAGGAAGCATATGACTCGCCATAATTTTAGTTGATAGAATGGATTAGTCACACAAAGATCAGTAAAAATACATGGTCATCCAGTCATTAGCTTATTTTTGGAAATTATTCTTGTTTCTGATGATTCTCAAATGCATCACAGGATCTGCATTCTTCTGTAAGTATGTGCAAAATGGGTAGCTAGAGAAGATGTACACAGATAAAAAAAATTGTCTCCAAAAATGTAAACCATTAAATGGGTAAATCCTAAACCTTTGTATACATCAAAACAGCAACCAATTAATTGGCTACTTTAACAGTTAGCCATGTCTCGTTAGCTGCATACATTTTCCTGTAGGCCAGGACCCAATAAATTTTTTCTGAAAATTCCATAATTTTTTAAAGAGTTTGAGTGCTTTGTGGCTGACTATTTCTAGATACTAGAGATGGTAACATTTGCCTTTGGTAAGATGGTAACTTGCCTTTGTGAGCTGATTGCAAAGCCTCTAAAAATAATATCATCCCCAAAATTGCTGGAGATGTAGAGAAGGGTTGTGGGGAAATATGAAAAATAATATGAAAAAAGCCGAAATTCTGTTTTTTTTGTTTTTTTTACTTGACTTTGAACGTAATTTGTACAAAATCTATTTGTGTAAGAGACATACCTTTTTTTGCAGCATACCCCCCAACCCTCCTATACATTTCCAGCAAGTTTGGTGATGATACCATGTTCAGGGGCTTTGCAATTAACTCGAAATAGAATTTAGCATTATCTACTAATATTGTGTTGTTTGTTGTGTTATGGAGTTGAGTAATATGCTGTGGTTTTGAGATGACATTTTAACTTAACTTTAAACTTAAAATATGGAAAAACTGGATATTCTAGCTAAATACTTTCTTTTTTGTTATGTCCCCACAACCCTTCTCTACATCTCCAAATTTTTCGGTTTCCTATTTTTTGTGTTACAATAACATGTTCAGGGGCTTTACAATAACTAAGTCCAAGCTAGTCCAAAAATTTAGCTATTGTCTAAAAAAAAAGTTTTCTTTAGGAAAAAAGAACAGCTGCAACATAATCTGTGCATGAGCTTTATTGTGCATATCTAACTGATCACACTGCTTACTATATTCATATCCCTGCTATTTTTGTGCTCCATGGTGAAAATAAAATTGCTGAACTCATTACCCCTTTACTAAAAACTATAGACTCACAAACACTAACCCATAAAATCCATATATTTTGCATTAAATCTAGACATCCCCCCATCTGAATACTTATAAGCCATATCAAAATGTATCTGGATGTGAGTACAATTATGTATTGTTCCAATATTCTCATACAATGTTCAGTAGAGAATACATTGTGGTTAAAATATAATGTAAACAAATGTGAAAATGATCAAACAACAAACTAAACCCCTCCTAAATTTAACTGATAATTATAAGCATCATTGTCAGTGTTCAATGATTCACTTAAACTATCTCACTTTTTTGTAGTCTGGTTAAGGGAGCCAAAAAAGAGAATTGCTGGCATTAACAGGTAATACAACTACGTAATGGGTTCTCAGTAAACAAGATTTCCTGTGTTATTGCTGGAGATAAGCCTAAAGGAAGACCTGCATCATCCACTTTTATTTTGTGTATTGTTCTTTCATGTTTGTTCTAGGCTTAGATTTAGACTGGAAGGGTTACACAGCTAAATCTTCTAAATCCAAAATAGTAGTTTTTGTTGTACACAGTGAAAAAACACAGGTAATAGATTATCCTGCTTTAAACATGTGGCTTCGTTGGGAAAGAATGAAATACAATTGGCTTATTACAAACAGAATTAAGAAATATTTGCTGCCCACTAACCTTTGGGCCTTAATCTTTATGTTCTAATTTAGTTATCAGAAGAGACCTTTATACCCCTGTGTGTTGTGTATTGCATTTTCTGCATCTTCTGTAAAGGTTTCCTATTGTTCACATGGTTATCTATCTCATTAAGGTTGTTTCTACACCACGTTTTTGGGTGCGTTTTACGCGTGGAAAATTGGACTGCATCTGCATTGGACTGTCTACATTGGCGCGTTCAGGTGCGTTTTGGGCACAGAACGTTTTTGAAAACACCAAGCCGGGCGTTCTGACGCACCGCACCATAAACACACTAAAAACACGCCAAAAAACGCACAGAAAACGCGCTGTGCTGATTTAGGGCTTTTTTTTTACACTTGAATGGGACCCTCCAGCTTTATCACTAGCTCATCTGTTATCTTCTAAAAAACGCACATTGCAACACCTAATAGCTTTCTGATGTATATAATTTCTAAGCAAGGCAATCCGCATTGAGAAAATCAAGCACCAAAGACACTCCATGTTCAGAACAAAGATAGGCAGCGAATGACTCTACCTGCTACCCACAATTCTCTGGTTTCCTGTGAAATTTGCATACACTATTGAATGCATTGAAAAACGCATGTAAACACTACATTAAAAAACGCACTTAAAACGCACCCAAAACACACATTAAAACGCACCAAAATGCTCCCAAAAACACACTTGCGTTTTAGGTGCAACCCAGTGTAGACTCAGCCTATAGCTTTACCTCTTAGTTAAATGTTAGGAGAAGATGTTTAAATATGAAAAAAGTAGAAAGAGTGTTTTATAGCATGCTTGTTTTATCATGTGGCATGCGTGGGGAAAATTTTAAAGACAATAAGGAATTAATAATGTAAAATGTTATTTGTAAGTTGTAATGTAAAATAATTTTTAATGTAAATGTCTACTATAATGCCAGAAGTAGGGATGCTGACATCATACCCACATTCATAATTTCTCATTTCAGAATGTCAACAATACAATGAATGAGGAGAGTAGGTGCAATGAAAACACCATCTATGTCAATATTTATAAACATGAACAGAACAATGTGATTGGCTCAAATTTAAAAAAAAGGTTAACGTGCATCTAATAAAAAGAAAATATAAACTTTAACTTAACTTAAGTTTTTTTTTAGAGATAGTATTTATAATGTGTACTTCCACTGCAAATAAATTGGAGCGCAATAGGTGAGTATAGATCCACTTTAAAGGAAAAATTTTATGTTTCTCACTTTGTATTTTTTATTTGAGAAAGGTACAATAACAAGAACAAACAATAAAACAGAAATATATAAAAGTTGTGCAAAGGTAGTTACACAAAAAATATAAACAAAGCACAACAAAACAGAGACATAAAGGTCTCATAAATACTAGATGAATACTAGATTGAAAGGCTGAGTAGTGCAATAAATCAAATAGATGAAGCAAAAATAAATGGCACATGTATAATATAATAGAAAGTAAATTATTTCTGGTAATATCCAACAAGCAGTTATCCTACCCCTATTCACCCAATGGTGTTTTAGAAGTAGAGTAGAAAAAACTCTTAAAGAAAAAAGTGGAAATTATAAAAAGAGAAGCATGGGGTAGAAATGCCACCCATCACAAGGTTTATTGTCTATTGCCTGAGGAAAAGTGTGTGTTCAGGTATGTTCATCCTAATGAAGAATATCGCTGGGTCTGGCCATGAGATGTTCCATGAGCCTAACATTTTGCATCCCATGGTTTAACATTTTGCATCCCTGGGTCTGTTTCATTTATGAATTATAGGACAGCCAACTGCCACAAGGATATGGTTCATCAATTTAAAGTCCAGTCTAGACCTGGTCCTAACCTGGATACACCGAAGATGGGTAAATTTATCAAAAGTAATGTCTGTGTCCAGGAAATATTGCAAATGTTTTGCCTAATATTCTCAAGAAATTAGTAAATTTAAAAAAAAGTATTTGACCATTTAGATCATTTCAGGTTAATTTCACAGCCCCTGAGCATGGTATCATCACCAAACTTGCTGGAGATGTAGAGAAGGGTTGGGGGTATACTTAAAAAGTATGACTCTAACACAAATAGTTTTTCCATAAATTAAGTTCAAAGTCCAAACAAAATTTCCACTTAATTTATGCAAAAACTACATCTGCTAAAGCAAAAATTTTTTTTGTAATGTTCCTGCAACCCTTCTCTACATCTCCAGCAATTTTAGTGATACCATGTTCAGGGGCTTTGCAATCATCTCACAAAGTCAGCAAGTGACCATCACTAGTCATATGCTGTCATATGCTAGTCATATGCTGATATTCACATATTTTCACAACACTATAGCATGAAAACAATTTATCACCTTTCTTTCGCAAATCAGCACTTGTACATGCACATATTGTGAACACAATCAGCTCTGGATACTAATATATTGATATATCCAATATTCACAATCAACACTAACATGGAAGGGATTAGTACACCTTCAATAATTTGGGGGCATGTCTAAATACTATTGGAAATATATTCTATTTTGTTCATTAAAAGGATTTCTTGAAGAGTTTAACACCTGAAAAATATGCTTGTGTAACTATTTTCATGACAGGTAGTTTAAGATTCATTTTGAGCATTGTAAAAAGTTTCAGGACCATTTTTGAATTGTAATGCATTTTAGTTTATATAGACTGGGTTATTTTTGTGTCAGTTCTTAGCAACAGTAAAGTGTTGTACCCTGTTAGCCATCAATCAATGCAGAAAGTTTGGCATTTAAGTGATCCCCTTTATTGGCTAACTGAAGTTATCAGAGAAGCAAGCTTTCTCCACCAACCCTTCACTCTCACCTCAATCAGTCATGTGTGTCAAGAGAAAACAGTTGTTTTTATTGAAATATTTATGTTCTTATAACTTTGTGTATATGTCTCAAAAACCAGAATTGTATTAGCCTGAAGAAGGGATCTGAGACAACCTGAAAGCTTGCTTCTCTAATGACTTTAGTTAGTCAATAAAGGGGATCACTTAAACATTAAACTCTCTGTATTAGTCAATGGCTAACACAGCACAATGCTCTTGCTAAGATAACCAAGTCTATATAAACTAGGTAAATGCATAACAATCAGATAATGGTCCTCAAATGTAGAATTATTTTAATCAAAATTAAAATAGTAACATCATTTTTCAGGTGTCTGTATTCTTCAATAGTGATGAGTGGTATAGGCAATATTTAAATTCACGATATTTTGTGAATAATTCTACTAATATTCGATTAGATATTCGTAAATTCGAATATTCGCAGTATGGCCATGTATTGCAAACATATCAATTGTAAAAAGAATATTTGCATTGCGTAAATCAAAATGAATGGTCACATGCTATATTTATTTTATTTTTGCAATACATGGCCATACCGTAAATATTCAAAATCTTAAATATCCGTCGACATATTTGAGATATGCGTGAAGTCTTAAATTGTCAATATTCGCCAAAAATATTCGACATTCGAATATTCAAGCTTAACGCTATTCTTCAATAGGACAGACTTGAAGACAGCCTTTTACTGAACATTGCTTCTCTAATGACTTCAGTTAACCAATAAGGGGGATCATCACATGTGTCACGTCAAACTTTTTGTGTCAGTTTTTTCAAACTAAAAAGTTTTGCTCATCAGAAGGCATTTTAGATTTAATCTTGATTTATATTTAGACCTGTAATGTTTTTACCACTCCTTATTTCATCTGTGGAGTCTCCTTTAAAGCCTTTTCCTTAGCAGCAGTTAGTATGTCACCTACTACTCTTGTGATACACACCTTGACTGACCTAGACTCTAAGCTTACATTTAAGTCAAATATATTTACCTTTTTTTACAAAAAAAACAAATTGCATTGCTGTTAAGTTGTGTTGGATAAATCAATATTTTCTGTGGGTTTTTTCCTAAAATGGTCCGTTACTCCATTTCTTAAAAAGTTTTTTTTTTGGATTGCTTTTTTATGCTCAACGCCCAAAGCAAATGTTGCAAACTGACAAAGAATAAATTGACCTTTAAGGCACTTGTTTTTTCTTGATCCTGTGTATTTAATTATATAAAAGACCTGTTTAGCCCAGAAAACCACCTACCAGCAATGACAACTTTATATTAGAAGGTTCTTTTTTTAAGTTATAACAAAAAAATTGAGTTCATGGAGGTTACTGTCGCCATGGAAACTGAAGCTCTTTATCTAAAACTGCAGAAAACAAAGTGAAAGCGTAGCGGAGTTCTGGTGCTCATATAGTGCCCTGACTATGACCTCAGCTTTGCTGAAAATTGTCCGATCTCCAGACAAATGAGTTATGTTTTTTTTTTAAAAAAAAGGTTTAATACTAGTCTTGCAGAGCAGCTTTTAATCTAAAAGTTAGAATCATACAACCTTGTCTTTTGAGGTTCTGTGTATTACGTTCTGATTTCACTAAGCATTTGGAGCAACACAACAATATATTAGATAGAATCTGAAATCTAACGCAGTTTCTTGAGTACCTTCAAGCACTTCTGGCAGCAGCTAAATAACAAAGTAAGTAGGCTGCTTATGTAAACAACTAAAAGTTACATTTCCTCAAGAACATCTCACCTTTCATATCGGTTGAAGCTTTCAGCCAAATATGTCTCCATCAATATGCTGCACACACTGCTTGCTTACACTGGTGCATTGCCAAAGCACATTACTGATATCTGGCATAAACTGAGAATGCAAGACCATGCCTTCCCACATCAATTAGAGCAGTAAACAAGTAAGTACTGAATCAGAGAATGTAGCAGAAAAATATAAGGATATTGTTCATATTTCTTTATTTGTCCTCATTTACTTTTCTAGTCCAGTCTGTATTCCCGCTCAGAGATTCTCAGCTCTCAACTAATAAAAGAGCAGGTAAACAACTAACACTTGTGTTTTTGTGAAATAACAGAGATAAGAAACATGCTTTAGCTTTAAATATAAAAGAGAGTTCAAGAAATATTAATACAAAAATTGCAAATATAATTGTAGACAAAATCCAAGTATTTCCAATGTTGGCTTGCCACGATTTAAAAGGTGATTTTAGCTAGAGCTGGCTTTAAGCTCTTAACAGTTGTAAATTTTTGCCACTGGAAACGTTCTTCCCCTATCCCTGGATTATAGATGATTTTTTTTATTCCAACTAGCTGACTAGTGAAGCCCCTGAACATGGAATCATCACGAACATTTTTATGAGAGTTAAAATGTTGACTTAACTTATGGAAAAAACTACATGTGCTAGAACAATACTCTCTTTCTTGTATTGTTCCCGAAACCCTTTGTTACATTTTCAGTGATGATTAGAAGTGGTCAATTTTTGTTAACTAGTTGACTAGCTGAGAGTTGATTGCAAAACTTGTGGCTGTACTACCATCACCAAAATATGTTGTTTTCCATGAATTAAGTTCAAATTCAAAGTTGAAATTTCAACTTTAGAAATGTACTTTATTTGAACTTAATTTATGCAAAAACTATTTGTGTTAGAGACAAAAAAAATTTGTAGTATAATATTGACCCTTCTCTACATCTTCAGAAAGTTAAGGGATGATACCATGCTCAGTCAAACTGGTTGAATTCACCAAAAAGAGTTCAACCATGTTTAGTAATGATACTATGTAGCACAAGCCCAGCTAGTCATAAAAAATTGGCTATCTCTACTTAAGAACAAACTAAACAAACATACCGTATTTTCCAGCATATAAGACAACTGGGCGTATAAGACGACCCCCAACTTTCCCAGTTAAAATATAGAGTTTGATATATTCTCACCATATAAAACTACCCCTCTTCCAACACACACCAAATAAAAAAAGTTTTAGTAGGAAGGATTGTACTCAGTGACCTAAAAAACTAGTAAACCACAAAATTTCAAGGTTCTACCATGCACACATGTTCCTGTGTTCAAAAGTCGTCTTATACACCGGAAAATACGGTATATTCACATAGTCATGGATAAGGTACATATACTATTTGATTTACATTTTTAGTCAAGAAATCAGCTCTAATTTTCTAACAAAGACACCTCTTAAAATGAAGACTTAGACTGTTATGGTACTGAAAGATTTTGTAAATTTTTTTCTTTCAGAAATAAACAAAATGTCCTACATTTAAAACACATGGTAACTAAAAGCAATTTGAATTATAAGTTTAATAAGAATGTGTACAACTTTGATGTCCATAGTAGATGTAATTTGTTTACTCTGGTTTAATTGATTTTCTTTGTCTGTCCTCTTGTCCTCATTTTCTACCTCTGCTCAACTTTATTTTATAATTATCCACAGTGCAGTGAGTTGTGCCATGCAAAAGTCAATTTCAGCAGACATCCTTTCAGGAAGTAGTCAAAAACAATATAGGCTATTAGAAGAGCTTCTGACTTGTCAACTTTAATTGACTGTTCTTCCAATATGGACAGTATTATTAATTAGTTCAATTCATATTACATGGAAAATGTTTATGAGGCTTAATAAAAAAAAGTTTGCTCTAGTGCTACAGTGAGAGAAAGACCATTTTACGCATACTTGATATCAATAAACATCTCATAAAAATTATATCTGGAGATCTGCTTGTTTTCAATCATTCTCAAATTAATTTTTACACACCAGATCTAATTACCTCACTATGCTCTTGACACATAATATTAAACACACCCACATTTTGTGTTTTGCCTGAAAGAATTTTTGAAGTATTATAAGCTTTAACATGTACAGAAGACTAATTTCTGTTTATTAAATTTCCTCTCTAAATATGTGTGTCAAGAATTAACTTCATTTCATCCCATCCAGACTGTGAAGGTAGTTATTTACTGCAGATGAGAATATGTCTATTGTACTATTAAACAAAGTTAATCAGTTGACTTTGATGGCTATATGTTTGTTGGTAATAAAATATTTAATGCATGTAAAGACTTTTGATAGATGTGGACATTATTCTTATCTTGTCTTGCCCATGAGAAGTTACTAACTTTTGAATAGTATACCACTATAGATTAACACAAAATTCACTGACCGTGACCGTAAGACTGATTGACTAATGTATTTGTGAATGTTTAGACAATACATTGAGTGACATGAACATACATGAAAGATGATGGTACTGTTTTTGTATAGGGCTTGAAAGGAATGTAATCTCAGAGAGATAAAAAAAACTGCTGGTCTTATACATACTCATAGAGATGGTAGCAACATTTCAACTAGTTTATTTAGAAGTTAATTACAAATCCCCTAAGAAAACATTGTAATTGCCAAAATTTATAGAGATGTAGAGAAGGGTTGTGGAAACATTGTAGTGCTCTAGCACAGTGGTCAGCAACCATATTCCCCTTGTTTGCTTAAGAAAATATAGGAAAAAAATTGTCTGGAGCCAAAAAAAATAACACATTCAGCGTGTATGTGCAAAACATTTGTTTGTGTTTTAGGGGGGGGGGGGGGGAGGGGGGGGGGTAAAAAGACCTGCTACTGCTTTTGCAACAAGCCATCTCTTACCACCTTTCTGTTAAGCCTTCTGTGTGGCACCCTTGCTGTGTGATAGTGTGACAGGGTGCCACAACAAGAAGGCTAAACAAATGCATGAAGCTCAGTGTCACAGGTTTGCAGGCCCCTGCTCTCTGCACATGTAGTATTTACATAAATTTAGATTCATGAAGAACCATTCCAATGGGAAAATAAAATCCAATACATAAATCTCTCAGGACCAATTAATTGTCTGGATTTGTTACCAATTGGATGGATACGATCAAAGTATATTGAAACATTTCATTATATATGTGGAACATGATTATTTGATAATAAAATTGTATAGGAAAAGGAAAAAAAAAAAAGAAAAGAAAAAAAAAATTATTTTTTTTTTTTATTTATTAGATGGAGGACAATTACGGTATTAGTTAACACTATCTCTTACATAATGTTGAATATTGGCCAAATGTATAGGAGGATAATTTATAGGGCATCAATCAACACATTTTTTACACATGTTATCATTGGAATTTATCTATGTATGTATATAGTATATGTTGATGATATTTGTTTACGAGTGTGTTTTAAATATAGTAATATCATCAACTTAATATATATCACCTCAGTCACTGTCACTTTAAGGATGTTTAGCGGAAAAAAGGTTCAGAAGCCACGATGATTGATTATCAAAAAATGTATTTAGCCACTAGACACTTATAAAACTCTTGTTATTGAATTGACAACTGCAATATCTTTCAACATGTCGGATTCTTGGCACTTTGATACAAAATATTTGACACGAACTTAATTATATCAAGTATATATACACTTTATTTATTTATTTCATTTTAATGTTGAATAGTTGACACCATATGATCAACAATAGATGTTTAAATGCACCTTGTCACTTTAAATTTAACATTAGATGGTTACAAATGCACTTTGTCCTTAAATTTTAAGGAGTTACACAAATGAGAACATACACAGTACCAATCCATGAAATTGTTACACCACTAGTCACTTAAATTTAATAATAGACAACTATAAATGAAGCTTTGTCACTTTAAATTTAATAGTTACAAAAGGGAAATACACTAGTACCCAATCTATGATATTGTTACCCCACGGAAAAATTAATTTCATATAAACACCCGAGTTACGGCTATTGATTGAGTATGTAAATAAAAAACAACACAGGAAACAAACAAAACAACAAAAATAAAATACAACACAGGAAACCAATAAACGACAAAGCCGGCAATATAGTCACACAACTTCAAGTTACTTAATGAATATAAAAATACTAGTACATGTATAACAACCTCACATTTACTAGACCCGATAGTTTAATCTATATACTCACATACTACTAGGAGAGGGCATACACCGTCAACATAACCCAACCTATTATGACAGCATTGCCACATATATTATAGTTGTTTTTCAAGATGGCCTAGGGATGCCGTGGGGGGAGCGGACTCACAGAGATAGGGCGCTATATCGCGGGGGAACTCCTGGACATGGGCGGCAAAAGATGGGTGGGGGCACCATCCGGCCGATGTGGATGAGTTTTTGGCCATCGTGCAGCTTGTCGTCTCGGCGGATGGCCCCCACCATTTGGTCCCTATTGATGTTGCCACAGGAGGATTTCCTTCAGGGTTATATGTCCATGACATTGCGCTGACCTGGGCACATCTGTGGGAACCAGGATGGGCGGACTGGGTGGGCGATGGGAGGGCACTCCAGCCGAATGTGGGACGGGCGGCTCCGCCGCGCCTATCCTTCCGCTCATCCTTTTTCGCCATGCAACGGCCTTGGAATCCGCGACTCCCCTGGCGCGAACTTCCGGTCTGGATGGTCACCGACCCAAGAGGCGGGCAACGAAATTCAAAGCTCACTACATAGGGGATAGGTCTGTGAACCCACGGCATGTATCTCTATTTCGGAGTCTAACTTGGAGCGAGCGGACGGACACAATTTTGCCCACGTTTCTTTGCAAAACTATTGCTCCTTCCACCTTACTGACAGACCGATAAAGGTTAGTCCACTATCAATCATAATGAAGGGTTTGTTGTACTAAAAGATTGATTTAATTCGCTGTCAGGATCACTGCAAGACCTTACCCTAATTATCTGTGTTAGAATGTTTGAATCAGTAACGTATCCTTTCACTAGTATTGAATGCCGTAAACATATATCATACACCAATATTGGACTATAAATGCTTGATCAAGCTCTTTATGATGCATCAATCACGCTACTTATTAGCTATCTGGATTGCTTTTTTCTTTACTATCTTAGATACTTACTGCCATAATAGCACACCCTAATTAATTCCAGGCAATTACCATTCCTTACCACACAATAGCATAGTGAATGGGATAATCTATAAATACAACGAGCATAATGCCACCAAAAATCGCATATGATAAAATTTATAACACTGAAATAGATAACATAGTGAACGAATTAATGAGTACAAGTTCCATGCGATTGTTTTGGTTACAGGTCCCACATAGAACACTGATTTTGGATACCCAGGTCGGGACTCTATTCCCAGACCGGGAACTCTCCCAGTAGTGGAGTTCGAACTGTCAAAACTGCTTTCACAGATCTGAAGTTTTCTTTCTTCTGAGGTCAGTGTTATTTCAAAATTATAGTATCTTTGTTATTCCAACTCACTGGGTGACCTTTAGGATAAAACTAGTTCACTTGTAAATTGTTAAATGTAAGTAAAAATAATATAATATACTTGTCCCTAGTATTGAAGCACTTACAATATTTAGACTCCACACATACAATAGAATCCCATACCGGGTCAATCACCTACAATAGAATCCCCTCACCGGGTCAATAGGAGACTTTTAATCCATATGCAGATACAAATACTCTCGTTCCCGTATACACCGATCTAGGAAAATAAGATGTCAGAGTCCTTACGGCTTGTATATCCTCGTTGTTTGTGGACTCCGATTCAGCAGGACTCCCCCCGCGCCTCTGTTGAGCTGGAAAAACAGGACCCCGCGGGTGTTCTGTGTCAAAACTCACCCAGAAATCCCTACACCCAGTTAGAAAAACTCTCCGTATGTATCTACACGTGGAACTTTAAACAATTATCACATGAGTACCAAGCCTGAAGAAGCCAATTGGCGCAAACATGTAGCATAGTACTCTGATATGTACCGTTTCGTACCATTTCACCAATGTTATGCTATATGTGAAGGTTTTTTCTGGTATTATTTTTTATTGCTTGTTGTTCCTGATTATTACTATGTTGTTCTGCATGGTAAGTACCGATATATTTCTTGGTTCATGTATACCCCAAGAAAGACGGTACACACATTGTTCTTTGTGGCAGACACAGATGTGCCTTTACATTGTGATTGAAAGAAAGACGTTTTTAGGAGATTGTTGGTCTCGTTAACTGCATGAATTTCAGTTCAAGGTATTCCAAGTAAAGTCCCACCCGAGGGGATATCTCTTTTTTCCTTTTACATAAATTTAGTTCAAAATTCAAATGTAAACTTGACTTTTAACTTAATTTGACCTTCTATATTCATTTCAGTCAATGGAGATGATACCATGTTTCAAGGCATTGAAATTTTCTCCCAAGAAGGGGTGAAAAAAACTCAATACTAGAGAGTGTTCAACTTCACGGCTACAAGAGACCAATTTATGAGGTTCCCAGGAATCAGAAGATAGCAACAAATATTATAGAGCTGGTAAGTAAGTATACCTAATAGTGTTTTTGAATAACAGAGATAAAAAAGTTGCTTTCGCTTTAAAACATAAGCAGAAAGTTTAAGAGATCCTGACACCAATTTACCAAATGTTAAGTAAAATTACAGAAATAATATGTATTTCAGCTGTTTGCTTGTCATGTTTATTGTTTACCAAAACATTTGTTTGCTTGTGTCTTATCTTTTTGAATGTCAAATACTTAGAACAGCTCCTTCCCTCCTTGCATGTCATAGCCCTCTCCTCTTCTGAGAAATCTCTTCTGTGGAAAAAAGAAAGGGAATGCCACAGAGTATCAATGGAGCAATGCCTATGAGTATATTGGGGTGCGGGCATCACACTAAGATAGCAGCAAATGTATAAAAGTCTCATAAGATGATTGTTGTTAAATTAAACATGACTGACACAAGGGTCTCTTTAATTTAAAATATCTATTTTGCATTTACTATAGCTTGGAGGCGATTTCATATTATGTGTGTTCACTTATATTACAAAGCCCTGTTATTTTTAGCCTAAAATGTATGCCATGGGTCAATAGACTGTGCTGTATTGCTAAAAATACAGAACATCTGCTATGCCCATGGAATGTTTTACATATTAATTTGTGAATTATATTTTTTTTACATAAAAATGGTTGTTTTACTGACTGAGAAAAATCTATATCAATTAATTGACATAATACTACATCCAACTGCTTGAACAGACAGTAGCTCTAAAGCAGGGCTAGTAATGATATCTTTTTAACTGCCCTGAAGTCAGAAAGTTCCCCATAAATTGGAGCACTTTTGCTATTATCAGAGGATGAAGGATTCTCTCCAATGGGCTCTAATCATCCTCAAATGATAGATTACTTTTTCATCTACTGCTTTACGTTGGCTACACCAGAACTCAGCATCAAAATAATTATATTTTCCTGGTAAATTTCCTCATAACCATTTGAAATTGTAAGTCATTCATCAATGTCTTCCCGCTTCGTACATGATTCTTAGAACAATAGCTCCCTAATTTTGTGCCAGAATAACTTGTACACAAGAACACATTATGCAACTCTATTCTGATCAATCTTCTAAATACTTCCCAACAAGAGCCCCTCCGGATTACATTTGATGTTAATATATTTATGTTCCCTTGTGTAACGCCTCATCTTAGAAGTGAAAATGATTTATAATCAAAAGTATTTTCTTTTAATTTGATAGATCATTGTCTGTTTTTCTTGCAATGCTACATTAAATTAAATGTGATGAATTGTTTGAAATTTACAAAAAGATATTGTTCCATAAAAGACCGAGAGTAACGTGATAAATGTATTATGAGTCACAACCATTTTCTGCAGCTGAGACAATTTAAAGGATATTGGAATAAAAGGGGACCAACCAAAGTGGCTTTGTCTTGTATCATTCAAGGTCCCCATCTGTTTTCAGTGGCACAATGGTCTACTCTTGGAGGCAGCACAATCACCATTGTTTGCCATTGTACATCACACCTCTGCAACTAAATAGTTTTATTTTGAGAGTATGTTTGCATACACTTTTTTTCACAAGCGTATCATATAAAGTTTTGTAAATTGATACCAAAGTTTCCATTAACTGATAATTTAATTGGAAAGATTCTATCCAACTGGGAATAGTATTTTTGCTTGCACAGTATAGTATGTATATGGAAGCAATAATAACACACAATAATATATCACTAAATCAATACATTGTGAGTTGTATAAATACCTTGTTGTATATATAGCCTTCCAGATTAATTTAAAGCTCTGTCTTTTACTTGGTCATGTGACATATCACATGGTCACTGTTCACACACTTCCCAGAGGGTTTCTGGGAAAACCTACATTGCTTAAACTTTAGCATTGGACCTCAATAAACATTAGAACTAAGAATCTGAGGGGAAGGATGTAAAGAAAAGCTAAAACTAGGGATCAACAACAGTTAATCAAGTGCAGCTTTATTTGAAGAGTGAAGATCATGTACTGTGAATATTATATGGGAGGACTTGTTTGCTTGGGTTTATAAAGAGGTGTGTGTGGGGGGGGGGGGGACATATGTGCTGTGGTTGCAATTATTGCATTATGGATGTTTCTGTTGTAAAGTATGCCTGGTGGCCTGGTGGGCTGCTAAGGGGAAGCAAATATGCTTAAAGTATGTTTACTTTATATCTCAATGGCTGTGTCTCTTTTTTTTCATCTTTTTCATAGCTTTCTCTCCAAAACTTTGGGGTACATGCAAACTGGTCCAATTAGTCTTGCAGTGCCATAATTTTGTAAGTCAACCATATCATTGTCTCAATAGAAGTACAACATACACAGCCCTTTGCTACATTGCTTCTTCTGAACCTAAAAAACTAAAGCTTGCAAATGCTCTTTAAAGGGCATTCTGACTTCCTGTAACATTTACTAAGGATAAAAGCCCCACTCATAAAAAGCCCCTACTTCCCGACTCATTTAAAAACATTGTTTTTTCTAGTTCCTCCATACTTTATCCTGCAAACCCACCACTTATACCCTTTGATCCAAATCTAGACTCGGGAATTCAATTTGTATTCTAAGTAAAAAAAAGTTTTTTTATTTTGTCTTTCTTTCAAAAAAAATAATTTTTACTTACATTCATTGCAGTATTGATTTTTCTGTTAGTAGTGGTTTCATATTTTGGAATACCGATCAGTCTTTCTTTGTATGAAATACTTTTAATACAGTGAAAAGGGCACTGAAAGTTTATGATTAAGACAACAGAAAACTTTACAAGGTTATCCGTCTGCTTCTTGATTATACGCCTACTTTGTGCATGACATCTCCGTAGAGGTGATTAGTCAGTCTCGCTGGATAATCAACTTCTATTATGTTGCTGTTAGACTTCAATCAAAAGTGAAGCACTCCCACCCTTTGGCCACTGAAACTGTAATAATTATGTTCAGGCTGCATACTTTAAAAGACATTGAACTTTTAGTTTTTAGTATGTGAAACAAGTCCTTCTAAATACATAATCAATACATAGATCAGGTTACTTACAAAAGGAAAACACTCTCACAATACAAGCTGTGTTTTCATTTATCAGTGATACATATCTTTTATTTTCAACAAAAGGCCGACTCCTGAAACATACCATATCAAGGTATTTTGATTCTAGTAAAACTATTTATTGCAATTTCTCTGTCAGCAAGTTAACGTTTAGATTATAACAGACTCATTTTTAAGTCTCTACATGCAGTTGCAGCATAGTACAGGGCACGTAACAACCTAATATGTAATGGTGGCCTTAACTATTCATTAAAAGTAAGGTTGACAGGAAAATGTATATGACATTTATTGTAAAATATGTAATGCAATTTTCATGGGTCTATAATTCGAAAAATTTGGCGGATATTTACAATTCCGAATATTCAAGATATTAGGCACTGGCAAGCTTATGGCCATACCTTGTGATTATATAATCCCAATGCGATAATAAATACCAATTTATCGCAATTATCGCACATTATCGCAATACATGGCCAAATGCACACATTTCTTATTTACGAATATTGAATCGAATATTAGTAGCATTATTCACAAATTCAAATATTGCCTATGCCGCTCATCACTTATCCCATTATCTCTATGCAACAAGACCAAAAAACTATCACCAAGTGGCTCCTGATAAAAAAAAAACCACTAGGCTGGGCCCTAGTGGGGACTTTAAGGGAACAAAATTGTCTAGGGATGTCAACCACATAATATGAATATACCAAATCATACAAAATAGTGAAAAGGAGTGTATAAGCAAACCAACTGCTACATGAGGGTACTGGGTGCAATAGTGTTGCCTGTTTCTTATATCTTCCATTCTAAAATGTATTGTCATAAATATGTCACTGTCCCATTTTATAGCCACAACAACTTTCACAAATCTAGAAAGGTTTTGCACACCAGAGAAGAAATTGAGAGGTCATCCTTTCAATTATGATGAATGTTGATGCATTTCAGTCTCCTTTATATTTTACCATAAATGTGTTTATTTAAAATGAGGTCAGGGCTTTGGGAGGCTGGTAAGGTTCTTCCACACTGAATGTACCCAATTAATTATAATTTTTCGGACTATAAGACACACAAGACCATAGGACGCACCCAGTTTTTAGGGCAGGAAAAACAGAAAAAAAGATTTAATACGTTTTCTCATCAATTGGGTTAATGCAATGAATTCAATGAATGCAATATTCAATTCAGCCAGTAGATGTCACTAGCAGCACACTCTAATCACATTCTCCACATTGATCGGGAGGAAGGGGGGCCAACAGCAGCAGCAGTCTTCTCCTCTCAGTCTCTGCTCTTCTCTGCCAATCTGTTGCTGTTCATGTGTCCGTGGGAGCTGCAGAGTGATTGCAGTTCCCACGGACAGGAGAGAGGTATAGATGCCAGTTCATCTATCCCTCTCTCTCTTCATTGCCAATGGCAGCAGGGCTCTGAGCTCTGCTGGTATAGGCAATTACACAGTTCAGTGGGTAGAGGCGGACACAGGCCAGCATCTCTCAACTGACAGCTCCTGGAGCTGAAGGAGCTGGAGGAGCTGTCCAACCTTGTGACAGAGACAGGACTTTATTAATAGTCATCATCATTGTATTAGGTAGGTTGCATCTGTTGGTTTCCTGTCAAACTGTCATATATCAGACTTCCAGACAGAAAAACATAATTCGTTACCCCACAAAAAGTTTGTGTGTTTTTTAACCACTTTTATCAGACTATTATATCTGCAGTTTATGATGCAAGGCTCAGGTGTAGCTTTCCAGCAATAGAGATTAACTTTTTGTGGCCCCAATCAATGAGTTTATGTAGTCATTAGTTTTGAGCGAGAATATTCAAATATATTCAATGATTATCCAACATTCAAGAATTTGCAATATATTGCGAATGTGCGCTCGGATATTCGCAATGGCGGATATTCGTTATATTATGCTTCAACATTGTTTACCGGCATACTTCGCGCATATGTGTGCGCATTGCGAACGGATACACACAATACACACAGTGCTCATACTGACTAAGATCACAGAAGAAAAAAGAGAAGCTGTAAAGCTATCTATGCGAACAGGCGCGCGCAATGGAAAGCAATAGAATACAGACGAATCGAATTTCGAATGTTCCTTTATATATTCGCAAAATTATGTGAATTCGAATAAACCATATGCTGCTCAACACTAGTAGTCATCACAGTGGTTAGGTTTCTCTTGTTTCTAAATACATATTTTGCAAAATTACAACATGGAATACATTTCAAAACCTTGCTTTGTAAATGCAGACTCTATGGCTAGTTGCTCAATTTTAAATTCATTTAAAACATTTAAATTCAGTGGCCAATAACCAATAGTGTTAAACGTGAATATTCTAATTGCACATTTTTATTGCAAATAACATCAGTTCCAGAATATAGTGCTATATCTTTGTAATCGCGAATATTCAATATTGTGTGCCAAGTGCTGCTTTGTGCAATGAAGGAAAAAATTACTCAAGATCATGAATTCTCAATTTATTTGTAAAAATTAGGTGAAAGATTTTCAATATTTTGCGAATACGAATATTGGCTATGCTGCTCATCACTAATAACCAACCCTTTTCTCTCTCAAGTCAACTCTGTGTTATGCATTAAATCTTTTCATTGACCACAGAAACATCTCAATAATACATTACTGGAAATCAGGAATTGGTTGTGCCACTGCATGTGAGGAAGATAGATGAAATAGTGTACTACAGAGTTGAAATAATGTCAAAGGTACTACAGAAAAAAAACCAACAAGACATAATTGAGAAATATATGATTCATGCTTGAGATGACTTAGCCCACTGTGTTTTATTTAAATGCACAACAGGAAATTATATTAGTCTAAGTTAACATTGCTTGGATTTTTCCACTAAGCTAATGGAACAGTATTTATTGCATCAGTTAACCAAGATCTAAGCATATTAGAAAGTTATAAAATAATTGATTCCTGTGAACCCCATAAAAGGTTTGAAGAGATCCCAGTTAAGCTATTCTAGTCTAAAGCTGACTGTATCATATTTTTTGAGATTAGAGATTTATATATACTTAGATTTACTGGTATTTATTTTTTTGAAGAAATCTTGTCTTTTACGACACATCAGTTCATTTTGTTCCTTAAAATTGTATTAGAAATGTGAAAATAGAATGGAAATTGGTACTTTTTTTATTATGGGCTTTCAGTAAATTGCATATTTTTGTCAGCATCAACTAGACTAGACAGAAAGGCTGACAATGAGAAAGAAGAATTATTTTCTACAAGAAAAAAAAATTACATCACAGCAAAGTGTCAACATTTTCTTGCAGTCTAATAAAGCTTTGGTCCACCTTGGTTATCCCACAGAGTACTGTAAGTCATAAATGTGTACAGGATGCAGTCCCATAGGTTTGTTCTACATGCACAGAAACATCAACAATGTAAAAGGAAGGGGGACTGTACAGCCCTGCTGTGCACTTTTACTAGATTTCTTCAATATTTGTATTTTTACAGTATAATAACATTATTTTTAAGATAATTGAGTTTTTTAATTTATGATGTTAATAAATGTATTAATTTTGCATACCTGTCTGTAGCAATTTATGTAACGTTTAACAATTTTACAAAATAAAAATTTCACTTGATTCTCTTGAATAAAACATAAATAAATAAAACCGAAAAGTTAAGAATGGTCACCAAACCCTTAGCCAACATTTAGTTTTCCTGCTGACACAAGGTGTATGACTTTGCGGAAGGTTGGAGGTCCGCCCATCCATTGAAGGAGCTTGTGCCCAAGTTCTTGATTACCCCTGAATAGTGATGGCCAAACTTTGGCCAGGTCCATCCGCCGGTACCTGGAACGCATAGTTCCTGGTTCCGATTGCCAGGTGAGATGTCACTGATGTCACTTGCGGTTTTCAGGGCCGGCTTTTCACTAGAAAACCAGCTTATCTACCCGGTCTTCTAGTAAAAAGTTTCTTCCTCTGGCAAGATCTTACTGTTGCGGGTTTGAATATTAATAATAATCTATTTTATATATATCAATAGAGATATTTTGATATGAATATTTATATAGACATATCAATATATTCTACCCGTAAATGAGGATATCTTGCAACTAGAGATGGCTCATATCACAACAGTTTGATTAAGAGACAGGCCACAGAAGCATTTCACAGTAATAATGTTTATAAACTAAACTATACATATAACACTGAACATAATAACAGGACGATACAAAAACATATAAGACAAAGGTTACAATACTATAAGGTTACAATATAAGGACTATAAGGTTACAATACTATAAGGTTACAATATAAGGACTATAAGGTAACAATATGGTACCTGTAGCTGTTCGGTTGGACAGCATTTCTCCTGCTAAGATCCCGCTCTCCCAACCGCCTTACCCCCTATGACTGACTATATTTATGTATAATTTCTAAGGAGGGTCAAAGGGGCATCTTCCTTGACTCTTAGGGAGTTACCTGCTTGCTTATTGGAAGGCTTATGTTTAGGTGGACACCCATAACTCAGCCCACTAATTGTAATATTACTGATTACTACTCATTACCTCTAACCGAACCATGGCTCCTCAGTCTGCTTTTCTGTTTATACTAATTTGCATGGGCCCTTTGAAGTAAGTGTTTAAGCCAGCAATATCTTGCCCCCTGTGGTGATGTGGCCTGTAGATAAATAGGTTTGATCTGGCTTTTGTTAGGAGGTTCTAATGAAATTAACATTCTATTGTGTACCAGGTCTATTGTTTAGTGTTGACTGACTTGTAGAGAAGTATGATTCTATGTGAAACTAATATTTGTCTATTAATGGAGATTAATCATAAAACCCATGTGCAACACTTACTGCTCCTGATCTGGCCAGAGAAAGAATAGTCAAACACCTGTACTGCTGGCCGGCTAGAAGGAGTGCGAACATCTATGTCCGCTGCCGAACTGTCTGCCTTGCCATCACTACCCCTGAAGGTTGTTTCTACCTAATGTTCATTGTGTCTCACTATCTACAGATGGGCTATCCTGATTTGGCTTTATTATATACTTACTGACATCTTGACCATACTTTTCTGGCTTTTTCTTTTTTTTCTTCACAAACAGTAACTTTATAAAAATTTGGGAAATAGAACATGGCAAAAGAAAGTAGTAAGCAATATAACAAAAACTAACAACACAAGAATCTCCCCTGTAAAAATTACAAGGGCGGGGGGACTTTAAAGGCTTTAACAGTGTATAGATTCGAATAGGTGAGAAGGTTAAAATTTTAAATTTTAATAAATAGACAAAAAGCAGAAAATGCAAAAAAAGTGGGGTAGCAGCAATAATAAACGTTGTCAAAAATTGGATACATCAATCAAAGGCAGTTCAGGTAACCAGAAGCATATGCCCGGCGCCCCACTTTCACAGAGCCCAACAGGGTTAGTCAAAGTAGTAGATCTCGAACCGGACAAAGAATGTCCGCGGCTGTGAGGCGTGACCCCAATGCGCGTTTCGTCACTGATGCAACTTCCTCAGGGGGTAGAGATGAGACCAGCCTGGTGGTATGGAAGATAGGTGTATGCCAATGATAGAGACAGGGGTGTGGGTAGCGGGGCGTAGGTCTTCCCGAAAGAACGGAGAGCCCAAACAGGCACAAGCCGTCCAAGCCAGGACCAAAATTCATAAACTGTAGGTAGATTAGTCAGGTAGGTACGGGTACAAGTACAAATCCCAAAATTGTATGAGTGTAGGTTCCGTGGTCAGATGAAGAGGTGTTGTCATGAACGGTGTGCACAACCCACACCACGCGTGAATTTTTTATATATTTCTGGGATGCTGGCTTCAAACTAAAATATAGAGGAAATTTCAGTTTTTTGCTTAGTAAGCAATATAAATTGATGTTTATCGTGTGAACAATGCAATATGTGAACTAAAGTATCACAAACAACATATTGAGAAATAGCTGGTGAAAGCATTACTATAGTGACAGTATTCACAAATATAAAGGTAAGCTTGTTTGCTTCCTACTTTTTTGAATTCTACATTTTTAAATTCCCCTGTAGAACATTCAGAATTATTGAAAAGAAAACAAGTAACAACAAAAAAACAAAGTAGCATATAAAACCTGGGGAGGGAAATTTGTGAAATAACAAAAATGGAGATGAATATGTCCTGCTAGGACTGTAGCTAACAGGTCAAAATAAGTTGCTTTGTCTAAGACAGTTGGTTTATATTTAATGATACAGTTCATTTATTAAAATAGTGTTACATGTAATTAATGATTTAAAAAATCAATAAATGAAATTTAAATATATTGTGTTTTAGTCCCTTCTATAGCAAAATACCTCCCTCTTCCATTAAAGAATGCAGTGCCTATGTTAACTAT
>CM070032.1:204399437-204428167 GCA_036250615.1 Ptychadena robeensis
ATATATATATATATATATATATATATATATATATATATATATATATACTTTAGGATTGTGAGTTTACTGTATGGTACTAGGCATATCTAAGTATTTGTTATCTGCATCTCTAACTGTTTTATAGATATCACACACTCATGTAAATATATATCAGTTATTATATGGTTTAAAAGGACTTTTAAATTCTAAATGGTTTCTAAATGCTGATTAATCACCGGCAACCCCTGAGGCACTAATCATAACAAAGAAATGCTACATCAGCATCTGAGATATTTTGATAGCAGAAGGATGCACATATTTCAGCAGTTTCTCTAATCAAACCCAATTATCTGTTTTCTAATATATACAGTATACTGTACATATATAAACATTGCAAAGATAATAAAAAATCTGTGCAACACACTGTATAAAACTATTGTTTTTAGAAATTTGTAATAGTAGAAAACTAATATGAAGAAAAGTCTTGCTTTTTCTTTCAATCACACTCAGTAGGCATGTCAATGAATTCAGTAACTTTTAAATGCCCCAATGCTTAGCCACTGTGACTTTATGTTTTAAAAATATTCCATATTCTGACCTGTTTGGAAATTGCTTGTGAGTAGTTCCCACCAATTGGTTTACACATAAACAAACCAATTGATGGGAACTACATACAAGCAATTTTCAAACAGGTCAGAATATGGCACTTAATCTTTGGGGTGATTTTAGATTGGATTGAGAGGGCTTTCCCATGAGTAGAAGAGATACATAAATTAGGTTGCACAAGGGGCGGTTGGGAGGGGGATGTTTTTGAAGGGGGTGTGGGGGGTAGGGAGGGGGGGGGGGTTGGTGTTTTTTGTTTTGGGGGTGTTTTACATGTGCAAATTACAATAGTTAATGTTCTCACTTTGCATACAGCCACGCTTTTACTTATTTTATCACCATCACCAGTAGAACTTCACACAAACAGCTGGGCACTGAACCGGATAGGTAGAAGCAAGAGTTTTAGGAGCATAGGGTCAACACCTTTCTGGATAGAACATAGAAACCAAGAAAATTTGTCAAAAATGTAAATGTTTTATTGGAAATGGAGAGTGGCAATAGTTCATTACAAGGACTCCCTCCTTTTTTCAATTTGTAGAAGTGCAAGGATATTTGCACATACGGTCTGAAAAAGCCTTCAATAGAAAAGAGATCATACCAATACAGAAGTTTTTGTGGAAATATCGGCTCACGAGCATGCAGGTAATGTATCAATTTGTTTTTATCAGTTTTATGCTATAGAGTGTTTTATGTCTATACGGTCTGAATTATGAATATTTTTATGTACATAATAAAGATATACTTTTTTAACAAAAGAGATATGTAGTCTCGAGTGTTAATCAATCAATCGAAGCAGCACCTTAGAAACCTCCAGCATATATGTTCATACGTATATGTATATGTGTTTTCACAATTTTTGTGCCTGTTACTAAAAACCTCACTGAGGTGAGATAGGGGGATGGTGCTTTCTTCCTTTGATTACCTACCTTAAATTAGCTACCAACCACCACTCCTATCTAATTTGTTTTTTGTTTGTTTTTTTTGTTTCAAAATATATTAGCTGGGTACACTGCCTGCCATTTCCTCCCTCCCCCCCTCCCCTCTCCACACAGCCAGTGTTATTAATGACACCGGCTGTGAGGGCTGGAAAGCCGGTGCTCCTCCATTAACATGGAGGTCTATGGCGCCGCCCACCCCCGCCCCCTTCCGCGACTGGAAGCAGAATCGCCATAGCTTTCCGGGGATATGCAGCTTTCATGGCAGCCCAGCTCATCCAGAGTTTGTTCCTCGAGCTGGGCTCGTCATGACCGCTAGGGAGGTTAATAGTGTAAAAAGTCTTTTCACCGCACAGACATTTTTTTTATAAGAATAAAATAAATTCATTATACATTTAAGCTCCACTATCTCTAGTCTTTGTTGTGATTGTGTTGATAGGCTGGAATCTGGTTTGACATCCGTTTAAAATGCTTCAGAGATAATTCAGGATTCATCAATAGCTGTTTTTGACCAGCAGTTAACCTCCTTCTGACCTAGATATGAATATTCCCTAACTGGTATAGGTTTTTTAATTTCCATAGACTTGTAAACAAACACCCAACAAACCATTAAACTACTAACATTTATTATTCCCAGGGTTGTAGAAAGCTTCCCAGTCTACCTTCCTTCTCTATCTTTCAGGGATACTCCACTGACATAGAAAATGAGCAACAAAGCAATTAAGGGATATTTTAGTACTGAAGTAGTATCTTTGGTAACATTTTGCCTTGTATTTTTTTTACCTACTGGATAAGCTAAAAATTGCAATAAAAATAACAATACATAAAAAAAACACAAAATAAATAAACATACTTTTCTCAATCTCCTGTGGCTTTTTTATTGCTAAACAATGCTTTTAACCCCCCCCCCCCCCCCCCCCCCCCCCCCCCCCACGTTAACTTTGGGTAGGATACATTTAAATGAATTTATGTGTTGCATCAATCTTCTTTTTTGGTTTTATTGATACAGTAGTAAATGAAGAAGTAATAGATTGTTCACCAGGGTAAGCTAATTTCAGTATTTCCACTTAATATATGCCACCAATTCTAACAACTGTTAATATATAGATTCTTATTTACTACAGCATCAATTGTCATATATATGTGTACATATATATTTACTTTAGTAATCCAACATTGCAGACTAAATTAATAAAAGGCAATTTGATTTCCGCAATACTGGATGATTACAAATCCCTAACTCCCTTAGCAAAAAATAATTTTGTACATTAATGGAAATCTTGAATCTCATGACTTGAGATTATTATTGGTCTTTGTGTCTTGTTGACACAATGGTCTCCTGTTTTTTTGTCTTGCTGTCAATAATTGGGGCTTGCTTATACAACATGCTTTATAAATATTGTACATTTAGGGCTTGTTTCCATTGTACGTCGGGACCCCTACGCTAAGCGTATACGCCTAGCAGGGGTCCCGACGTATCCCACAGACTCAGCCTGCCGGCGGATGGTCTGTTTACACATCCGCCGGTGTAAAGGCTGAACATACTCGACTACGTTCAGCCTGACACCGGCGGATCGGCTCAACGCAATGAAGACAGACCCTCCGCCGAGCAGGTAAGTCTATCTGTTACGTTGGGACCCCCCAACGCAATGGAAACAAAGCCTTACTGATCTATTTATACAAAACTGCATTTATGTTTTTTCTTTTATAAATCTGCCATAACTTAAACTTTTATAAAAAGTGTCTTTGCTGGACTTTAAAGCGGACCTACCACGTTGTAGGTCACTTTGCACTATCGGCATCAGGCTGCCAATAGATAGGGCAATCACTGTCCAAAAAAAAAAAAAAAATCTTAAAGCAGGAGGGGCGAGTTTTTCCGAGGTAACACCTCCCATGCTGTGACGTTGCGCCGTGGTCGCTTGTCATAGCTGAAAGGTGATTGTGGGGGAAGTGTAGAGGAGACATTGCTGGGACTGGCAGCAGAGGAGGTAATAAGATATTTTATAACCTCAACTAACCTCATCCTGAGCCTAACTGTGTGCCCCCCAAATCCATGTCACCCCCATATCACCTGCACACTGAACCCCTTCACTACCACTTCAGACTCAATCTCCCCTGTCTCCTACAGTGTCCTCCTTCAGCTTTACTCCTGTCTCCTATGCAAACTGCAGCACATAGATCTCTGGAACGACCAGAACTGTCCTTCCATACCAAACCCTTTGGGATTGGTAAATATGTCTGCAGGGAAGGGGCACCTTAGTAATGTTTAACAGAATGGGCGGAAGTAGTGAGAAAGTGAAGATTGTAAGCACCTTTTTTTTTTCTCTGTGTAGCAGTTTTCACAGATGTATACTGCTGACAGGTGTGTAATATGTCCATGTAATGTATGTGGGGGATTTTTTTTTTAGTTTACAACCGCTTTAAGTTACCAGGTCATCAAGGATTGTTACTTACTCTTACTGGCATTTTGACAGGGGTGTGCATTCTTTTTACATTTGTTGTAGTTTTATAGTCAGAAGGAAGTCCATACACTAGACACTTGATTATGAAATATTAACACTACACTATCTTACTCTATCAAACCGTAGACATAACAAAAACAGCTGGAGCTTTAGTTTTTAGTTTTCCTTATTATTTAATATTTTATCTACAGTAAACTAGAAGTATTGGTATGTAATCATTGTGTAACACCTGTGGATGTGGGTGTGTATGTACTGTTAGTAAGATCTGCAAAACTTTTTTCAAGCAGATTTAAAATTGATTATACTGAGAACATTACTGTTGAGATTAATTTGTCAGTGGGTTACTGCAAATGTCAACAACAATTATGGCATACGGTATATTAAAAATGCCGACACAGACAACTGTTCCAACATACTGTAAAATAATGGCAGACATACCTAATTTGTTCAGTTTCTTGTACATCTCTTAAGTCATCAACAAGGACAGTTTTTCATTATATTCCATGGAAAAGGACTTGATGGATTTCACTGGCTTTGGCTTTCATCATGTTTTTAGACAAGTGTATCCATTGTTTGCTGAAAAATTCATAAAGTTCAGAACAATAAATTACAATCCATACATACAGATAGATAAAATAGAATCTGAAGGTTTAGGAGATCTGCCAATTTAAGAGGCATATGCAGACACAAGGGAAACTCCGGGCAGTATTATAACTGAGAAGGAAAGGTCTAGTATTAAGCCAAAGGTCAATGCTGGGAGCTTAGTTTGGAACTTAACAAATAGCCCAGAGACCAGGGAGGTTTGGCAAAACAAAGCTAGATTTTGTGTTGTCAGAAAGGTAAAGTCTGGAGGAATGACCTGGTAGTACCTGCACTTCACCCGTGTTTCTCCTGTGGAGAATATATTAAAAAAATCTATTTAAAGGGCAGCAGTAGAAAGAATAAGAAAAAGAAGATAATGTAGAAATGTAGATAGTGAGATATAGGAGGAAAGTAAGAAAGAGGTAGGAGGTAGGAAGTGGAAGTTCAAAAGAACAAGAATATAATGGGGAATAAATTTGAACTAGAAGCCTCCACTCTAATTCTTACTCTATAACACATGATTGTACCATTGAGCAGTGGTTCCCAATGTCGAGATTGCAGTAGGTGTGTACCCAGTGGGGTTGGAGGTGGAGATGATCAGCTAAGTGCACCCCCTGATCTCTTTCTGTAAGCATAATACAGCTCAGGCTGAAAAAACTCACTGAAACTTTCTGCAGATATAAAGAATGGTTCTGTGCATGCAAGTCAGGAGGGAAGACAGGGCAGGAGAATGTCACTTGCGGGAAAAGTTTGTTATATGCGGGTAGGTGTTAGGGTTGGGGGGCCTGGCTTTTCTTGGACACAGGCAAGGGAAGCCTTCAGGCAAAAAGGTTGGTAACCACTGCTGTAGAGTATTGATGAAAAAAGGGTTTATTATTTAATAGAATCCAGTAAAACAAGCCATACAGCCCGTATGTCACTAAAGACTATGTTTCTGTTGGAGACACGGGACATAAGGATGCATAAGGAATGTGAGATCTGCAAGCAATCAACAGGGGCATGTAGGATGACCAGTACAGATGGTCCAACTGAAGGAAATTTGATTCAACTTCAATTTCAATTTTCCTGATTGAATTTACGATTCGATTGTCAGTTTTCAACTTTTCATGCAAATTTCGGAATTCTCATGAAAAGTTGAAAATTTATAATCGAATCGTAAATTCAATCAGAAAAATTGAAATTTCAGTTGAATCGAATTTCCTTCAGTTGGCCTTAGTTTTTATGTGATAGTGTTGATCGCAAATATTATAATTATTCTAATATTTTATCTACTGAGCACTATGCAAAATCTCTCTACTTAAGCATTTTTCATGTTAGAGTCGATTTAGATTTGTCTAGATATGACAGTACAATGGGCACTATAGTTAATTCCACTGCATTGACTAATAAGCACTGCAATACCAGTTTAAGGCACACATTTTTAGGACTATGGCTGTCACACAGCTGCATCACTATAGAGCACTGGGGGGTTAGAGTTGAAACCAGCATTTTCACTGACAAGGAAAAGTATTGCAGAGCATTTCCAAGCAAGAATAAGGCATAATTCATAATATGAATGGCGACAAGACCTTTCCAGAAATATAGCTAGATGCAAATAAAAAAGGCATGTTTCTTTTTCCTATCCTTATCCTTATATCCCTTATTAGCCTATATTGCAATTATCTAGGTATGTCTGAGCTCTGCTGTACAGTAGGAAGCAAAGGATTGGGACTTATATGACTTGTTTTAAAATTGATTCTACAGTACTGATCTAGTTATATTAAAATGAATGTATTTATGTTTATTTTTCCTTTTTTATATCAATTGCAGTTTTATAGTCAATAACTAAGTTAAAAAAGGCCTTGCATGATTTTCCTTAGCTTTCATCATGTGACATCAAGGACCAGTGATTAGCGGCATAGGCAATATTCGAATTTGCGATATTTTGTGAATAATTCTACTAATATTTAATATTTGTAAATACGAAATTATTTGTTAATATTTAATATTTGTAAATACGAAATTCGCATGTATGGCCATGCATTGCTATAATATAATTGTAATGTGATAATGATAATCACATTGCGATTAACTTTAAAATGAATGGTGCTGCAATTATTATCACATTGCAATTCTCAAATAGCCGATATTCACCAAATATATTCGCATTTCGAATATTCAAGCTCAACACTATCAAGGATGACCCAGTTATGTAGCTCTGCTTCTAGGGTCTGTACAGGAAGTTTATATTTTGTAACATTCTCTAAATACTTTTAACATTAGTTAAGACCTGAAGTAAGTAACCAAAGCATCAAGGAAGCAAAGCAAGCAAGAGCCTACTCACTGGTCTGTTGTCAGGCTTTCTACTTGTGCAAAGTCCTACAACAAACTTGTATTTAAATTATTTCCTTTTAGGCATTTCAATGCATCTAACGACCTTAATGTGTAACTGCAGTCAATGTATTTAGGCATTCACACATTGTCCAGACAACCTGCTATTATTAAAACTCATTATTGGAATGGGGAAGAATAATGAATTATATGACTTTGATTGTGACATGGCTGTGTTTACCAGTTAGTCTGGTTGAGGTAATAGCAAGGAAACTCAAAAACGCTTATGTTGAGGTGTGCATAAGGGCACCTAAAACATGGCAATAATTTGCACAGTCTCACCATAATTTGACATGACAGGATAAACCTAGTTTTTTGGAGCAACATTCTGATTTTGGAGTCAAAAGCATGAAAGTATTCATTAGCCTGGTTTTGTTTTAACCTCCCTAGTGTTATGGGCTTTTTGCGCCATTTTTTATGGCATGAAAAGCCGCTGTCCGGGCAATCGTGGCGGATTACACTGTCAATTAGACGCCCACGGTGTGTGGGGAGAAAAGCGATGCCCCCTCTATTAACACGGAGGTATATGGCACCGCCCCCCCCCCCCCCCCCCCACTCCCTTCGGCTCTGTGTGCCTGCAGCTATGGAGAAATGCTGCAGGCTCACGGAGAGCCTGCGGTTGCACCTAATCCCGGCATGGGCGCAGTTTGATTTACCATCAAACTGCGCCCGTACTGGCTTCGGGCGTAACGCTAAGGAGTTTAATAGTTAATTCTGATGTGATGAAGGTGTTAGTGTAACGGTGTGGTCTATACTCTTTGGGTACACTTTAACCCCTTTAGTACTAATTGAGCATTATTTAAATAACTACCTGCTGACTATGTCTTTCTTAAAATGACCCTCTAATTGTATTAAAATGGCTTATTCTGGCACTAGATTTCAATCCAATCGAACTTTGGGATGTGGTAGAAATGAGAGATGTGCATTCCTGTCATCCTTCCTGTTTTGGCTGGGAAAGTCATGTTTTTTAAGTGTCTTTCCCTGCCACATCACAATTTAAAAAAATCCCAGATATTTCCCAGATTTTGAATTTTGGGTAAGTTAAATGAGAGGGGATTATTACTTTCTCTCCTTACTCCCCCTCCTGCAGTAACTAGAGGATGCTATGGACAAAATACCTGGAAAATGTTTCTAGTATCTCATTGGTTCTATGGAACTATGAATTACCGATGTTCTAAAGCCAAAAGTCACAAAAGTAGTAAGGACTTCCTCAAAAGGTGTTAGAGTAGATGTGTTGAATGCATTACAATGGACCGCTCTGCTTTGAATTGGCTCCTACTAATAATATAAACTGATATTATACCATTATTACCTAAGTGGCGCCAGGACAAGTATTTTAACCTCCCTAGCCGTTTGCCTGAACTCAGTTCGGGCACAGTTTGATTGCTGATCAAACTGTGCCCGTGCCGGGATCGGGCAAAACCGCCATCTCTCTGTGTGCCGGCGGCTCTGTAGAAGAGCCGCCGACACATGGAGCCCTTCCGGCCCAGTGTCTTCGCCATCATCTGTGAAGGGGGCGGGGGCAGCGCCGTAGACCTCCATGTTAATGGAGGGGGCGCCGCTCTCCTATCTAAAAAACTAGTAAAGAATGACTTCATGGATTCATGTTAACATTTATACTAATAAGCACTAATGGTGTTAAATAATCATTGTATACATTTTGTTAAATTTAATAGGGTTTTTTCTGGCACGAAGTCCTTTTTAATTCATAAATGTGAATACAACAATTAGATAAATAAATAGCTCTCTGTGGAAAACTAATATTAATATAAACTTTTAATATTTCATAAAAAGTATAAACATTTATAATATTAAAGGAACTATTAAAATAGCTTTGTCTAATTTTCCTGAGGTGAAAGATGTAGCACTTATTCTGGGAAATTAAATGGCTTTAACTGAAAATCAAAAGCAATTTACTGTAAAACATGTAATACATAGCATAAATCCCAATTTTACATTCTGACAGTTCTTGTGCTGTACAGATCTTTGATGATTGTAAAAGTCAGTAAGTGAAATATTACTAAAGAAATGATTACTGTAATTTATGAGAAAACCTTACCAAATGGAATTACCTTCCTTTCAGAGCTTGGGAATTCGTTGCTATTAAAAGAAAACGAATAAAGATTTTTATTAGGATACCAAGTATTTTTTATGTTAAATGATGCCCAAGTTAATGTTTTGCAACTTTTTATTCTAAGATCATCACCGTTATCTTATTATGCTGATGGTGATTATTATTAGTAGTAGTAGAAGTAGTAGTGTTACCACTGCTACTATGTATAATATTAATGAATACAAAATTACATGGAATACTGATGTTAATGTGATTTAGATATTTTTGTTTATCAGTTCAACATAAATTCATTTAAATATGCACATGCATGTACATATGCACATCAAGAAAAATTTATATTGGCATGAAGACAAATTTTCTGAAAATGCTAAGGGTTTGCTCTCCCTGAGCTATCCAATATGTATGTGAGCCAAAAATATTACTGTGTCTGCAAGGTCCCCAGGTAGTTGTATTGCTTGAGGACTGCTTCCTCAATGGTGGTTGTCTGAGGGAAATACTGCTTTCTATCAATTCCCACAATTCTGCTGGCATGAACTTAGTCCATTTCACACTAGTCACATTGTGGCTGTGCTACAGTTTTAATGGCAACTAATAAGTTACCTGTAATGCTAACATACTCTGAAGAGTAGCAAGATACTGGGCTCAAAACAACTCTCAAATGACTTGAATATTGTTCACAATTTTATGAACATTACATAGTTGAGGTTAGGGCTCTGGATTGACAAGTCTAGTTCATCCACATTAAGAAACCCAGTGCTGCATTTATAGACCTTACTTGTTTTCTAAGGCAAAGTCATGCTTGAACAAAATTTAAAAGGAAATCTTCCTAAAAAAAAAACCTTGAATTGTCCTAGATGCATCTTGTAGAATTTAGATGTGGCCATTCACAAGGAGGCTTGACAAAACCCTTTAAAAAAAGTAATTCCCTCATTCACCAAACTTTACAATTGCCATAATGAAGTCAGGCATGTACAGTTTTAATGGCACCCTTCCAACCCTGACTAAACCAACAACTGCCACACAAGAAAGCATGATTCCTCTTTCCCCAGAACACATTACCACTGCCCAAAAGTAAAGTATGTTCTGTTGTCTGACCCATTGGTCCAGACTTTGTGTGTGTACATTGTTTTTATTGCTGTTATTAGTATTACATCTTTCTATTTAACTATTTAAGCTAACACACTAGGCTGTGGACACCTCTTTTCTGGTTTATTTCTAAATACAAAAGAGAGTTTGCCCATTTTATGTCCCCCTCATGTAATTCCTCTACTATCCTCCCTCTGAGCCACTGTTGCTCCTTACCCAGAGCAAGCATGCATTGTTTTGCTCCATTTATTCTCTCCATTTATGTAGGAGAAATGTAGCAACCCATGGGCATCAACAAGTGCAGTTTGTGTAGAGAGTAATGTTAAATGGGCTAATAGATACAGATGGATTGAAGTAAGGGTAAGTGGCGTTGGACAATTTAAAGCATGAATATCACTAGAACATCCAGAAATCTCCCATTTAGCAGTGGCAGCCTATGTTTTTTTTTATTCTTACCACACTGACTTGTTAGGGTTGAAGTTGACCTTCAGTCATTAATGTAATTGATATTGACTAAAAAAGTTAATAGAAAAACAAGTAACCGTAATCTCCTGCTTTGACCACATATCAAGTTATGAGCCACTTATCAGCAGTGTACATACCTCCATCCATGTCTACTTTTTGATACATGAAGCAGTTCCTAGGCTTTGTTTTCTCTTCTCTTCGTGTTACACCCATGACAATAAAAGAGCATTGTATAAAGTCATTAAAATGTAATAAATCTATTGGTTATATTTTGCTGTTGTTTTCAAGTAATTTGCTGTAAAAATCAGATTGCTTGGTGTCAATAGCTCTGGACACTTTGTGTACATGTGGAATAATTATTTATGAAACAGTATCTTAATATAATGATACACAGCAGAGTCCCACAATCTACAGTTTTATTACTGTTGATTCTGCCAACAGATCCATTATTTCAGTTTTTTTAACATGCCAATTTATTCAGAGGCACTTAGAGTTTTGGACAACTAAAATATACCCAGCAGGGGTATTTAAAATGGTCATATTTTATTCATACAGGTATCCTTTTCTTAATGGAAAGCATTGTCTGTTGTACTTTGAAGTGTGTTAACTGTTGTTAAACTTTAATTTGTTTGTTGTTTTCAAGACTGCCTGGCCCATGGGGTGACAAGGCTTGTTTGAAATTTCAGTACAGGGAATAGAAAATAACAGATCTACTAGAAGATCCACCAGGTCCACTGCCGCAAAGAGTAGACAGACGCAGAGAGTAGATAGTGGGACAGTATTTCAGTGGTGCATTAGTGTTGCTGTTTTTGAAACTGTGGAATGCTGCATCTATTTAATTTAGGAAATAGGACTCAAATGCAAAAAGTTTATCAAATCAAAAAGAAAGAATTAAAAAAGTATATATGTATATACTGTATATGTATATGGTATTTATGATATATTTATGAAAACAACTGTAAATCTATGGTTTTATTGCTATTATTGGCCAACCTTTCTAGGTTCCTTGGAAGAAAATGTGCTCTGACAGTCTTCCCAGTTTCAGTCTCATCAGATACAATGAACCACTAGCGGCTGGCTTTTGATTACTGTCAAAGGAAAAACAGGCTACTGTTGAGTCCGGGGGTTAGTCATTAATGACTAGTGATAGCCTAACTTCGGCCATGTCCGTCCGCGAATGGGCGGATCGGACTTTTAAAAAAGTCCGCCGTCCGCCCGTTCGCGGACAGATTTAAATTTGAATCTGAAAACCCGGATGTGACATCAGTGACGTCACATCCAGCACATCCAGAAAGCATAGTTCCTGGGTGTGCTAACCGGATGTGACGTCAGTGACATGGGTTTGCGAGCTGGTTTTTCACTGAAAGACCAGGTTCTCTACCCAGTCTTCAGTGAAAACATTCTTCCTGCGGCGGGATCTCGCTGCCCCTGATCCCACTGGAGGAAGAATAGAGGGCTCCTTCTCACCGGCAAACAGGGCGGGTCGAACACCCGTACTATCCGCTGGCGAGAAGGAGGGCGAACATGCTTGTTCGCGGCCGAACTGTCCGCCTTGCGGGCAGTTCGGCCTTCACATCACTATTGATGACATTCAGAGAAACAATTTTTGTAAACAGTAAAAGTTTCAGTAAATAATACATTTAATTACAAACCACAGATCTAGTTTTCTTTAAAGTTTAAACCACATTTCTTCTGGCGCAAAACTCTATCACTAGATACTCATGACTAAAAACCAAAACTCAAATCTCATCAACCGTAAAACACATTAAAGGTATAATCTAAAGAAATTATGTTTGTGTTGATTATTGCTGACTAGACACAAAAATGGTTATTTGAATCAATGGGCTACATGCATATTGTGAAAACCTTGTTCCACTGAAACTATTACATCTGGCCATTCCTGAACCATTTCGTTAACATCAACTTTAATTTATAATTAAGTCTGTTTACATAACCAAATGTTCACCTAAAACTAACCTATCACCCGGCTTTTGTACTTTGTGTGATCAGCACTACAACTGCCGATAATAGGGCAAAATGTGGCTACAAAACACCCCAACAACTGACCTATAATAAGTAAATCCCAAATGTGCCTTATCCTCCCTACTCTCTCCTTTTTTTTGTGAAGCACTGATGAAGCACTGTGGCAGAGAAGAAACCCAACATCTGTGAGACCCGGAAAGATTTGTCATTACGATGTGTAATGAGAACTGCACAGACATGTTCTCCACTGAAACCCATGATATCGTTCAGTCCATTCCAGTACTTGCACCTAATTAACCCTCAGTAGCCTGGCAGATAAATATGGAGCCGCTCATTTGGTTCCAGAGCATAACAGGTAAATATATCATATTTTTAGGATTGTGGACTTTACAACCAGCATGCTGGCTCAGTGGCTTAAAATAAATTCTCTCTGTCTCTCTCTCTCTCTCTGGGGGGGGGGGTCTTTTTTGTGAGTATACATCTGCTTTAAATAAGTATATGAAGTGAAGTCCTTGTTAAGGATATTAACTAAAGAATATCCATATGTTAATAAACTCAACTACTTTTGAAGTCATCCACTTTTATAAGCAGCATTTTTCTCATGTCTTTGAGTATCTTGAGATGGCCATCTATAAGGGGAGTCAATTATTTAATTAAGATGCGCTGTACAGTACGTATAATTTTTAAAAAGCAGTATAATGAGTGATAACTTTTTTTATGACTTACTGATTCCTGACAAGCTGTCTGTGCATCTATTTCATTATCCTGATTGCATTATCTTATACAATGACCCAAAATATTTCATTTCTCTTTTCTGGTACATTAGTGAAATGTAAATTTATGTATTTAATTTGGAGCATAAAACAAATGAATGGTTTTACATTATGCATAAAACATCACTGTGGAAAAGTTGGTATTTTATGGATATGTAATATTTATATTTATGATTTAAAGCATTTAATTAGGCTCTTCTGTAGCTTTGATGTAATAATCAACAAATTGTTATGATACAAATCCTCAAGAGATCATACATATTACCAATAATCTGAATAATTTTTAGTTCTCAATTTTACTCATCCTGTCCTTCTTCTTAACCTTCTACCACTATATGTAATGGCTTGCAAGTGTTCCAGGCCAATTTATTTGTGACATTTCCTTGCTAGTAACTATTCCACAGTGAACGCATATTTTAAAATGTCACCAATGTGTGGACACTTTTAAAACAATGTTTTACACACAGCGCCACATTACATTAGGCACCCACCCATCTAGACTCTCTCCTCTACCTTTTGTCAAGTGAGCATACTGCTTACAGGGCCACTGCTGTAATGGGTATTTATGGTCACTTGTCATGAGGGGGCAGTGTGAGACAACAACAGACCATTCTGCTTTTAGTTTAATCCCCCTGCCGGTCGTGACGGTCCCAGCTCTAACCTGTCAGAACTGCACTGGACGAGCTGGGTTCATAAGGCAGAGATCGGAGCCATAGGAGCGCAAAATTACTGCTCCGTGTGGCACCAATCTAATCAAGAGGCAGCTGCAGGGGAACGGAGCACTCCCCCCCCCCCCCAATGTGATGATGTTACATCGGGGCGCGGGCAGGAGTTTAGAAAAAAAGATGTCCTCCTTCAGCTGGCTTCATTCTGCTTTTCTCCCGATGTTACGTTCTGTTCCTGAATGTAATACATTGGCTTCAACGTATGTAACCTGGCACATCTGCACTGCCATGTAGTGGTTGCAGTGCTAATTTACCTGATACAGTGAATCATTGAGCATCTGAACATGTTATTATATTCAGGATGTCTACCAGGGCATACTTTGGGAAATAACAGGCCTACAATGTAAAAAACTTGTTTCCATTAAAGTCTATAGTGCGCTTTTGGTACAGAAATCTGTACCTCAGCAGTGCGCTAGGGAGGTTAAACACTGAGAGCCAGTTGAGAGTCAGTTGACTGCTTAATCCTTTGCCAGCACGGAATGATAAAAAGGGGTGCAGGGGGGTGCACTTTCATTGGTGTTGATGGGAGGGGTGACACCCTGTGCTTAGCTCTGTGCTCCCCCTGCTCTATCACGGTAAGCAGAGTACAGCTCAGTCTGAAACTATGTGGGCTGAAAGTGGACCTGGGTAAACAAGGGGCAGTGCCATGCTGGTGGAGATGGTATAATTTCACTTTGAAAATCTGACTTTGCAAGATAATTACAAAGCCCCTGAACATGCTGTCATTCTCACAATTGCTGGAGATATAAAGAAGGGTTGTGTGCGTGCAAGTTAGGAGGGAGGGGATGTTATACCAGGGTGGGAGTGTTGTGAGGTCACTTCAAGGAAATGTTTTTTAAAGTGTGTATGCAGGTAGGAGTTGGGGTTGGGGAGCCTGGCTTGTCTTGGAGACAGGCAAGGGTGTCCTTAAGAAAAAAGGTGGGGAACCACAGACCATGCATTTTCATTACTCTATGATTTCCCTACATTTACATGAAAGCTGTTTCCTGTCATTGGATTTGGGTAGTATAAGCTCCATTTTGTTTTAAGGTTTACTTATTCCCTTACGCTATCCCAAAGGCTAAATTCAGATGTTTGGATTCAGGACGGTTCCAAATTTGTGTGGAAGGTCAGTTGGTGGCTATCGCTTTCCTGCAAACTGCTATTATGTTATCTCTGCCCATTGATAACGACATTTCACTGTGGAAACAATCTATCCCCACCCCTCCATAGTATTAATATTATTGTTATTATCATTTATTTATATAGGAGGAGAAGAGGACCCTGCCCGGTCGGACATACAATCTAATAGGTTGGGGAACACAGTATACAATAGGTGGGGGGGGGGGGGGTGGGACTGGCATGGTTGTGATGTTAGAAGTGAGAAGATGGGTAGCTAGTTTCCATATGAAATTAGCCTTTAAAACCTCTAGTGATATTGGAAGCTTGGGTAACCCTCCACAAGCTTTGATCCACTGGCTTAGCCTTTGTGTCACTGCTTTTTTGTCTGACATCTTAAAATTAAATGATGTGAATTAAGGATAATTCTAAACATTTATATACAATTCAATAAAATGCCCCATTTGTAAACTTTTTTCTTTGTTCCTCAGAATCACTGCTGATCTGCAAAACAGTTTTACATTAAACAAAGCTCTGTAACATGTCAAAAGTTTTTTGTCTTTTTCCTGTATTACTTGCAATGGATTGGTGGAAAGGTGGCAGGTTCTAAAGCATTGAAGAATGTTTACTGAATACTTTTGTTTACTGTCCCATTTCTGTTTGTTTGTTCCATATCAGTTTCAAAAGAGGTAATCTGTGCTATGCACTGACACGGGTGCTTTTCTTTTCATAAAAATTCTGTCAGAAGTTGTGAATGCTCTGTCAACTCATAAATACTCAATACTTAACTTTAGCAATACAATTTTTTTTTCTGTTTAAAAATTCTGTAAAAGTGGCATTTCTGTCCTCATTTAGAAAGACGTCACATCTGTGATCTCAGAGGTAGCTTTGAAGTCCAGTTCCCTTTAAAATATGTTTTCTGCAGATAAAAAGATTATTGGTATACAGAGGTGACATTAAATGTTTACAAACCTCTGAAACAAGTAAATAATTCATATTCAAAAACCTGTTGTATAACGGCATATTGAATTGCTATTACTTTGAATATGCATGTAGCTAGTTTACATTCATGTGTGGTTCAATAGAAATGACTGGCCAAACCAAAAAAAAATGAGAAAATATAACAATAATCACTTTGATTAACAATCATAAAGTATTTACTTTAGGAAAGGATAATGAGCTGGTAAATACTCCATATGTAAAAAATATATATATAAAACTAAAGTTTGACTTACCTCTGAGCTGGTATGATGGTGGCTTTGGGTTCCATAATCCTAAAAAAATATACTTACCTGCTGTTCAGTGGTATGAGAAATTTCATCCTTTTTCACCAGGCTTCTGGGGGTTAACTCAGGGCGCAATATGGCGAGTGGCCACTAGGGGCATTTATAATGTCTTTCTATGGGAATTTTTGTCTGTGAACATTGAAATGGAGAGGCAAGTTCACAGAATTACCCGGCAACCACAGCGTTCTTTTTAAGTTATGAAGTAGATCCCCCAATAGATTATATTTTATTCATAAAAGATACCATCTAAGCAGTCTTTTAAGCCATCTAAGCAGTTCACTTTCTCTATGGAGTTTAGCAATAGGTTATGACAACACTGATATTTTTTTCTATTACCTAAAGCTGGCCATACACCTTTAGATCTCTCTGTCAGATATCCTTTAGATCTACCATCAACTATGTAGTATAGGGTCCTTTGCGATTGAACACAGGTAGACTTGATTTTTAGAAAGTCCCTCATATTACATGGTTTTGGTAAAACAAAAGGAGATCTAAAGGAAAAAGGAAAAAGGAAAGGACCGAGAAATCTAAAGATGTATGGGGGCCCTAACACAGGCAATAGTAATGTGTATCATAAAAAAACAAGACAAATAATATGTCACATAGTAAAAAAAAAAATAGCATTATAAAAATGGCAAGTACATAAAAGAAAAAAAGAGATGCATGGATCTATCTTAGCAGTTTGCAAAATAATAAGAATCTACATGAAAGTGAGAAGAGGTCAAACACAATGTTTAGATGACTTTCAATAAATTGGTAATCTAAAAACAATTTATACAGTGGAGTGATTTTAGATTAAACATTTCTAGGAACCATTTTCAGCAGGAAAATAATGAAGCCCTATCTAATGGCTTCTGTTTCTGTTGTCTGAACCAATATCTGACTGCTAAAACTGACTGCTAAATACTTGCAGTTAAATCCATCCAACCACTGAAATGACATAGCATTCTAAAAGTCTAATGACACCATTGAAGCCAATATACTGTTCAAATAAAATGTTTATTGAGCTCAGTTCTGTACTTAAAACAAGCATCCATCTATTTATTAGCCTTTATTTTAGAGAAGGGATATAGAAATACCCTGTAAAATATTAGCTTATGATATGTTTGTGTTGGTTTTTAAACAGGGTGGACAGCAAGATTCTGTTACTTTGTTTAATCCTTATATTCTTAGTTTAGCTGTAAAGAGGTAAACAGTACTTTTGACCAAGCACTATATATATATATATATATATATATATATATATATATATACATATAGTGGCTTGCAAAAGTATTCGGCCCTTTTAAACTTTTCCACATTTTGTCGCATTACAGCCACAAACATGAATAAATTTTATTGAAATTCCGCGTGAAAGACCAATACAAAGTGGTGTACATGTGAGAAGTGGAAGTTGCTGTTTAGCATTAATCCCAATACATTTACCGCTTACCTGAAAAATTGTCTTTTGTACAAGTTCTACAACATCTCCTTGAGACATCTTTTTGCTTTCTAATGGCAGCCTTTTTCAATTGATAAGTAGACATTTCTTATTTTGGCTTTACCTATTACCAGGCAGCTTTGCGAGAGAGGTGCGGCAGAAGTTTGCTAGTTGACAGGCTCCATGACCAAGTTCTTCTTGGAAGAACAGGTGGCTGTAATTGTCCATTGGTTTAAGTACACACATACTTGTGAAATTTTAGGGGTCACGCTTGCTCCCCAGATCTGGTTCATTTGATACATGTTTTCAACATTTCACATTTATATAAATTTATTATCTTAGGTCTATTTACCCTTTAATGTGAATGAATACAAAATCGTGTTGTGGTGGGTTTTTGTATTTGTTATATACCCTTCTTTAACTGTTTAGCAGATATTGGTTTTCTGGTTTTCTCTAAGTATTTACTGTTTGCATAACAATAATGAGCAGTTTTTTTTTATGTTTATTCATGTCTAGTGCTTACTTTAATTTTTAAAGCTTGCAGAAGATTTTTTTCATTATGGGTAGGCTTAAATATTACAGCTTGGAAGAACACTACAGCTTGGAAGTAGTGTTCAGCTCAAATATTAAAATTTCGAATATATTCAGCAAATATTAGCTATTCGAGAATTTGCAAATTTTGCGAATATGACGGTGGATATTCGCAATGTTGAATATTCGCATCAGAATGCTTATGGGCATGGATTGCGAATATATATTCGCAATATATTCGAATTCATTTTAAAGGTAATTACAAGATTCACGATTGCGCGCGATTGCGAATATTCGTGAATATAGAATTGAATATTATTAGAATTATTCACGAAATATCGCGAATTTGAATATTGCCTATGCCGCTCATCACTACATGGAAGGTGACATATGGTCCAGTGGCAGTAGTGAAGAGATGAAGTTTGCCTATTTCTATGTGGCAATTGAGATTTTAAGAAAGACAAATGACAGTAAGCTTTAGACATAAAATTTCTTGCATATCATTATTAGCGATGTGTGGCATAGACAATATTCGAATTCTCGGTACTTTGCAAATAATTCTTCTAATATCTGATTTGATATTCATAATTACAAAATTTGCGTGTATGGCCATAATAATATTTGCATTGTGATTATATTCAAAAAGAATGGTCACAAGTGGTATTTATTATCACATTGTGATCATATTATCGCAATGCACAGCCACAAGGTTGTCAGTGCATAAAATCTTGAATATTCAAAATTGGGAATATTCGCCTCCATATTTGCAAACTGTTGCATAGCCGAGATTCGTCAAAAATATTCACAATTCACATATTCATGCTCAACACTAATCATTATCAAAGCAGGCAAGTTTTCATTTTCATGCCATGTCATCATTTCAATTATAAGAATTCAGATTAAATGTGCATTAAAACAAAAGATGCATAAAATCTTACATATCTTGGCAGTAAAAAAGAGTCATTTGCTGTTATGTTGAAAGAGAAAGATTCTTAAAGGCAGTGGTCTTTCTGAAGAGTCTTCTAAGAAAGGGATATACAATGTGCTGATGTTTTTTGACTCAGAAGGGCATTGATAATCTCTAGGGACTTAAGAATATTAAGAGTAAGGTAATTCAACTGGTTGATCACTAAAAATATCAGTTTTTAGTAAAATGATTCTTTAAACAAGATTGATTGCATAGATCCTTCTGGGCAAAGAAATATAAAAAAAGAACACAGATAAGATGTAGGTTTCAACAAATGTAAAATTTGAATTACCAAGATATCAGCTAAAGAGCCTTTGGGACTTCTAAAGACTTTCTCTAGCCAGTGAAATAGGTCTGCATTTCAAGGCTTTATTAGAATGATTTCGGCATTATCACTATACATGTCCATTCTTATTACAGTCACTAAATAGTAGAAACTAGTATTTATTCCCCATGCAAGACCCAGATACTGTATGTCCAATCAGTCAATTTAGCAAGGTTAAGAACACTTCTGCGAAACCATTGAAATGTACAATCTAAAACTGATATAAAATGACTTTCTTGAGAATCTATCAAGGACTGGATTAATCAAGCTACGTGATCAGATTCTGGATAAATTGTTCCGAATTCCACAGTGTATTGGAGACTAGAGAAATACATTCACGGCTGTCACCGAACATAATTTTAGTAACTTTGCTACATATGCTGGAAACACAAAGATAAGGTCAACAAAATGTATTTTTATCACACAATAGAATCTGAGATTTTCCCATTATATGAACACATTTGAATAATGACAATATTTGGGTTTTTTTCTGTTGCCCAAATGAAAAAAAATGGCAAAAAATATATATTTAAGCTATTAGAATGGCATCCTGTTTAAAGTTAGAAATGTATAATTTTGTAGATGTTATGATTCAAACAACCTTCTCCTTGAAATATCCTATTTAGGGCACCGTTGACTTACCATGCAGATTCTTTGTACCTGCCTTTAGTCCCAGAATACATTGTATATTCTTATATATATTCTGTTCCCCTATCTAGAGGGACTATAGATACTCCATTTGAACTCTGCAATTCGGACACCAGATATCCGCAGTCATCATCCACTCTTGCATACTCCATGACAAGGTAGGTAGGTTTTTCCAGCAAATGCTGAAAGTAGGCAATGGAAGGTTGACTGTGAATGTAGTTACTGATGTGAAACTTATCTCCTTCTAAGGTCTTATAAAACATATCTCACAAGGTAGACAGAGCCAGCTCTGGTTTAGATGAATCAAGCAAGTGTTCAGAAAGAGCTTTAACCCCTATATGGGGTAAGTACAAAAAAAGGAAAAAAGTTTGTAAATGAATCATAAGGACACCGATTAAATGTATTTCTCATCTACAGCTATGTAGATCCTGTGTGGGAGATTGAGTGTTTGATCTGTGGGGCTCCTGGTCAGGTTCCCTGGGGGTGATGTGGGACCCCTGTTTGACCCCTCTTTATTCCGCGTGTCTGCTCAGGTTTTTTTTACGCTTATGAGCTGTGAAAATTCTGTTAAGTTACTATTACTTGAGACTCCGTAGGAGTCAGGGTATGTTTCATTTTAAAAACATGTCTGGGAAGCTACTGGTAATGATGTTTGTATGTATTTATGGCATTGTCCAGGAATCCCTTGTAAAAGCCATAAAGGTAAACTTGTAGGATGCCTTGGGACATGCTAATAAACTTCCTAACATCAGGGAACGTACCTCTGAAAGCTTTTGAGCACAAAAGATACCTGTTTTTTACATGTTGCTTATAATATTTATGTGATTTTAATTTCAATTTACATTTGTAAATATAGACTGGTTTTATATCATTTACAACTTATCTTTTATTCTCTGTAGTGCTTTAAAAGTCCATTTTGATTGTCGATTGCATATTATAATAAAAGGCCAAGTTCTTTTCAACATGTATTTCAAATGTTAGTCTTTCGCCGACTTGTGATTACCTTAAGTAGCTGGTCTGTTATTCCTGTTCCCTTACCCAATGCCATGTGGACTTCGCACAAGATAAAAACCAGGAACCATCAACGTTTCTCTCTCTGATCCTTACTGTTTGATAAAAAAAAAATTGTTTATTATACTACATTATTTCTCCAACTTAAGTTCCTTTCTCTCCTTATTAGTGTTAAGCACAAATATTTGAATCGCAATTTTTTTTTTGAATATAGGCAAGTTGCCAAGATCTCAAATATAGTGCTATATCTTAGTAATCGCTAATATTAGAATTCTCCGTGTGATTGGCAAACGAACAATCGTTGGTTCGGTGATCTTCGTAATCTTCAATATTAAAGTTTTTCTGTGCGATTGGCAAATGATCGTTTGGTGATCTATAATTCGTTTGGGAATACTATAAAAAAAAAGTCTTCAAACGAGATTGATGTCTCCGTGACATTGCGATCACAATATTCGCATGTTAAAGTGCCGATATTCGCAAAAAGTATACACTAGATCTTGAATTTTCAAATTAACTTAGAATATTTGGAGAATAATTTGTGAAATGTAGCAAATTTGAATATTGCCTATGATGCTCATCACTACTCCTTATCTATCATTATTTCTACACATAATTTAGATAACGCACGATAACAAAACTGTGTAATACTCAGCCTACCCTCACCATTGTAGGTTGTATTTAATTATTTAAATGGATCCCCACTATGATTAATTGGCAATCCTTCCTATTATTTTTATGCTTAACCAAAAGGCCAAGTGCAAATATATTTAAAAAGTGGCAGTGCATTGTCCCTGTCAAAAGATCTGAGCCTTTTAGCTGTTATTCATCCTCTGTTTATATATACTGTATTTTTTGGACCATAAGATGCACTTTTTCACCCCCAAAATCTGGGGGAAATAGTGCCTGCGTCTTATGGTCCGAATGTACCTTGGCTTCCCGCCAGCTCTCCTGAATCAGATGAGAGATGCGGCCACAGCCAGATTCCTCATCTGTACTGTACAGCCAGCAGCTTCCATTTAAGTTCACTGTGCAGCTCACAGCTGGCAATAAGGGAGAGAAGAGTGAGGAATTGCCTGCTGCCCCTCCCCTTCTGTCTGAAGTGTGCTCTCTAGTGACACATTTTTTGTCGCTGAAATTGGGTACTGCAGGGGATTTTGTTTTCCAACTGAGAACATTTAAATTTTTTCTGTTTTTCCTGCTCTAATAACAGGGTGTGTCTTATGGTCCGAAAAATACGGTCATCAAAATGATGTCTTGTTTTATCAGCATCAATTTAAATGGTGTATTTTTTGGTGGTATAAACTCAAACTTTATTTTATACATGTTGGAGTAAGTAAGATATTCGGAGGTTGAATTTCCATTGACTCTTACATATAACATTTTATTTTTGCTGATATACTTGCCAATGTCATGGGTAAAATATATAGTTTTATTGGTGACGGATGTATTATGTCACATGAAGTTATCATGCATTCAGCAAGCCTTAATTCATTTCTTCTTACTTATGGCTTTTGGCTTGCGAAGGAGCAGGATTTCACCTCAAATATATTATTAATTTATTTTCACAGTCTGTGCTTAGAATCATTGGTTAATTCATATATATATATTTATGTCCCTATGTGCCTAGATTCTAATAAAGTTAACATTTTGTCATTGTGTTTTAAACTGCTCAGTGTGATCAAGTCATTATTCAGTCTCCTACATTATGATTACTGTCACTACTGGGAAGGCTGTTTGGTTCAAGAATGGTTATTACTTTTTTGTATTGTCCCTTATGTACTCATTATCCAACCAACTGATCACTTAACTAAATGAATACACAGACAACTGAATCATGTCATAACAATTTGATAAAACCCTTGAGTCATTTCAACTGATACAACTGAAAGTTTTAAATATAAAACTGATTTTAAACATTTTAACCGCCAGCTGGAATATGCCTGTGTGTGTTATCAGAATTTTGTAAAATTTTTTGGTAAGTATTTTTTAAAGTATGTATTAATACAAATACATCAGTTAGCAATTTTAATATTGACATTATTTTCAGAAGTGCACCCCTGGGACTACATTGCAGTACATCTGTATGTAAAGGCAGCTTTCAGACATTAACACAGTGGTTTGGTTTTTTTTGTCCCCCTTGAAGCATAGTTGTATTATTCATTAATCTAACCTGTCAGTCTTCATCTTCATTTAAGAGACCAAGCTCTTCAGCATCAGAAATGCAACCATGTAGATAAAAATGGTTTGGCCTTGGATCTCCCTACATGTAGAGCTCATTCTGTTATGTTGTTATGGAAAATTATGGCAAAATGGTCATTACCACCAACACATTTAGAAAAAATTGATAAATCACCAGACTAGCACCAATGCAAAGGGACAAGTGATTGAGATCCCCCAACTGAAAGGAAGTTATTATTTGTCCATAAAGCCTCCCAGATGACAAAGAAAATACAAAAGAGTGACCTGCTGTTGAAGAAGGGGCAAGTGCTTTCCAGATTGCTATTTTCTGGCTTTGCATTAAAACGGAGGATTTTGTAGAACATTAAAAGTTTCGAATGCACATGCACACATTGCAGAATAAGATGACATGTTCTTCTGACCCAGGGCAAAAAAAGATGGTGCACTCTGGAAAGCCATTCCTCTGATTTTAAAACAGGAGGGTTGGTGTTGGATTCACCTACTTGAGAAACGTTGCTTGTTTGCCATGTCTGTTGTTTATCCTTCCAGTCTGTCTTCTCCCTGTTTCTCCATTGTCACCATACAAGAGATGCACTGTGATGAAGTAAAAATCTCAGATTATTACAACCTAAAGTATTAGAGTCCCACTTTCTTGGCCCCACCCCCCTTTAGCTCAGCCACAAGCAGTGTCATGTTGAATAACAACTATTTCACCTTATAAAGCCTCCTTTTATAGACAAAAAGGCTCTTTTAACCATCACCTTCTAAAACCATGAACTGTCACAATTATGTGCTACAGGGGCTCAAAGGAATTATTTTATTTTCTGTCCCAACTTCTTTGTAGATGGGCCTACTGCAATACATTTACTGTTTCAATATAAACAAATCTATTACAATGAGATGTGTGAACCAATGAAAATAAATGGCTAACCAGGGTCTACATAGCTCCTAGTTCAAGTTTACAGAAAAAAATAATTATCACACCCCAGTCTGGGTGAAATAACCCAATTCTTTGCAAAGTAAATGTTTTGTTACATTTTATTATAAGTGAACTGTTACATGTAATCACAACTTGTAACTGTAAAAAATATTTGTGGTGTGTACAAAAACTCAAAAGTAGTGGGAGGAAACAGAATACATTCCATTAAAGTAGATTTACATATATTAGTTCATCTTTGTGTATACTAGCAGGTAACATTATAAGGTCTGGTATGTATCCCAGGCAATCCCCTCTTACACAAATACTCTAGCTAAAGAATAAAAGGTAATGGGCTCATGCACCTATATACCATGGACATGTTACTCTCTGTTTATTATAATCCAATAACTGTCACCAGTAACATGATAAAAAAATTATGATCAGCATCCATTTCCTAATTTTATTTGTTTTATTCAGACTCACATGTACTCTTGGAATGCATGAAGAAACAGCCACTGGCATTTGATTATCCTCTGAATCTTCTAGTTTGCCAATTACTGTCACCAAGGCTGCTAAGTATTGACTTTAAGGGGAGTGCGGATGCTGATGCCAGTGTTTCTGCTTCTCACTGTTGCGGCATGCACTTTTATTGATGCCTCCCTAATGAAATGTTCTTGCAAAGCAAATTGTTTCTACATTTATTAACTGACTAACTTCAGAAAACTCTGAACCATCAAAAATAATCACAAATGCTTAAAACCATGAAGACCATCAATCAAATTGAAATAAATTTAGTGTAATAAAACAAAGAATAACCCTTCACTGAAATGCTTCTGTTCGGAGGAGTCAGCACTGCAACTGATTTGCATTTCGCTAACAACTCAAGTAACTAAATTATATACATTTTATTAGAACTATGCTTTATTCTAAATATAATATCACACTTGGTTTGATTTACTAAAGAAACAGAGGCCTTTTACTTAGTAAAGGATTGGATTTTTTTTTCTCTCACATAAATAAAAATGAAAATGTCACCTAATTCAAGAAAATTTACATTGCAAATTTCACCAAGTTAACAGCCTCTCTTATGTCTGAGTTTACTTAATCATAAAGCTGCACTCCAGTCTTTCCTCTTGTACAGTTTAGAAAATAATACAACTGACAAATTGTACTATGCTGAAATGAGTGTGGGTATGCACAATTCCCTAGATTTTCCATTGAAATGGTAGGACACCTTGGGGTTACCTACCCATGCACAATATAAGGGACTGTGGATAGGGCATTCATTAAGCATCTGTTGGACTTTTTTAATAAAAGGTTAACCAAATCTCTTACCTTTACGCTATGGAATAACTATAAGGCTCCCAAGGATCCCTTACCAATTTGCAGTAACTATCAGCCCTAAAAAAAAACACAAACACAGTAAATATGTACAGTAATAATAAATAATAATAAATAATATTTTTTTATAAAATACAGGTTTTGATACTGTTACACTAGTTCCCTCATTCATTAATAGTGATGATCGCGAATATTCGGATTCCGAATATTAATCGCGAATATCGTCAATTCGGAAATTCGCGAAGATGGTGAATATATTGCCGAATATTCGCAATTCCGGATATTCGGTATTTTTTATCCATTACACTTTCCTCTCAATGTGAGTGGACGAATGGGAAGGCTGCAACAAGAGCTTAGCAACACCATCAACAGATTTTTAAATGAATATTGGGGTGATGCGAATATTGCGAAAATCGTCACTTTTAAAATTCGCATAAAAATTCGCACCATGTTAAACATATATTGCGCGCGCGAAATTCGCAATAAACTGCCGATATTCGCAATAACAAAAAAAAACCCGAATATTGCCGAATGTGAATATTTTCCGAATGTTTTCCATAAAATTCGCGGCATGCCGCGAATACGAATGTTGCCTATGCCGCTCATCACTATTCATTAAATACATCCAACAATGCAAATCCCTGTCAGTCATAACAAATGACACCCTACTACTCATGTCATGCCAACCTCCCTCTACAGCAGGGGTTCCCAAACTATGGGGCGGGCCCCCCTGGGGGGGGGGGGGTTGCGAAGGTATTCCAGGGGGCGTGGGCTATCATTCTTAACCTGTGTTTGAAAAGGGAGGGGGGGGGCTCAATAATGTTCCTAAATAGAAAAGTGAGGGCCCTGCAAGAAAGTTTGGGAACCACTGCTCTACAGAAATGGAAGAAAACCAATCAGTGTTATTGAAACGCAGCCCTTTTCCATGCCATATATGTAAAAATTGGCTGGTGGTATTGAAGCTGGGCCAATTATCACACTATGCTATTAATCATAGCCAAGCCTCAAGGCAACTGGTTGGTGCCACTTAAGCCATACCCATACCCACACTATGCTTACAAACATATCATGTCTCATGGGAATTAGTGTTGATCTCGAATTTCAAATTTTTATTGTGAATATCAGCACTTGAGAATTTGTGAAGATCTCCAATATAGTGCTATATCTTTGTAATTGCGAATATTCAAGATTTTTAATCAGTAGTGTAAATTGCGGATTTGCTAATTGTTAATTTGCAAAAATCTTATTCGCAATGAAGCTTATAATGACTAGGGATCACAAATTCTCAAAGTTAACATAGCCAAGCATCAAATACTCGTCTCTTGTATGACCATCCCTAGTTTACTTCTATCTCCTTATCTGGATAATATTAATAAAACAGAAATACAAGATTGACCAGGAATCTGCCACATGGTGATCCGTTATGTTGGTAGGTGCCCGACTATCCACTGAGGGGCCGGCTACAGCATGATGACGTCATAATGCTGCAGTATGTCCCTCATCTATTGAGGAGAATAGAGTGTATGCCTACCTTAAAACCCTCCAGTCAGCATGGAGCAAACACCACAAAAATAACACTTAACCCATCCATTAGCTAATCCAGACACAAAAAATTTTAAGATATATAATTGATATTACTGAAATATGTAACAAGCTCAATTTTTGTTACATTGGTCAGACAGCACAGGGAAATCTCAATAATAAGACATTTCAAAAGAGATTTCAAAAGTGACAGTTTCAACATTCACTACTCTATACAAAATCAGGGTTTAAATTCTGGTAACTGTAAACACTGTTTGTCTTACCTACCACTGTAAAAAAAATTTGGACAGCTAGGGCTGCATGTAAATAGTGATAATATTTTAACAGAGACAAGTGGAATTAAAAACAACAATAAAGCCAATGCTATGTTCACATCTGTCAACTACACACTGGCTAAACACGTTTTGAGACATAAAGAAAACAAGCTCTGTAAGTTTAAAATGAGCGTGATTAACCTCCTGGGCAGTTAGCCCGAGTTTGTTAGGCGGGAGTTTGCACCGTTGACCTCCATTTGTGAATGGGGAAGGAGGAAGGGTAGGGAAAAAAGCATAACAACCAGAGGGTTAAGTCACTATCTGTCAATGTTTGGTGAAAGATATCTGTCATGGTCCGAAGCCTTAAAAGTAAAAAGTACATTCAACAATTGTACCAAATTCTGTGTTTCTATTTAAAAGCTTCTAAAAAACCATATTGTTAACACATTTTCTTTTTTTTCTTTTCTAAGCTTATGTAGACATCTTGGCTCTACTTAGTTGTACTCATGTACTCATGAAGAACTTGTTATACTTAGAGCTTACGATGCAATGAAAAGAGCAAGCAGCATAATGCTTGTTTATACAGACAAGAAAGTGAAATAAAAAAAAGAAAGAACAATTATTACTGAAAGATCATAGAACAGACAGTGCCCCATGTGCTATGTGACATCTAAGAATTCTTCACCAGCCTATTTTCCTCTAAGTTGTTTGATCATGCTGTGCTCATTGAACTCTAAAATAAAAGACAGCTTTTATTTAAATAAATGTTAGCTCACATGTGAGACTTTTAAATACTGTCTTATTGGAATTGTTGGTGACTACATGTAAAAATATTTTTTAGACACTCACATGAACGTAAGTCCCATGATTTGATCTGCCTGAACTGGTATTCAGCCTGGCCTGTAGTGATGGCGCGAACATCAAATTCCGGGTTCGCGCCATCACTACAGAGCGGCGAACGGGAACCTTCGCAAAAGTTTGCGAACTCGGCAAACCCGGCGAACCCCATAGACTTCAATGGGCAGGCGAACATTAAAAAACAAAGGGACCCTTTCTGGCCACAATAGTGTTGGAAAAGTTATTTCAAGGGGACTAACACCTGGGCAAAAAACCTTTTTCACGCAATAAATCCACACGAAGGATTTCTACAATGATAGTCATTTGGGATTTGAA
>CM070032.1:204439052-204452980 GCA_036250615.1 Ptychadena robeensis
TCCTCCTCTTGTGGTTGTCATCCTAACTTCGTCTAAGGCCCAGTACTGTCGGTTACAGATCTCCAGTCATTATTACCTTCACTGTGAAAAAGATTTTCACAATAAAAAATGCATATATTCCAATATTTCCGGGATCAACACTACCGATGTAAAAATCTTGAATATTCGCAGATTTCGCACTATATTTGAGATCTTCGTGTCGATATTCAAAATGTAAATTCCCAATTCAAATATTCACGATCAACACTAGTCAACATTTACTAAAAAAGGCAAAATTCAATGGTTAAAGCTCAACTCTTGACTAAAGAGTGAAAATCTCCAAAGAATTTGGACCCAAACTAAAAAGTCCCAATTTTTACTTAAAATTTTGATTTTCCAATTTATTGACCATCTTAACTTTTTATAAAGCAAAAAATAAGGTAGATTGGAAACTATAAATTAAAGCTTAGAATGCTGTATTTTCAGCAAAATAGTTTAGCTCAGTACTCAATTCACAAGTCCTGGTACCATGCAATAAAAAAGAACTCACAGGAAGATGACAAGCAGCTGATTAGCTTTCTAGCTGCTTTTAGATACAGGTGGAACGATTTCTTCAAACTAAGCTCCTAGACAACATAAAAACACAGCAGGAGATCCAGTCTTTCCCAAACATCCTATCATATATAACTTCCTATCAAATAAAAGCTAGTTATCCGAATTCACAGCAGATGTATAGATTGACTGCTTTCTGTATTATTCTGGCAGAAATATTTATAATAAAGACCAAATAAGCTAAAGATGTTGTTGAGTGAAACATTATAAATAAAATAAACACAAAATCACACCCAAAGTGCACCGCTATAGCGAGGATCATCGTCAAATTTAATGAACAGAAGAAGATAGACCTACTTACAAACATGATGAGTAACACGGCTTCAAATCAACACAACCACCTGGTGCTGGGGGAGAAGCAGCTCGAGGGAGAGGGAACATGTGTAAATATATTGTCCTCAAAACATTTGATGCACCACAGCTAAGTTTAAGAGCTTACGTGGATTTGCAGCTTTTGTACTTATCATGTTTGTGAGTGGTTTTATCTTTTTTATTTAACAAATGTGATGCCAATTTTCGCTATGCCAGGTCTGTCTTTTTTAGTTGATTGATCTGATCAAGATTGGAAACAGCAAGGAAGAAAATTTAAAGCTCCACAGGATGTAAAAACTAGAAATGGTCGAATTTATTTTAAAAAATGTAACCATTTCGACGATTTTGAGTTAATTGCAAGGCCCTTGATGTAGAGAAGGGTTGGGGGTATACTACAAAAAAAGTATGCAATAGTTTTTGCATAAATGAAATTCAAAGTCAAGTGAAAATTGTGAAAGTTGACTTTGACTTCAAACTTAATTTATGCAAAACTACATGTGCTAGAGCAAAACGTTTTTTTCCCAATAATCCCGCAGCCCTTCTCTACATCTCCAGCAATTGATGATGATAGCATTTTCAGAGGCATTGAAATCAGCTCACAAAGTCAGCTAGTCAAATCTCTAGTAAAAACTAAATCTATAGCAGTGGCATTTATGATATGTTGTGAAGCTGTTGATTTTATAGGAAAACTAACATGTTAAACATGAATTTCAGGCAACCAACACACAGCTAGAGTTAAATACTTGTAAGAGTCTACAGTAGACAAGTACTAGTGTTGATCAGGAATATTTTTATTGCGAATATCCTCACTTTGAGAATTCGCAAAGATCTCAAATATAGTGGTATATCTTCATAATCGTGAATATTCGGAACTACCAAAAAACAACCGTGCATTGCATTCACAATATGTGCATGTACAAGTGATGATTTGCGCATTTAAGGCTATAATTTATATGCGTTCATGTGATTGTGTTGATCGCCAAAAATATTGTAAATATTGGCACTTTTCATCGCGAAAATCTTTTTCGCAATGAAGTTAATTTTGCCTGTGCTGCTCATAACTAACAGGTACTTCTCTGTTGTATTTTTATGTCAATGTCTTATATCTATATGTATTTTTTAATCAAAATGATTTTGATATTGCTGTATTCAAGCATTATTAAATATATATATAATGAATGTAAAATATTTTTTTGCCTCTTTTGTGTAATTTTCATCTAAAAAAAATCAAATGTTTGTGCTGTGATTCTTGCAAAAGGCGATTCATTTAATAAATATTGATTTAAGAAAGTTTACTTTGTACTTAAATATAGAAATAAATGATACAGCAATGATATGTTGACACATTGCTATTAGTTAAAATAGAGAACTATAATTATTTCAAAATTGCATTTTTGAATTACTAGTATATTTCGTTAGTTTGACATCTCATTCCGAGTTGAGCACTATTAAGAAAGATTTTTCAGGCGGTGTTAATTGCAGATATTTCATCAGAGTAGTTGTTGTTCCACCTTCTTAACTACTAATAAACACTTAAAAAATATGTAGAGTACAGAATGTCTGAAGAGTATGCAGTAATCCAATTTATACCGGAGTTTTTCTGTAAATGGAAGGATAGCTTTTATATATGGCATAAAATTCAGAATTATTCATGTGCAGTGTTCAATAAAATAAAATGTATTAGTTGTTTTACTGAATCACAGATGCAATTTATATAGTTATACTGGCGCTTAGGTTGCGGAAAGATGTACTATAAAGTTCTCCTACACAGCTTTTCTGGTATTATTAATAAACTTCAGGATATGAGTCAGTGGTGAATAAATCTATAGCAAAGTCCAGTCCGGAGCTCTCGTCTCTCTGCACCTTTGATGACATTGTACTAAAGAGAGATAAAGTCGAATGAAAAAATAACTAGAGCACATGTCAGCTTTTCAATTTCTTTGGACAGGAATGAATTCGATTTTTTTGTTCAATGCCTACATATATAGGGCACACTTAAACAATCAAGTAATAATTTAAAAGAACAAAAATGGTGATTTGCTTTGTGAAAGAAGGTTAGTATACCTTATAGCTTTTCCACCACTTGAAATCTATGAAAGCTAAAATTTCTAATTAGCGTTGATCATGAATATTCAAATTGCAGATTTGTATTTAGAATATCGTCACTTTCAGAATTTACAAATATCTCGAATAAAGTGCTATATCTTCTTAATCGTGAATATTCTAGGTTTTACATCAGAAGGGTTGATCACGAAAATATGCCAATATTAGCACTTTTTATTGCCAAAATCTTTTTCACAATGAAGGTAATAATGACTGGAGATCACAAATTCTCAAATCTATGAATCTGTTGTAAATATTAGTCAAGAAAATTTCGATATTTTATGAATTCGAATATTGGCTGTTCTGCCGAGCACTAACAGCTTTGTGAGTATGAAGGTCGGATTTTTATGCACCCAATAAAATGACAATATCTACAAAATCTTACACCACTGGTATCACACCCCATAAACTCTTAAGGCCCCCATACACGGGTCGGATTCCGACCGGATTCCGGGACGATCGATTCCGGGCGCGTGCACGCGAAACGATCGTGCCGGAATCGCGTGCAGCTCACCTTGTCCGATCGTTCGCGTCCGATTGATCGGGGGCTCAGAATCGGATCCGACAGAGAACCAACATGTTGGTCTTTCTGATCCGATTCTGCACACATCAGGGGGAGTTGCCATTTGGGAAGTAAGCGATCAGACACGGAATCGTCCAGGAATCCGTGGGACAAGGTGGTATGCAGCGATCGGATACTCTTAATTGGCCGATTGATCGGAGCTCCGATTCCCGCTGAGATCGCCGGAATCGATCGGATAAGTGACCAATCGGCCATGGAATCCGACACGTGTATGGCTAGCTTTACATTCCTTCAATCTAGCTGCTCCATTGTCTGGCAATGTGATTTTGTAACATAATAGAGGGGCCATGGCATGTAATTGACTAGACAGACAGTATTAAGGGTGGGGCCCTGAGGTGTTTACAAATTATGGGGCAACATCTAAACTTCTGACCTTTATTCTGTGACTAGAATTCTAACTGGCTATCTTTATTCAGTGGATTACAGCTCCAGATTTGTTAGCACATACACAGACCTCTGTGAAGAAAGGAATGTACACACATACTGGTTGCTTCAACAGGGGTTCTTCTTGACTAGCTGGTTTGCAAATGTACAATTCTTAGTGCTGTCTCTGAGCCCAGAAACAGGGTACACACTTAGAGAAGATGCAGCTACAAAATACATTGTCCCTGCCTTGTCCCAGAGAGGTGCTTTGTAGTCCAAAAGGGAGTTAGACTTCCCAGAGCTCTAAGTATACAAGAGGAATCTGTACTTCTATACCCATAACTCAATGGGAAGGTAATTATCAAACAATCACATTGCAGATCCCCAGGTCTTTGGAAGATCATTCAGCTGTGCACCTCCCCTGTGTTGGTTTGAACTGCATAAAAAAATTTTCTATTACCTAACTTAATGAATTCCTAATTCCTAACTGCTTAATCCAGTGCCCTTTAAATTTAATCAGACACTAAATCAAATTATCATAACAACTAGATGTCTCAATGGAAGCCTTTTAATGAGCCCTTCAATGGAAGATAACAGCCACACTTTTCTAAGTTGACTTACACAGAAGAATCCTTCACATTTGGAATTTGGAATACCTAATGGTATGCTTGAATAATAGGATGAGAATGTTTGATAAAGGGTGGGTGTCATCGCAGCAGGCCTTTCCCTATTTTACCCTTAATACCACTCACTCTCTCTTTAGGTAGGTGCAGGTAGGGGGTCCCAATTGAAGGACAACACTGACCTGACTAGGTGGGCCTGGTTTCCCATAGCCAAACCATATTGCTGGCGCTGGGCAGAGGAAAAACACTCAATTATTGAAATACAGAATGGTAATGTTTAAGGTTTGAAAGTCCTTAGATGCAGCATTTTTGAGTGTATGAGACAACTTTCTAGGATTTGTTGGCATGTTGTAGTACTGACCATAGGGCCTTTTCTAGCATTTAGGGGGCAAAATGGTTGCCTGGGGCCCCCTTTTTGATCTGGGGGCTAGTGGAAAACGTTGTTAACCAGCAGGGGGCTGGGGTATGGGCTGCTAGTGGAAAAAGTTGTTGAGCAGGGGGTGCTTATGGTGCTGGCCAGATCACGCTGTCAATACGGATTCAGTGCGAATGCATCGAGAGGCATGAGGGGTAGAGCACCGGGGACCCGCATACTTCGCATAGTGGGAGAAACGGTCCGGACTTGCCATCACCTATATTGAGCTTTCAGTTTAACTCTTGTCCTTAAAAATATATTTTTGGGAATCGTGGTATATAACCACTGCCTGATGTCAGCAAGGATTGAGCCCTCCAGATGTTGAAGTAAATGTATGTTCTAGATTGGTGAATGTTGAAGGATTGGATTCTTCAATCAGTTGAAGTGATTTGAGCCAAATTACAGACAGATAAAACCACAATCTTGATGCATGATATTTTGATATCTAACTAGTTTCTAACCTGTCATGCGCCATTTTTTGGCGAAGCAACACTGATAATGTAGGGTTGGGCCAGCATGTTTATGTGCTAAGATATATATGCTTGAGGGAGGGAGTATTCCTCACCAATCGTACATTGCTTCTTTACTCTTCAATAACAGGCAGGAGGTGGGAAGATTATGCAGCTTTGTTGTATAACTTCTCCAAAGAAAAGTCAGGTCTCCCGGCTAACAAGGCTGTGTAAATCTGAAGGCTTTCCTAGAGAAAAACACAAATAATTTTACAGGAAAAAAAATCTCCCATGTGTGTATTCCAACTGTTTTTTTTACTGTCTGTCTAGAGTTCAGCTGTTTTCTTTTTTGTTTTAGACAACACATTCGAAATGACTGTAACTCCATCCAGCAGTAAACCCTACCCTTGAAATGAGAGGCTTACCATCAGGTGTGTGAAGTTGATTAGAAAGTTCTAACGTTCGGCAAGTTCATGTAACCTGATCTGACATTATGTCAGACATTAAGTCAGTTTAAGTCATTTTTATCCTGACTGTAGATCATTCCATTCTCCCCCGAGTAAAGGGAATTCTCTTTCTTCAGTTCATGCATTGTGAAAAAAGCATTGTTGGATTTAAGAAGAAAATACAGCTGCAGTGCTCAGCAGTCCTAATGAGGATGGACAGATCTTCATGTTTTTGGTACTTTGAAGACTCAACTGTATTAAGAAAAAGGAGAAGAATGAAAATGAACAATTTTTTTAATATTTTCTAGAGTTTGTAAAACAGGTGTTACATTTAGACTTTTACAAAATCTCCTGTACCCAAACTTAAAGTCAAATGAATTTCAGAAACAGGTGTTAGATTGTAATCTTTGCATTCCACTTTCTTATGTATGCAGTTGAACTTGAGCTAAATGTTTAATTTAGATTGTGTAGTTTAATATACTCTACTGTTCCCAGTGCAATTAGTAATCAGCACTCATGGAACCAATCCTATATGCCCCCTCCTTATTCTACAATACAGAATATGTGACTGTGCTGAGGGTTCGATTAGTATAATATGACACTAGGTTACAGGATAAGAAATGAAGGGAAACCTGTAAAATGAGAAATATGGTGCCTTCAGTTGTCTGTTACCGCCCTAGCGGTATGGTCATATCCTGCCCCTCTCTACTTATGGCCGGTGTCATTGATTGACAGGCCCGCATTGATGCAGAATCACTGTGGGCTTGCAGAGTTTGTTTTGTAAACAGGCTCTGCTCAAACTGAGTTTGGCATACCACCAAGGTGATTAAGGCATTCCCAGTCTCAACACTTCACAAAATGTGACATAAAGGGAATTTAATCCTTAAGTGGATTTAAGGGATCAAATGTGTACTGAGGGCCATATACCTGTTAGATTTTTGGGCAATACTCACCCACAGACAGCAGCAAATAAATTGACACAAGAATATCAGCTCCTTTCTGCTACCTACTCATAATGCTCTTTCAGTCCCCATTATGATAAATCAGGCAAACATTAACCTAGTGCCCATCTGGAGAAATTAATTCCTAGCAGGCTGAAGGGTAGGGCAAACATCACGGCCAATTTAAGTCCCCAATCACTGGCAAAGAGCTTTCCTAGCTGTAACACCAAGGTTAAAGTAGACTGGATACAGTAATCCCTATCTCCCCTGGTAAAGTGGTAGAGTAAGACAAGAAAACAGACTTACAAACCAATAATAAATTACCTGTAACAAGTAAATCCCAAATGTCCCCCCCCCCCCTCTTTTTTACTCTGTGATGATGCAGTATCACAGTGAAAGAAGAGCCCAACATATTTCAGTGCAGTGACAGCTTGAAAAATACATGATACCATTTTTCATCCATTAAAAACCATAAAGAGTGGGCAATCAAACCTTATTAACTGAACTTAACCCCCTGGAAACTTAGCAGATAAATATGAATTCTAGAGAACACCAGGTACATTTATTTGGATTGTGGAGCACATATATATTGTTTTTATTTTGAGGATATATCAGCTTGGAGATTAAAATCTTCCTGAACTCAGTAGGTAGTCCTCTTCTCAGCAACCACATGGTGATACTGACATAGCACCAGCAACCTCTACCTCTCTACTACTTTTCTACACATCAGGTAGCATCATTTATAATTATTTAAATGCTATTTTGTGAAGGATAGTAACATGTGAGGCTATATTGTGTAAAGCTTAAGTTTCTTTGACACTGCTCCTTCTATAGCTCTATACTCTTCTGGATTGTCGGGTGCTGTATCAGTGTCACTGTCCATATTATCCCACCAATCTTCAAATTGGCAGGCCTAATAAAATCACTTCTAAGACGCTAGACTGAAGCCTCATTTGGATACATTTTTCTCACAATGTCCTGATTTCAGTGTGGTTGTTTCTTTTGTAATGATAGAAATATACATACTGTATAACAGTGATTGTGAACCTTTTAGAGACCAATTGCCCAAACTGAAACCCAAACCCACTTATATATCTCTAAGTGCCAGCGTGGCAATTTAACCTGAGAACACTCTCTACTTTCTTATATGATAGAATAGGAGAGGGTATGGGGCACTGTGTGAGCACTTACAGCATTGAGAGCCAAAAGGCTGCAGTTCTTTCCTCTGTACTTGCTGACAGCTCATGTAGAGGGCTTCGACTGCCACCTCTGGCACGCATGCCATAGGTTGGCCATCACTGCTTAATTTCAATATCACGAAACAGTTGATTGATATTATTGTTTATGGTATTTTACTTCTTCAAATACTTCACCATAACTTCTTCCCTTTGCAGTGACCAAGTTACACTTTTTCTTGACACAGGTCTCAGTTTCACATATAAATACCAGAATACATCAGAGCCTTATAGACAAAGGGCTTCAGTGTTCTGGCCTGAAATCTAATTTATTATTTTAAATAGAGGTTTATGTTTGAAAAATGAACTGATCTTATGTCCTGGAAGATTAAAACCAATTCTGCAGTAAATGAAGCCATCAATGTATTTTTAAATGAAGAAATACTGGTGAAGCTCTTAACGCATGCTGCTGATGTCATAGTGATTTTATGTCAGGGTTATATATAATTGTGCTTTATGTTCTAGCTCTTTTAACTTTCCTTTCATAATTAAGGTTACCCGAGCAGTGACTCACGATTACTCATGATGCTATAACTATCCATCCAGTCTATGTGAAGAAGAAGCAGCATTTTCAGGGAGCAAAAAGTCATATCAACCTAATGATGCAAAGTCTAGCAAACACCGGAGTTATGTTCAAGGCAAATACAGGTCCAAGCACTTAAAAATAGATTTCAACTTTTAACAAACACACATTAAATGCATGATTTTCAGTCTGTGGGATGATAAAAGCAAATAAGAAATACAATAACATGTGTGTCTGTGTATATATATATATATATATATATATATACACACACACACATAACCGAGAGAGCATGTTATAGATGAATTACTATTTAACAAAAACTTAATTTATGCAAAAACTATTTGCATTAGAGACATACTTTTTCTTGTAGTATACCCAACCAACCCTTCTCTACATCTACAGCAAGTTTAGTGATGATACCATGCTCAGGGGCTTTGCAATAAACTTGAAACTGTCGAATTGTTTGGACCATCTCTACTCATGAACTGAAAATCAGATGGTCTTCAGATTATTTCAAGCTTCTATTTTTTTGGAAAGTGAAATAATATAAATACTGTAAAATAATATGTGAAATGTTATATAAAATACCTTAAAAGAAATGTTGTGGTTGGTATTGTGCACAATAATTCATTTTCCCTACCCTGTGTCATGCAACTTTTTATTATATCAAGGTCTTGGTGAGAAGGTGTTATTAATATGGTGTTATCGCTTTCACACTCTGTCATACCTGTCACTGGAAGTTCAGCATGGAACCTTATGGGAAAAAAAACTCTCTGAAGATATGAGAAACTAAAATGTTGCTCTTCATAAAGATGGCCTAGGCTCTAAGAAGATTGGAAACATCTTGAAACTTTGCTGGTGTCCAAGACCATACAGTTGGGTGCACATGCTCACTAGAGATTGTCAAATTTTTCGACTTGCTAAGCTTGAGAGCTGATTGCAAAGCCTCTGAACATGCTATCATCACCAACATTGCTGGAGATGTAGAGAACATTTTTTTAAAGTTTTGCTCTAGCACATGTATCTAGTTTTGCATCTAGCAAATGTTTTTGCATAAATTAGGTTCAAATCAAAGTTGAAATTCAGATTTTCAAAATTTTGACATGATTTTGAACTTAATTTGTGCAAAAACTATTTGTGTTAAAGTCATACTTTTTTGTGGTATACCCCCAACCCTTCTCTACATTTCCAGCAAGTTTGGTGATGATACCATCTCTAATGCTCACTGTCATGTCCAGGGGTTGTCTTTTGAAACAATATGTATCAGTGCATAGGCTGAAGATGTTTTCTGTCAGCCTGTCGATGTCCAGGCCATATGCTGCACACTGCATCAAATTGGTCTCCATGGCTTTCATCACTAAAGGAAGGCTCTTCTAAAGGTGATGCATAAAAAATCCTGCAAACAATTTACTGAAGACAAGCAGACTATGGACATGGATTACTGGAACCATGTTCTGTAGTCAGCTGATACCAAATAAACCTATTTGGTTCAGATGGTGTCAAGCGTGTGTGGCAGCAATCAGGTGTGGAGTACACATGCACATTTTGGGTAGACTGAAGTTCATGCTATCAAGCAGCAGCAGAATTTGATTGCAAGCATGCAAGTAATAATCTCTAAAGGTATAAAGTGTAATAGGCAGTTCAAGGTTAGAAGCACACAGGGTGTGCAGTTTTAGGTATTAGTTAGGTGTTCATTTCTAACTACAAATTTGTACACCCTGCATTTTATTATTGATATTCCTTATTTTTGTATGTGCCAACATACTACGCAGCACTGTACATTAAATTAGAGTTGAGATGCAACACAAGATAACACACAGGTACAGGATATGACATGGGAGGAATTAAGGACTCCAATTCCAATCGGGCTTACAATCTAAAGTTGGGTAACAAAGTACCCAAGGGATCAAAGGAAAGAGAACCAGAGAGTAGGAGTGGCACTAGAGAAATCTTGAAGCCATGCATGTAATGATGTTATGAGTGGGGCGGTTAGGGGTATGTAGTAGGTTAGAAATGTAAGTGGAACAAAAGATGTGGAGTGATATCAAAGCAAGGCACAGAACTTTTAATTTGATTCTCTGGACTATTGAAGGCCAGTGTAGAGAGCAGCAGATGAAGAGCGGTTAAAAAAGTTAAAGAGTCTAGCAGCATTTACCTATGGCTACCATTAACATACAACAATATTTGTAGAAATTACAACCACTACCAACCTACAGCATTATTTGTAGAAACATAAATAATTAGTCTGGTAATGTGTCCTCTGGTCATGTAATTCCCATTAGTATGGCACTACCTCAATTACAATGGTAGAGGTGGGGGACTGGATTTTCCATCTCACTACAGTAAGTGTATGCTTTTGCCACTATCCCTAAACCACATTTATAGAAAATTCACTAATTAATGTGGTTTTTTCATGCATGGAATCCACAATCACATTCAGTGTTACTGTAGTGTAGTGGAATTACACTCATAAATGTATAATAAATAGATCTGCCCATGACATGGTTAATGTTGTAATAATGTGTATATGCCTGTAAGTAATGTATTAAGTGTCAAGCAGCTGCTAAGGTGTTACCTGAGGTCAAGCCAAAGCCCCCCCCCCACACTTCTTGTGTATCTCTACTTATCTGCCCAGTTACTTGTTCTGGCCACTCCTTGGCCCTAGTTTATAGTCTTATTCTGTTGCAGAATGTTCTGGGCCGTTCTGCCATCTCCTGCACCTTGTGAGAGTTGCTGTGTGTTACAGGAGTAGAGTTGAAGCCTATTGTCTGGAACAAGCCTCCCCTCCTGGAGTGACCACATCTCAGGTAAGAGCTCAGCTACCTCCTTCCACTCTCAGCGCTGGTAAGGGCACTGATTGGAACTGTAGCACCCTAAGTCTATGCCCCATCCCTACCATTTGGGTGATGGTGAGTGCTTGTAAATATCCCTTCTGCTAGTAAAATTGTAAATATCCCCTACCCAGCTGAGTGGACAATCGTTTATTATGAGTGGATGGTACATGATTTGTTTGTGAAGCTGTGAAGACACCTGGTCCTTTTAGTTTACCACATCACATGACACTCCATAACTTAAAATGGGCATTTTAAAAATCTATCAAGACCATGTTACATCTGTGATCTCATTTGTACATTTCAGGGAGGAACAGTACTGCATGAAATATATCTTACTAAAGATCTTTTAGTTCCCCTAGTATAGCAGAGCTGTACTTGTCAGTGGCACAGTTGGACATTGGCACCCAAATCCATTGGTAGACACAGAATTTCATTGCACATTCTTGTCTTCTGGCTGTCCTACACGTTCTTGACAATGGGAACAGGCTGCTGGCAGAATATCTCCGTAGAAATAGTCAACTGCTCATAAGAAAAAAACATCTAGCCTCTGTCCCAGTGAAAGAAACATTTTACTGAAACATGAATATTTATTCAAGCTCTCTTACATATTGCAGCATTTATGCCGATATGCTGATCATTTAATACATAAATGTGTCTGTTTATCAGTTTCACAAGGGGTTTATATTTAGTGGTATTCTTGTTTTATCATCTTCGTTTTGAGACCCAGAGAATGATGTTGAAACTCTCAGGATCTTATTAATGCAAGTCATGTGTGTTACTAAGGCAAATAAAAGCTTGAGAATCGCTATGATCTCACAATGGGGTAACTTTGAAATACTGTATATATACTCTATATGGTATAGATGAAAGAAGTATAGCACAGGGGTATTAAGGCAGGATAAATTATGGCAGAATAATTTATTCTGTTAGAAAAGGGAAACTATAATTTAAATGCTTTTCACATCTAATAATGTTAGAACAGAATATACTGGTGTTTACTCAAACACATGCTTAGGAAATAGATGTCATTTTTTAATGTTAAGATTAGACCTTTCCAGGTGCTTTTTAGTATTTTGTTATACCATACATAAAGTATAACAATTCCTGTTTTAAATATCTTTTATCTTCACTGTTTGAAAGTATGTATGCTTATATTTACCTTTAGATGAATGTTCTGCAATTTATTTCTGCAATGTTCTGTCATTTTAAAAAAAATCTACTATAGAGAGGCTTTTATAAAAAAAGAAGATTTATTTTCACAAGTTAGCAAATTAACATTGCTGATTTTACAAGTGAAACGTTTACACATTGTCTAAAAATTTGCCAAGGGGTATGGATAAATCCCAAAGGAAGAAAAAAAAAACATGATGGTGTTTCTGTAAATAAAAGAAATAGCGGGAAAAATAAAATTTTAACAGTGCTTAAGAACTTTTTAACCCCTCTGCCTTCCCTGATGGCACCATCTTGTCCAGCGCTGTCCTGTAAGTACTGCACTGGACGAAATGGAGCCGCTCAGCGAAGATCGGAGCCCCAAGAGCGCAGCTACACCAGCTCCGATCTGAAGAAGAAGCTGCTGGATGAGAGCGGATCCCTCTCCCACATTCCCCCCGAGTTAAGTCACACCGGGGCGGTGGCTGGAGATTCAAAAGTAAATCGCATGAAAACAGTTTTCTATAGAGAAAACAGTTTTTAGTGTGATTCCCCAGATGTGCCCCATTGCAGTTAATCCTCCCCTGGTGTGTTCATCACACCAGAAAAAAGAGGGTGCCAAAGGGAATTGTACAGTGATAACTGTTTCCAACACAATTCAAAGTAAAAAAAAACACAAAACACATTTCCAAAATTTCACAAAATGTTATTACTAACAAAATATAAATACATGCTATTTCGAAATATTTCATACCAAAAAAGTATTTTAGAGATTTTATCATTCAAATTATACCTTTGATTTATTTATATGTATATATTTTTAAAATGTATTTTTTTTCGAACATTATGTTCATGATGTCTATTAGACCCTTGTACGGACATATTTTGAGAGGTAACAGACCTAAAATTCCATTTAAGTGTATGGTGCACTTTTGGTACAGAACTCTGGACCTCAGCAGTGTGCTAGTGAGGTTAAGTTACGTGCAAAACTAAAACTGCTAAAGATGTCAGAGAGAACCAGTTTGAATGTATGTTAAGTAAAAGGAAAATTTAAAAAAAAGTAGCACCTGCTGGTTTGAAATATATTTTTCTAACTAAATATTATCTTTTATTTAATTTTGAGAAATCCAACCGATCCCCTGGACTGCCTTTGCATTTTTTGAGAGAATTAAATCCTGGGCTATTTTTCAGCTTACATAAAAATTTTGCATGTGGCTTTAAAAATTAGCTTTTCTGACTTTTTTCAAGATTTATTTATGAAAATACAAACATTTTGCTTTTCTCGTCACATTATCTCTGTGCATTCAAAATGCCATCAACAAAATGCACCTGTGTTGGTTGTCCATAACAAAAGTCAT
>CM070032.1:204489503-204503220 GCA_036250615.1 Ptychadena robeensis
AGCCATGACACCACCATCTGATATGCACCCATTCCTCCCCACATCCACCATCAGGAACTCGAGCTTGGCATTGACAAGAGCTAATATGACTATGCTGTAGAAGCCTTTGTAATTAAAATAATAGGAGCCAGAGTTCCTGGGGTTGGCGATGCGAACATGTTTTCCATCCAGCGCTCCGCCACAGTTGGGGAACTGCCACATGTCCGCAAATTGCTGGCCGACAATTCGCCATTCATCCGGGGTGGTAGGAAAATGGAAGACAAGTGAAACAAACATTAGAGGTATACAGACTCAACACATTTCAAATAGACAGATCAATTGGATTGGACTTCAAGAAGTGGGGATGTAATGGATGAGGCCTGTGGCATACAAGGTGCATGTATGTGGCATCCAAGGATGTGGCACTCAGGACAGTTGGGTACTGTGTGTGATGGGTGGAAGGAGCAGGGCAACTGTGTTTGTCAGCATTAGGATGCTGGACATCCCTTTCCCCCCAGGGAACATGACCGAGACACCCCTGCTGAACAAAGAGATTACCTGGGGGGGGGGTTTATACTAGGTGAGTTTGTTTCTGGGGCACTATTGGTTCACCTATGGGAAATGGTTATTACAGTGTTTGGGACTTGACCAAGGTAAAGCACTGGGGCATTCATACACATAGCCCTATTTGATGAATGGTGGCTCGATGGGAAGTGGGGTGGAAGGTGGCTTTTAGTTTGGAGGGGGTTGTGGCTGGGACGGCATACATTTATTCACATTGTTACATACCTTGATATACTCTGAGGCTAACTCATCCACAATGGCCTGGCATGTCTCCGGCACAATTCGTCCCAGAGCTTGTGCTGAGATGGCACAGGAGAACTTGAGGTCCTCGTAGGAGCGTCCTGTTGCCAGGAAGCGCAGGGTGGCTACCAGGCGTTCCTCCGCGGGGATGGCCTTCCGCATGGCTGTGTCCTTCTTGGTCAACCTGGGCCGCAGACACTCTAGGAGCATGGTGAAGTTTGCGTCTGTCATGCGCAGGTAGTTCTTATAGTCATCGGGGTAATTGTCCCTGAGATGTCTGAGGAGGGGCATGGTGGAATAGGTGTCCCTTTGGAGAAGCCAGGGCTTGGCCCATAGCCTGCTCCTCCTCCTCCTCCTGCTCTCCTTCTCCTCCAATTCCCACAGCAGTAGTGCTGCCACCAGTCGTCTCCTCCACCCACGGGGCATGCTGTCCGCGTGGTTTGGCAAGGTCCAGCAAATGTGATGGGAAAGCCACACACCCTCTTTATTGACTTCTGCTGGGAAATGTATACACCCATCCTGATGAGGTCATGGCCGATCGACTGATGGTGGGGAGTCTGATCGATCGGACACAGAATCGTCCAGGAATCGGTGGCCCAAGGTGGTATGGCGCGATCGGACGGACTTAATTGGCTGATCGATCGGACATCCGATTCCCTCTGGCAACGCCGGAATCGATCGGATAGGTGATCGATCGGCCATGGAATCGGCACATGTATGGCTAGCTTTACAGGGATTTCCCTTGTACTTCTTTCCTGCCAGAAAATGTCTTTGGCATTATGGTTGGCAATTATTATAAAAGTTATTTTAAATCCACCCCAGCATGTGACTTGATAGTTAAAAATATGTAGTTTCTCATCTTCTTTTGCTTTGTTTCTCATCAGGATGTTTGCTGTGAAATAATTGGGTCTTTTTCTCATGCTTCTTTTCATTCTCCATCCCTGCTGTAGTGAGACTTTTTCGCGATTTTTATGCGATTTATTGCGATTTTGTGGTCCCATTCATTGCAATGGATCGTGATTATATAATTGTGATGCGATTTTTTTTAAATGGAAATGACGGATATTCTACTTGTCGAATATCCGAGCTCCATTGACTTGCATGCATTGCGCATATTTGATCGCAATTGCGATATTTAGATCGCAATTCATGTCCACAAGTGCGGATATTCGAGATTACGAATATGGAATCGAATTATGGCGGATATTCGCAAAATTACGCGAATTCGAATATTGTCTAGTAGCTCATCACTATAAAGGACACACAATCGACGATAGATTCAATCAGGATGTTCAATATATTGATTGAATATCAATTGTGCCTATATCAAAAGTATACACTGCATTTTCGTTCAACCAAATTTTATTTCGTTCAATTTTTGAACAAGAAATACCCATATTCAAATTTATTAGATTGAACAAAAATTTGAGAATTAAAGGATGGTACGTTCAATTAACATTTGTGTTTCACAAGATAGATGTAAATTTATCAAAATGTCCAATCAGCTTTCGAAAAATGATTTGTTCGATATCGATGACTTTTGTTTAATGTTGGTGGAACAAAACCTTTATTCGGTTTTAGATTTTTAGATTTTTTTCGAACAATTAAAAAATCTATCTTTTTTTAATCTATCGAACGAAAAAATCGACCTGTGTATTCCCAACTTAAGTCCCCGATTCCTGGTCAAATTAACTACCTATACATTTAATGATGAATGAATGAGCAGCTGCATTAGTTTGTGTCTTAAATACCTACATCAAGTTTAGCGTTATATCATGAAAAATACAACAAACATAAGAGGATAGAGATGTTCAATATGATTAAAAAATTTTTACTTTGCAAGCAAACACATGAAATTTGCTTGCGGACTGAACCTGAGCCAGCAGCTGGAAGGTTGAACTTTGCACAATAGTACCAAGAGAATGAAAGAGTAACAGTTACACAAATGTAGGGATTTAAGCTCTCTGGACTTCCCATTCCATCAGAATGTAGGTGCTAAGCAATCTGTTTAAATGTTGTGCCACTTTGCAACCACTGCCCCTCCCATATGAGGACTTTGGATGCATATACCTGTTGGGTAATAGAGGTATATGCATGGGCACCTGCATGCCCCTGCGGTGTCTGTGATGACACAGAGGACATGGGGGACGCCTGTATTTTCCGAAAGGCAAAGGCATCCTAAAAAGCAAAATAGGAACAAGGATACGAGGCCCCATTATGATGGTTGACTAAGAGCTGCCACTCGAAACGCTTCCCATTGATCCTGCTGAGCCTCCAGCACCTGTAACTAGGAAGTGATCTCATCTATAACCAGGAAGTGGCAATACTTGCTTAGCCTGTATACTACTACTACTATTACTACTACTACTACTATTTTAGTAATGGTAAGTAAGAAATAGTTGTGCGCCTCGTGTCCTTGTTCCTATTTGTCTGTTTACCGGGGGCCACACTACCCCTCCATTTTGAGAGCTGCGCACCTGCATGTGACTTAAACACCCACCCCTCATACCAATTTTTCTCTGTGACCTTTGCGCAGGCCCCATACACCTACTGAGGGCCCTCCTAGCCACTGATATCACTGTAACTGTGTAACCACTGCTGACAGTTGTGTGCAACTATTTATTACCTTTCTTAATTCTAAAAAGTTAACACTGAGAGGTAATAACCATATGACATCACTTACAGGAACAGGAAAGCTACCCCATGTGTGGCTTAGGGATACCCCTTTTGCTAGGAAAAATGGCCCCCAAGCCACACTCAGGAATACTGCTTCTTGAATGTAGGGGGTTATTCCTAAGCTATGTAGAAAAAATCATAAGAATATGCAGAAAGCCAGATGGAAGCTCCTATGAAGCAAAAACAAGACATTCCTGTAATTCTGTCCAGAAAAATGGCATTACTCTTAAGGCTCCTATACGTGGGACAATTTTTCACTCGTTTATTGACCGATCGATCACTGCAAGTGTTCAAAATCAATCGATCTTGCCCACTCTGAATGATTGACCAAATAAAATCGGAATTGACTAAAAATCTGATTGGACTATGAACCAACATTTTTGTGGTCAATCATTTAGCAATCGAAGTATGTTGGTGGACCCATAGATCCCTATGCAGCAGCCTTTCTGAACAATGGATTTAGTGGTATCGGCATTTTGGAGATTGACCATGTCAAAATCGACCACAAATCAGATTCCCAAGGGGGTGTCTTCCAAAACGATCGATCACCAATTTCACGATCACTGGGAGTGATCGATTGAGAATCGATTGATGACAAGTCAACACGTGCATGGCTACCTTTATGTGTACTAAAACAGTATTGTTGGGTCTATAGAACATGACAGAGATGAGATCAAGTGGAGAAAAGTTTAATTTAGGTTAAGTGCAGTAATAAATCTATAAAAATCTATAAAAAAATGAATGTATGAAATGGTTCCTTATAAAACATTTAATGTAGTGTATAAAAACAATTGAGTATTCCACCAGTTTGGGTGGCATGACCCATTAAAACCCTAAACATACATTTTCTACAAGCTGGCAACTTTTATATCTCACAGTCCTCGAATAAAACTATTTTATATAACTAGATAATAACAATGCAAAGAAATCTTGGTGGTATACTTTAATTTGCATATTAAATTAGAAGTCAGATTACATTATGATTTTCATCCATCTAAATGGAACTTAATGAATCCAATTATTGGTAATATTAGACAGGCACTTTGGCATGAATATTAATATATGCCATAAATACAATCCTAAATGTAGTTTAAAACTTTTGTAATATATGTTTTCTTTCAGTTGCAAAACAGATATTACATCAGAAATATTATAACATATTTGACTTACTTTACGCTGGGGATATTGGAGCCTTAATCACTGGCATGCAGTTAGAACTTACCCAAATCTCTGAAGACTGCTTAGTCAACATCCCATGCTAATTATTGAGAGCATCAAAGACTTCTGAAACTCTACCTACCATTACTCAATACGAAGATATTTTTAGTTCCAGTACTTACATCACCAAATGTTCAGGAGTATATTTTATTCTCTTTTCCAGCACAAATTCTATTATTTAAAAAAATCCATGAAACTTTTCTACAGTAATAGTAATAAACATAACATTTTAAAAAGTTTAATAAGAAACTATTGTTTCTTTTCCCTTTATTTTTGTTTTATACTATTTTTTTGCATGCACCCTTACAACATAATCTGTTTATATTTCCAACCCACTACCCACCCCTGTACATCCATCATGTCATCAATGAGCTCGGGAATGTCAGGACTTGGGACGCCTACAGGCAAATGGCAAGGACACCCCCCAGCTCCCAGGAATCATCACTTACATCAGGGAGTTGGGTCCAGTGATGAGAGTGCAGGATACCAACCCCTGGGGATGGCCAAGTATAGCTCAGGGTTACCACTAATGGAAAATAAGTATTGTCCGAACTACATTTGGATTTACCATTCAGGAGGTTAATTAAAGCAAAACTCACAAATACAAAAAGTCTGTTAAGTCATTGGATGAGGGGTGTGGCCCTGGTGGGAAAATAAAATAAATTGGCTGCAATGCACCTTCTGACTGTGGGGTGAGATGTCAAACTTTGCCTCCATGTTAAGTAGGGGCAGGCAGATCGATCAGCAATAGTCTTTCCCCTCTTCCAGGCTTGCATATCAATCAGCAATAGTGTTTCCCCTCTTCCAGGCTTGATAAACAGGGTCTGGGGACCCACTTAGTTTATTACCCCATTTTTTCAGAGATAACCAGACCCTATGCCAACAGGGTCATGGTCCAGCATTTCCAGAGTCCCTTTTTTCCTTCATAATTTCCACTATTAGACATTAAAAATGGTCTGCACACTTTGACACTTTTTATTGGTATTGTAGCTAAAACTATGACCTGAAAGTTGGAGAATTTCACCTGGCATTAGAGTCTCCTCCCCCTCCAAGTTAATTGGCTACAATCTGCTGTGAATGAGGGAAGCACACAGGCTTCCCGTCAGTTCTGTAGTCAACTTATCACAGCATGGCGACGTCACCACCCTGTAATGAGTCTGCTACAAGCCGGCCATGGATCGAGATGTCTATGGCCAGCTTAAGTGTTCCCTTAAGTATTCTGTCGGCGGATATTCGCAATTCTGAATATTCGCATTGGGATGCTTATGGGCATGGATTGCGAATATATATCGCGCACGAGTATAGAATCGAATATTAGTAGAATTATTCGCGAAATATTGCAAATTCGAACATTGCCTATGCCGCTCATCACTATTCTATATCATGTGTTTTTACCGTTTTGTTTTGTGCACTGTTAACACAATGAAAACGTTAAAAAGACACGTTAGAAACACATTATGTACATTTATTTTACACATTGCAAATGCAAACACAGCCAAAAACGCATACTGCAAAATGGAAAACTGCAGTGAGGATGGATTGCACAATGCAGACTAGAGATGGTTGAATTTTTCGACTTGCTAACTTTGTGAGCTGATTGCAAAGCCTCTGAACATGGTATCATCACCAACATTTTTTGAGATGTAGAGAAGGAGTGTGGGGACATTTAAAAAAAAGTATTCCTCTACTACATGTAGCTTTTGCATAAAGGAAGTTAATTTTCAAAATTTTGACTTGATTTTGAACTTCATTTGTGCAAAAACTATTTGTGTAAGAGACATACTTTCTTTTTTGTAGTATACCCCCAACCCTTCTCTACATTTCTAGCAAGTTTAGTGTTGATACCATGTTCAAAAATTCGACCATCTCTAATGCAGACCTCCCACAAGTGGTTATTTAATGGAAAATTACGATGATCCTGTGGACTTGATGCTTTTGTTAGTTACTTTCCAAAACAAGTATACAGATCAATACATTTGCAGTAAAGGCTCAAGGAGGTCAGGAATGTGTCACTCTTACCATTGATTACCTGTCACCCATAACCATAACACATTTGTGACCCATGACAACCCCCTTCCAAATGCCCACAAATTGTGTGCAATAGTGCGTTTTCAGTTTCAGGACAGCTGCTGAATGTCAGCCTCCCTTAACTCAACCATGTAAATTGACCCTAACTACACATCTTGTAAACAAATATTTTTAAGACAGCCAGGAAATTAGCATTTTTGCAGAATGAAAATCAGTCCTTACTTTTCTTGCAGAAAAGGTTTCCTTTAACAAGCAATATTTTTTATCATCCGTTATGTTATTACATTTCATGCTTTCCTGTTTAACAATTCAGCATGCTGAACCAACATCAACTTTCTCAACAGATTGCAGCTATAAAGAAAATCCCAGCAAGAAATTTGTTTTAATATCCCACTGTTTTATATTGACAACATTAAGCCTTTAGATGGGTTTCATTAAATTTCTGGACTTTCTATATGTTTGTATCTTTAAATTGAAGTCACAGAGCCTCCTGTTTATATCACAGTGATTTATGGGGTTTATCTAAAAATGTGTCAGTTGTAAACATCTAAAACAGCTTGCTTAATATATCACATCAAGCACATCTCTCATGATCAATTGACCATCTCTTGATTTGCAGCAATATTTTAAAAGTATAATATTTCCCTCAAGTCCTTGACCTGCTCTTCTGGCCCTTGAAGATGGATGGGCATTCTCCAAGTAATCAGAAACAATATATCACCAGACTCTCCATTTTTAAAGGGAATTATATTGTCTACATTTTGGATGGTTTCAAAGATGCTTTTACTTTGTATTGCTAAAGTAACAAGAGAGAGTATATAACTAGTAATTTCAGAGGCATTCAGAGTAATTACTAGTGATGAGCAGCATAGGCAATATCCATAAAATATTGCAATTTTTTCACCCTAAATTGGCAATAAATTAGCAAACTCAAGAATTTGTGATCTCCAGTCATTATTACCTTCATCGCGCAAATCGGCACTTGTATGCATATTGCGAGTGCAATTATTATTATTATCATTTATTATATAGCACCAGTATTATGCAGCGCTGTACAATACATTAGAGTGGAGATACAACACGGGATAGTACATACAGGTGCAGGTTATGACACAGGAGGAGTAGAGGACCCTGCCCAGTCTGACTTACAATCTATAAGAATAGAACACAATGCACAGTAGTGCATAAAAAATCTTGAATATGTTTGTGAAAAATATAGCACTATATTCGAGATCGAGTGCCAATATTCGCAATAAAAATTGACAATTAGAATATTCGCTAGTAATTAAAATACATTTCCTGGTGATGAGCTTAGAGCAAAAATTTATTTCAATGTTTTATTTCTCATATGAAAAGTCATGTTGTGCCTTGAATTCTGTCAATGAATTAAGTTGGATATTAGAGGTAAATGTATTGACATACTATACATATTCAGCAGTAAAATATGGTTTTGGTGGGAATTATGGTTTTGATGGTAACTTAGATGCCCAAGCAGGATTTCTGCTATGTTATGATTGGATGCGCTCCTCCAGTGACCATCTTATGACTAGTGATGAGTGACTAGGCAATATTCGAATTCGCGTAATTTCACGAATATCCGCCATAATATTAGATTCCATATTCGTAATCTCGAATATCCGCACTTGTGGACATGAATTGCGATCTAAATATCGCAATTGTGATCAAATATGTGCAATGCATGCAAGTCAATGGAGCTCGGATATTCGACTGGGAGAATATCCGTCATTTCCGTTTTAAAAAATCGCATTGCGATTCTATAATCGCGATCCATTGCAATTAATAGGATCGTGATAATCGCAATAAATCACGAAAAATCGTGATCGTGTTAGATATCCGATGATATATTTGCGAATATTCACAAAATGGCGAAATTGTGATATTCGAGCTAAATATTCGAAAATTGAATATTTGAGCTCAACACTACTTATGACATCCCCACTCATAACATCATCACATGTGTGGCTTCAAAACATCACTAGGGACACTATTACTCTCTGGAACTCTTATCCTCTTCCGATTAGACATACAATCCTCATTTTAAAGGCCCCTGAAAAGCCACCTCTTCAGTCTGGCCTACTCATCACCACCATACATTATGTGTCCCCACATGTATGGTGGTGGCCTACTCATCACCACCATACATACATGTGTCCTCAACTCCTTTTGTGTCAAAGCCTGTACCTGTGTGTTATCTTGCATTCTATCTCAACTCTAATTGAATGTGCAGCACTGTGTATATGTTAATAATAATATACCCTTCACATAAAGGAGTGGGTTGCAGTTTCAATAATTGTAATGAGCATATCAAATAGGAGTAGGAGAGATGTGCAAGAGAAAACCTTTTGTTATTACACTATAACATGTGCAACCTGAAAATAATTTTTTTTATTCATTTTCTTTGGTGAAAGTCCTCCTTTAAGATAGGAGTTAAGCTTAAATGTCTTGTGGTTGTTCAAAACAATGTAGGGAACAGTTTTGTGTGGAATTAAAATGTTAACATCTGAATATTTTATCTGCAGCAGAATAAAACCCAAATGAGATCATCTTATGGAAAAATTGCTGGTCATCAAATACTTTATTAGGCATAGACAGACAGACTTTCTGTAATAGATTCTTTTTAGGCGGTAGCTGAAAGGAATACAAAGTAACAAGGTTTTTTTTATCAGTTATACTTCCTTGCACAAAGAGATTTACGTTGTCCTCACTTGCCATCCTCTCATATTATAATATTTTGCTTGGCTTGCTTTTCTGAATTCAATATTTATGCATATTGGAACTTATCACAAGTATTGCAAAAGGTCCATTTTTTATGCTGAGGTCTTATTATGTATTTATGCAGCGGATTAATAATTAAATACAGTTACTGTCTTTTACATAAAGTTCAGTAATTATTACAGAAGGTATTATAATACACAGCCAGCCTTTGCATACTCTTTAGTACTTTTTTCTCAATAAAGCTGATGAGGATATTATTATTGTTATTATTATTGCAATTATAACTATTACTATTGAACCAGAAATTATATTATTAGAATATGAGACTTACTTTGCAGCTGGGTGCCAAGAATTGTCAAGTTCTCTAGCCCATTTTAATCAATAACATTTCAGTGCAATTTAAAAAATGTTCTTCTCAGTCAGTGCTTTAAATGGGGACATTATGCTAGCAGGAACCCACTGTCACTAGTCATAAAGATTGGAGGCAGAAAGCCAAGAGCCAGTCATTTTGCTTCTGGTTATACAATCATTGTCTGTTGCATTAAACATTTTTTTTAATGTAGAGGCAAAAACATTATCAAACTGTGGTTAAAATTGGGCCAGCTGCTTTACTTCACAGGTCACAGCTTTCTATTGCTGAACAAGTAAGAATACTTAGAACTGGATCCTCCTCTAATAGGAATGCATGTATAGCCATTATCTTATTATTTTATGGCCAGAGTGCTAACTACTACTACTACTGTGTTTCCCTCTTTATGCACTGAAGCTGGCCCAGATTTTTTCCAGCAAGATGGTGCACCACCACATTATGGGTATCAGGTCCGAGCATTCCTAGATGAACAGTTTCCTGGAAAGTGGATTGGTCGACGTGGGCCAGTTGAATAGCCCCAAGGTCTCCCGATCTGACCCCCTTAGACTTTTATCTTTGGGGTCATGTGAAGGCAATTGTCTATGCTGTGAAGATACGAGATGTGCAGCACCTGAAACTACGGATACTGGAAGCCTGTGCTAGCAACACTGCGGTGTTGCAGTGTGTGAAGAGTGGGCGAAGAGGGTTGCATTTACAATCCAACACAATGGGCAGCACATTGAACAAATTTTATATGTGGACAGAAACTTGTAAATAAGTCATGAAATAATAAAGTTATGTTTAAACCAAGCACACCGTTTTTCTTGTGAAATTCCCAATAGGTTTCCTTCCTATTGAAAAAACAAAAGTTGGATTCAGATGGCCGACTTCAAAATGGCCGCCATGGTCACCCCACATCTTGAAAGGTTTCTTCCCTCACATATACTAATGGGCCACAAACAGGAAGTTAATATCACCAACCATTCCCATTTTATTAAGGTGTGTCTACCCTGTACAACAATATCTGTCAAAATTAAATATCCAAAATCACTTATCATATACAAATTGACATGCTGATTTAATGTTAACCTACATATACACTTACGCCCCCAGATACAACAGGTAATCATGTACATCATTGTGTTAACCCCTCCCCCTCTTTTTTGTTTTCTGTGGAATCCAGTTTTGGGGATGTCTGCACACCTAATTTTGGAAGGGGGATCAACACAATTTTAGGAAATCTCCTTTTTGTTATATTTTGGAAGCCTCGGCACTTGTCAAGCAATTTATTGTAATGTGTGTTGTCATGCTGGCATCTAGTGAATGGAAAATAGAACAAAAAAGCCTTCCTTTGAGCAGGATCGACAGAGATGGATCAAACCAGGAACAGACATGTCCATATATCCCAGTCAATGGTGGATGGGGACCACACATCCCCGTCACAGTCAGAGCAGCCTGACACAGAGCTAAGAGCAAGGAAACAGGAAAGGGAGTGGAGCCGAGCAGTGGTCAACAGCTTTCAGCCGGTGTGAGATACTTTCCTATGGAAAATTCAAAGGATGAATAATGGATGACTCACAGAGCTGCTTCTTTTACGGGGTTGTGCTCCAGGAGGGTGTATTTGGCTAACCCTGTACCTCCTGACAATGGCATGAGGGCTCTGAACTTTATGAAAATTTAAATACAGGGGGCGGGTCAAACACAAGTACTGTTCGCCAGAGAGGAGAACTTAGAACATACTGTGTTCGCCGCAGACTGTCCACCGTGCAAACATTGTGGCCATCACTACTATCTAGCAAGTGCTACTTTGTGCGAAATGATCCTCTTGTCTTAACTAAATTGCTTGTTACATCCTGTTTTTTTTTGGATAGGCTATGTATGTTTTTCCATTTTTTGGCATGTCAGTACCATATTAAATATATATTTTATAAAAGTGTTAAATATAAGGTTTAAGTTCCCATCCACTTAAAAGCAAATAGGCTTATAGGGGTTTACATTTCAAATGGTTACTTCACTTAAAGTTAAACTTTATTGCAACAATTTTTTTTCTCTTAACCTCCCTAGCACTCGGCTGAGGTCCAGATTTCTGTACCCATGGCACACCATAGACTTAAATGGAGTATTTTTTTATGTTGTAGGCCTGTTACTTTCTAAAATATGTCCGTACCAGGGTCTAGTAGACATCCTGACTATAATTATGTTTGAAACAAACAATTATGTTAAAAAAATCTACATTTAAAATTTATATAATAAAAGGTATCATTTGAATGATAAAATCTCTAAAATACTTATTTTGTATGATAGATTTCAAAACAGTATGTATTCATATTTATGTATTTTTTTATATTCATAATACAATTTTTATTCAATTGGAAATGTGTTATGTGTTTTTGTTTTTACATTGAATTGTATTGGATACAGTTATCACAGTTATCCAATACAAGTTTGGCACTTCAAAGAGCACATCTGCAAATGACACTGGGGGTTATTTGTCCGATGTGCTCTTTGATGTTAACCCAATTTACATTTGAATGTCCCAGGGGGGGAGGATGAGCCGCTGTCCAGAAGCCTTGTCACATCGGGGACACCGGGACAGCGCGAAACGGTAAGTATGCGCTGCCAAAGCCCAGATCTTCACTGGGCGGCATCATCTCTTTCAGTGCAATAGTTACTGTGCAGCGCTGGACAAGATGCGAGATAGTGTCATCGCTAACGCTAGGGGGGTTAAGGCTGCTCCTAGGAGTGGGGTAGTTATGATGATCCATGATCTACTCTTTAAACTGGCTGAAGTGTATTGGACCATAATACAGCGAAGCCATATCTATCAAACCCACATCTATCTATGATACAAATATGTACATTTTTATGTATAGAAAAAGGGAGATAGTTATATACATTCATATTCATCATCCTCTGAGGAAATAGAAACACATCTCTGAACTGTGACATCTTAAAGGCTAGGATTACAAATGCACTGTACTGTATTGTGTTCTTTGCACTTTACATTGTACAAAAATGATAGGTTTTATTGCTATTTGTTTTTTTTTTATATTCTGGAATGGATCAAGAATACCATAAAAATCACGTCTTTTAATTAGGAAAAGCCAAAAGTAGATCTGTATATATAGTTATGGTTTTTTTAAGTTTGCATGGTTTTTTAAAAGTTCTGTTGCACAGTGTAAAAATTGCTTACATTACATTCTCTTACAAACTATACACGCTTTTTTATTATTAAATGATTCAGTCTGACATAGAATATGCTTACTGTCTGCCCAAATAAGAGAGTTTGGAAGAGTGAAAATCTAAATAAAACGCGGTTTTCCACGTTTCTACTTGACTTCAATGCCTTTAACATCAAATGGGTTCTTATCATCTTTATCTACAGGGACTAGGATTTAAACTGTTAACCTTTTAGTCCGTCCTTAAAATCATCACTGCAGTAGATGAATTTGGGGCAGAGTGATTGCCTGTAGCAAAAGCTGCCTAGGTTTTCTGTGAAGCTTTCCCAGCAGGCTTTATTGCAGCAGTCAATTAAGTAAAATACAATGCAGACACAAATGTCTAAAATATGACACTGTATATTCTGCTGGGTTAAATTAATTACAAACAAATGTTTTATCATGTTAATATTATCCTGAAAATAATTATTGCATCTTTTTTTTTATTCTGGGTATTCTTTCTTATGTTTGAGTTTAATATTTTACTGCAAGGACATTACCTCTATTAATCAGATTATATGGATTTCAAAAGTCATTTAGCAACTTAATTGCTTCCAAAGAAGGTTAGAAAAAGGAAAAGCTGCAAAGCTGCAGAGGTTGAAAGGAAAGCATATGTCCTTTGATATTATTACACACACACACAAATTTAGAAATGAATAATTATAAATATACACATAATATGATATTATTTCACACACACATATATATA
>CM070032.1:204506704-204525015 GCA_036250615.1 Ptychadena robeensis
TGAATAATGGGACCTTTTCAAACCGCATGCAAAAAAAAGCAATTCTACTACCACACAGTGAGAACGATTTGAAACAGATGGATGCCTTTACTTAGATTGGGGCATATGCTCCATAGTACAATCAAATACAAAACGATCAAAATACACAGAAACCCATCAGATATTTGGACAATCTACTAAAATTTACCAACATGTCCGATGTTGATTTTAAGTTTGATTTCCATGCGATAGGCTTGAACCGTGTTTGGCTACCTTTAGGGATATGACTATACACACTGTAAAGTGCTATGTAATATGTTGGCGCTATATAAATACAAGATACTTTACTTGATGTAATTGGAAGCATTGTCAAAAATTGGGGGCCAACACACACAGTGTAAAAAAAGCCCTGACACTCCCTAATTGGGAGAGGTTTTTAAATATTTACAATATTTCCTTTATCTTCCTTTTTTATCTGTTTTGAGTTTAGTAAACATAAGAATGAATAAACCAAGGGTTGTGCTAAAACTTGTCCGGCTTTTTTTTTGTTTCACTTGTCTGAAATCAATGGAATTACCCTTTATTAACCTTTTTATCAAAGCCCATGTCCCTACTAAATACCTTTCTCCGGTTTTTGTATTGTATTTACACTTTTAGCAATGTAAAAATCCAGGGAAAGAGGTCTGACAATATCTCTGTAATATCTGATCTGCTGCACAGCATACATACATCAGAATTATTTGCTAAATGCTAGTTAGCACAATTATTTTCCCTTTATCATTATGATAAAATGGCCAAAGACGGCATTTCAAAATTTCCAGTAAGCATCAGGATTCAAAAGAAATGAAAGCAATGTAGTAAAACAAAACTGATTAATTAGGTTTAGTAAATTATTTGGCTAACGTACCTTCAGACAGAATTGTACTCCCACATAACATTTGCAATCTGGCATGAAATTAGGTTATATAATAGCAGAAAGAGTCAACTTGGCATCCTCTTGTTTTTCTTTCATTAAGTAAGCCTGAAGTTATTGTGTATTTTCATTGAAATAAGCTTCTTCCTTTCTTGTACACAATTACCGGATGGTACACCTAAACATTATATGAAACAATGTATTAAAATGTGTATCCTAAAGAGACACATCTGGGTAATCATTTATTATACATAATATAATGTAAAAGAAAATATTATCCCTTAAAATGAAAATATTGATGTGATCTATTTAAAATGCACATCCAACCATAACCTATTAAAGTTTTAATAAGCCAGAATGAGGCATATTGCTGCATAATATTTGGCAATATGCCATTTGTAGTACATATGTACATTTACTGTCTTAGATATGAAAACATGACTATATAACCTAATTTGTTTTGGTACACCTGATTTAAGCAATTTTCTTATCAAGCATCAGCAGCTCCATGCTTTTCAGACCACTAAACATTAAGCCAGCCATACACGTATAGATCCGCGGGCGATTCTGTGGCTGTTCAATTGGCACAAACACACAGGCCTATTGACTGGCCACACAATTGTCCGTGGAACACAGCTGCCCACATGGGGACCAGGGTCCCCACCCAAAGCATCGGCTAGCACACACAGGGTGCACTCCAATTCTGTGATAAACTGGATGAGGTCAATCTGCCATTCGAGGATCACGTATGGCTGGCTTTAGAATGTAGAAAAAAGGGGAGTTCATGGTGAACTCAACCTTTATTTATATTAACAGACGTTTTAAACCTTTAATTTAAAAGTGATACCCGTGGCTTTACAATGCCTGATCACTTTCAAAGTACGGTTATGTGAGCTTGGCATGTGCACTAGTTGAAAGTAGATTGGCAATAATCCAATAACTGACCTTTCCTAGTTGTATTTACCTGCCTAGGGGCACACAATTTTCATAATTTGCAAGGACTTGGGACACCTATGTAAGCCAGAAAATACAGGCAAATACTGTGGGCAGCCGTCACATCCCCAGTGCTAAGACTGATGCCAGGGACAAGCAGAAAGAAGATACTGGGTGGACAGGAAGATACAGAAGGTCAGCGCTAGCTTGTCAGGAACAAGTAAGTTAACAAGAGCGTGGTTCGGTGTTTCATCTTTTGCTAACTAATATCTACCCCAAGCCAAACTTTGGTGGTGTAGTGGTGAAATGAGAAACAAAGCCTTATGTTTTGAGTTAACAAATTATATGAATAATATATCATAATATATCATTAAAAATGTTATTTTATATATATATATATATATATATATATATATATATATATATATATAATATATTGTTTCCCATACAGTTCCTTTATTAATGCATTTTTTAAAGGAACACAGGAGTAAAACAAAGCTGTTGATATATCTAATTTGCTAGGTTAATTAATATAAATTCTTGCTGAGTTAATTTAGGGGCTGTCAACTTTAGTCCTAAGGCAGCGCTTTCCCAATTTAATACATGTATATATGAGTACAAGTATATATTACCTCTCCCCCCACTCTTATACTTTACAACAGGGGGTATATTGTTTTAAATATATTACAGTTTTTAGGTATTAATATACCAGGCTGCATGTACATTTTATTATATTAAAGCATTTATTAAAATATTTTGCCCACAGGTAAACCCTGCTGTGTTTATATGCTACTTATAGCTTTAACTATAGAATGTATAAACATTAATAAATCTTAACCCTAGGAAATCTAACATTTTATCAAGAGGCATTTTATAAAATTGTATCTTACATGTAATAGCTTATCTATCTGACAGCTGTAAAAACTCAACTAGTTAAAATAAGTGGTTATGAATTAGAAACTACCCTTTAATTATTAGCAATATCATTTGAAGCAAAGTATGAGAATCCAAATTCATATCAATATGTGTTTTGGTTCTCACATTTTCTCATTATCAAATAACAATTCCTGAAAGAAGTCAATTGGTTTCATAGGTGTGATTAGAGTTTCCTACCCTGCCATTAGAAAATCAAAGCAGATGGAAATGTTAAGGATGTTGAGGATGTAAGTGCTCTTAACTCAGCAGAAACTAGTTAACAAAACTTCAACTACATTATGATTCTGCATGCTTTATAGGATGGCATTGGGCCAACAAACCACTCAATACAACTCATATGCATTGGTCTTAAAAAGGATGGTCTTGTAATAGACTAACATGATAACAAACATAAAAACCTAATTAATAACAGTATTTCTTTTTGTTTGAAAACAATATATAACAGCGTGAAGATTTGTTTTCACACTGCATTACAATTTGGGCAAAATTGGTGATATTACAGGCAGCAGGGAGTGATGGAGAATAGGTAGTTGCGCACAACTTCAGCAGTGATCAGTGGCCAGAAAGGCCCTCAGTTGGTGTATGGGGCCTGAGCAAGGATTGCAGAGTAAAATAGAGTCAGTAAGAGGCGTGGGTGTTTAAGTTGTGTGTAGGTGTGCAGCTCTCAAAATGGAGGAGTGTGGCCCCCTGTAATAGACAAATAAGATTGGGCCTTGGGGGCTCAATAGAAACCTATTGAGCCCCCCAGCATCTGTAAGCAGGAAGTGATCTCATCCCCAACCAAGAAGTGAGGTCCTCCTGGAAAACACACAGCCCCGAAAGATCAATCCTTGTAAACCTCTCTTAATGTAAGTATCTTGTCTTTTTTGTTTTGTTTCTTTTTGTTTTATTTTTTCATTTTGTTTTATCTTATCCTATTCCACATGATTTAACCATATGGTGTACTAGGTTGTACGCCTCTGTCCTTGTTCTTATTTAGCAGGGAGAGATGACCTTTTAACCAATGAGTAAATATAAATAAAAAACTGTCACTGTTGGCTATTTGCTAAATTAAAAGGAAAACTCAGTGATTATATACACTGGAATAGTCCCAACACACTATGGGATTGGATCAATGGAGTACTATAAATTCAGAACAAAAAACTGCATGATTGCTGTAATTCAGTTCTGGCTACATGTATCGATGCAAAAAAAGAATCCATGTGACTCTAGTCTTAGTAGGGGGCATTTGATTAGTTAGCATCTTCTGTCCACCAATTAATGTCTTGGTTAATGTGGATCTACATTGGCCGATGTGCCATGATTGACAATTGATTTACTTCCGGCATATAAATATATATTTTTTGTTTAATAACAGAACAGATTTCTCCAGATTAACCTTCTGAGCGTTTTGCCCCTACTATGCTTTTTTAAAAAGTGCGCCACAGACAATCGCGGCAGATTACAAAGTAATCTACTGGGATTCTCTGATCTCCCTTCACCCCCACACATGTGTTGTAAAAAGCTGGCACTGTCTTCATAACATGGAGGTCAATGGTGCCTCTCCAACTCCACCTGCAACCCTTTGGTGGGTCCGCCCAAACTCAGATTTGTTGTGGGCTCTCCAGGGATAGGTGAGTATTCCTAACCACAGCTAGGGGTGAGTTTGCCGGTAAAGCAAACTTACCCCGATCTGGGTTCTGGTTAAACCCTTAGAAGGTTAATTCTCCCAGATTTCACCATAGTTCTCACTCCCCCCAGCCCCCCACAAAAATAGGTTACACAACACACTCTAAAACCAAAATTGTTTCTTGTTTTTCTATTTATAGTGAGGGAGACTGGCATATTTTAGACATTGTAACCCTTCTAACCACACTTAAAAGTCAGTAAGAGCATTAACCGCCCTAGCGTTATGGACAGCAGCACCTCATCCAGCGCTCCAACTTCTACTATCGCACTGGACGAGGTGCTGCCGTCCAGTACAATGCGGGGCTCAGGGAGAGCACTTACTCACGCTGTCCCCATGTCCCCGATGCGACATGCCTCCTCGGCTGCTCGGCTTCTCGTGTCCTTCTCCCCCCCCCCCCCCCCCCCCCCGCGCATCACGTCACTCGGGGAGGCAGTGGGAGATTTGTACAGTAAATAGCATGAAAGCAGTTTTCTATGTAGAAAACTGCTTTCAAACTCCCCCTATGTACTAAATATCGCCAGAATAAAGTCCCTGATGCGCCAGATGTGCCCATTTGCAGTAACCCTTTGTTCCCTGGTGTGATTTTATCACACCAGGTTAGAGAGGGTTAAGTGCAAATGGGAACATCTGGGGCACCAGAGACTTTTTATTTTGGCGATATTTAGTACATAGCAGCATAGTTTTGTGTCCTAATTTTAGTGGGTTTTTTTCATTATTGTTTGTTTCAAGCATTATTATATTCAGGGTGTCCATTAGACCCTTGTACATACATATTTTGGGAAGTTACAGGCCTACGACATAAAGAAAAATTTACCATTGAAGTCTATGGTGCACTTTTGGAACAGAAATCTGGACCTCAGCAGTGCGCTAGGGAGGTTAAGGGAACTTGCCTAAATGGGCTGTTCTAATTCAGCATAAGACCTCCATGTAAGTTCAAGTCGAACCTTGCAATTGTAAAAGGTTAAGGCTTTCTAAAAAAAAGTTGACATTTTTATATTTTGCTTTGTTTTAATTCATATTCATTTCTAAAAAAAAATTGTAAAAGTTAAATATGGTACTTGCTTGTTCCATTTTTAAGCCACTCACAAGCTGAAAGGGCAAGCCTCTGGGATACGGAAGTGTTGCATGAAATTCCTTTAAGCTCTACATAGGTTAAGAACAGATAGTCTTTTTTAGGTATATTATTTACTAAAACTGCCTTCAAACAGAACATATAAATGTGTTGCTTAGCAACTAATGGAACGGCAGCGGGTGTTTATTATTTGTGCAGTGCATTTAACCAATGAAGTGCACTTTGAGATTCAACATTTCCTTAAAATTATTACTTAGTAGTGGTACACATTTCCTTTCAGGCTGAAACATCTTTGCCTGCATTAAAATCCAATTTAGTTAAAATTATGCTAAATCATATTTAAACTCAAGAAGTTACTTGACAGTTATTTGCCCAACCATAAAAATATAATAAAATAATAAATGTGCACTGTGTTAACAAATGTACTGTGTATTAATACATAAGCGTTCAATAAAATAAAATTTTTAAAGTTTTATAAATGACGTTATCAATAAAGGAATGTTTTGCATCCTCTACCCACCATTCAAATCATATTTCTCCTATCAGGGAAGTCAAACTAATAGTCTTAGTCTGTCTCATGACATAATCTAGCAGTCATGTATTTATTTGGTGTAATAATTAGTTTTAATGGTAAGGTGAGATTTTTTAAAAGTATTTTAACCTCCCTAGCGGTTGAGACGAACCCTGTTCGTTCGCTGTTTAGGGTCACCCCAACCGCAGGGGAAGCCGGCTTCGGGTACACACGATGCCTCCCTGGAAAGCTGCAGTGATTGCCTTCATCGCTGCAGCATTTCTGGGGTTTCGGCACCACCCTGATTGCGTCACGGTGACCTGGAATGGGGCGGGGGGGGGCGGCGCCATAGACCACCATGTTAATGGAGGACCGCCAGATTTCCTGCCCACACAGCCGGCGTCAATAATGACACCGGCTGTGTGGATAGCAGTGGAGGGAGGGAGTGAATGACAGGCAGTGTACTGTGTACACTACCTTGAATGCCCGTACCACGGCGCGATACGGGCAGTGCGCTAGGGAGATTAAAGTTCCTAAATTCCTAAAGTTTTGGGATTTGTGCTGGATTGGGCCATGTAAATACCTTCTGTTTTAAGAAGGCTTGATTTGTGCTATGCACTGCTCGAATTGAGGGCTTTTTGATTCCTTTCATCCCTTCTCACCATAACCTTCATGGGTACTTCTCTTTGATTTTCAAGTTCAAAATTCTACGTTAAATTGGTACAGATACCACATTACCTCTTCTACAAAGACTGAAATATGAATAGTGCATTGTTTAGGGAACTCCTTTTTAAATTTTCAGAGTTATATCATGAAAAGGTCACTACTTCTAAAGCCAGCCATACACAGTCGGATTCCATGGCCGCTCGATCACCCATCCGATCGATTCCGACGATTCTGCCGGGAATCGCAGGTGTGATCAATCGGCCAATTAAGAGAATCCGATCGCTGCATACCACCTTGTCCAAGGGATTCCGGGACGATTCCGTGTCCGATTCCATCTCCGACTCCACCTCACAAATGGCAACTCCCCCTGATCTGTGCAGAATCAATCTGATGGAACCAACATGTTGGTTCTCTGTCGGATCCGATTCTGAGCCCCTGATCAATCGGATGCGATCGATCGGACAAGGTGGGCTGCACACGATTCCGGCACGATCGATTCGCGTGCACGCGCCCGGAATCGATCGTGCCGGAATCCGGTCGGAATCCGACCCGTGTATGGGGGCCTTTAATATGACTTTATATAGTATCTGTAAATAAACATGTATTACCTTATACTTTCCATCTGAGTTACTAAATATTATGCAAATTTCTATATAAAAGATGTACCTACTTGTATTTTTGACTGTGATTATAGAGGAAAACAAATCTTTCACTGAATAGAAATTCTATGAGCAATTAAATAATTCAGAATATTGCTCATTGACAACAATTGCTGTCATTAACATAATGTCATAAATAATTGATGCTACAAATATATGAGCATACATTTACAGCAGGTTTGGACATTTACATATGGGCAGTATAGGAGAGTATATGATATAGAGCTATTAATAATATTATCATTATTATTACTTATGTATGTTTGCAGATTTTCTGTTTAGGTTTATCATGAGATACTTTCACCAAAGTTCACCGACCTGTATAACAACAGTGTTATAACTGTTCAAAGTAACTTTCATCATTACTTTAGAGAATGAGAGATCCAAAGATACCAAACCTTTGTAAATTTCATCGGGGATTTTCAAAATCAGTTGCCTTCATCTTTTTACAGTTTGAGCACCATATTTAACATTTCTTCTTCTTCTATGATCCATTGTCTCCTTTCTTTCTTTCTTTCTTTCTTTCTTTCTTTCTTTCTTTCTTTCTTTCTTTCTTTCTTTCTTTCTTTCTTTCTTTCTTTCTTTCTTTCTTTCTTTCTTTCTTTCTTTCTTTCTTTCTTTCTTTCTTTCTTTCTTTCTTTCTTTCTTTCTTTCTTTCTTTCTTTCTTTCTCATTAGGGTTTAAAAAATAGTGTTTTAAGTTCTAAAGCTGGGCATACACGTTCCAATTCCTGCACGATCCGATCCCTGATCCGATGCCACGCGCGCTCCCGCATCCCTTTGGGATCGGGTCGTGCAGGAATCGGATGCAGCAACTGATGAGGATTGGGCTAAAATAAGCCATCCTGTCAGATCGCACAGTTATCCGACAGGACAGTAAATTTTAGCCCAATCCCATTAGTTCAGCAGCCGAAGTAATGAGCTGCACATTAAGAGTGCAGTCCAATTCTCAGCACTAGTGGGTGGGCGTGATGCAAAGAATCGTATAAGGAATAGACGGTAAATCGTACTGTCTATTCCCAGCTTTAGCCACTGATCCCTCAAGGGATTTCCAAACAATTAATAAGGTAATGCAGCGAGTTGGACGTTGCCAAAGCTATTGTTACTGCTGAAAAGTTCTATAGTTATAAATGATTTCATGGACAAAGGCAAATAGCAGAACATTGTATCTTGCACTTGATACTTCTACTTACTCATTATTGATCTAAACTCTTTCCTCTTTGGGTATCAAGGGGTTTGATCCTCATTTTCCTCTTGTCTTAGTGGACAGGCATGTAGGCATTTTCATATAAAGCTGTCAGTTACTTAGTAGCTTGTCATCCATTTTTTACTTTTCAAATCAATATGTTTCTTTCAAGTGAAACAGCCTCTTGATATATCTTTTATGATACATTTATATAACAGTAAAGAGATGCTTGTCTCTGCCATTATTTCAAATCTTTCCAATGGTGACACAGACACAGGCAAATACCATTTTATGGAGAATAATTTAAGTTTCAGTTAAAACTTCTGATTCTTTGAAGCATGTACGGTGGGCTTAAGTGTTGCAAATGTTATCCCATCAAAGAAATGTAACTGGCCCAACACAAAAGTGCACTTATGTAATAAGAAGGTGTCTGTAATGGGGCCACAGTTGGTTAGTACCACAAGTAAGAGAAACATTAAAGGTTAAAAAGAAAAAGTAAAGCAAGTGTTTAATTCATTTAGACAAAGATAGCACGGGGAGTCTGGACCAATAGGCAGAGGACAGACTAACTACATGGACCTCACTACCATAGACTGCAAGTAGCTGAATCACCAGCATTGAATATATTTAGACTGCTCACCTTATACCAGATTCTGTTTTTGCTGCTGCTATTTGTTGCCTGGCGTACTATTTGTTGGCCCCCCGTTCACTGCTTTACTGCTACCTCCGGTTGGGTCCTTGATGACCTTTTTCTTCCACCTCAGAAATGGGTATTTGAAGACTTACTCATTGGTGTTGTTGCGTATTATGTACTATTGACTTGGAACAAGATCCTCCCCCTGATGAAGTGACCAACACGAAACGCGCGTTGGGGTTAATCCTGTTTTGCTCAGGAACTGTATTCCAACGGATCTATGATTATCTGTACCTTATCTGTACCTTATGTCTTGCTAATATGTTTAATGTCGATTATATCTGAGTGAAATGATACCCAATGTGTAATATCAACCGGCTCGTTATTTGTTCTTGTTTTTAATTATCTGCTGTGTTCATTAAATTGATGTATTTATTTATAAACCGGAATTACTCTGTATACACCTAGATACATCTGGCCGTTAAAGTCCCCTCGCCCTTGGGGTTTACCCAAGGGAAATCTAACTGAAAGGAGAAGAGACGTTCTGGTCTCACCTCCCTTTTTGTTTTTCTATACATATTTGTTTGGGATGTTGGCCGGTTGACACTAGAGGTGCAACTCTTTTGCATAATAAAGGCAATTAGTTATTATGCCTGGGTTCTATTAAGTTGAACATATTTGGTTAGATTTTATCTTTTAGGTTCCTAGTCCATATTGAGTGACTGCAATGGCTGAAGCAATAATGCTCATTAGACTTGAACATTTACATTATACACATATGTCATATTAGAATTATATATACTCGAGTATAAGCCGAGTTTTTCAGCCCATAAAAATGGGCAGAAAGTGCTCCCCTCTACTTATACTCGAGTCAGCTGAGGGGGGTCCACTCACCACACTTAAATCCTGTCAGCTACATGCTTCGGAAAATCAGCTGATGATTATTAACAAACTCTACACTGCCATCTAGTGGCCAGTTACTAGTACAGATACAATACTTGTATGTCTACCATAGTGTTCCAAAATAAGAATTGCCTTTCACTACCCATCCTGTAATAATCATAATACTGTGTTCTCTTAAATTTATTGATGATGTGGCACTAAGATTAATTCTGTTTGATTAATTCCTGGGGGCAATGGTGCTTTCTCTATATTTTCTCATTTAGAAAACTCCACTATCTGACTGCATTTCCCACCCTCCGCTTATACCGGAGTCAATAAGTTTTTCCAGTTTTTGTAGATAAAATTAGGTACCTCGGCTTATACTCGGGTCGGCTTATACTCAAGTATATACGGTAATAGTTTGTTTTCTAACAATACTCACCCCAAGCAACACTCTGGCATAGTTATCTGTCTGGAGGGAGTCCGTGGCATCAGAATCCCCGGCAGTTCTTACAGGATGACAGCGAAGAGGCGATGCCATATCTTTTTCTCACATCCCCAGCATCATTGACCTCCTTGTTATGGAGGCAAAAACGTTTTTTTCCTCATATCCTCTGCATTTATCTAATAGTTTATTCAAAATAAAATTTTTACTGGAATGGGTTTTTGAGCTTTTTCTTGAGTCTTCTTCATACACTTTTTATTTTAAAGGGTTGGTATAAAGGAACTAGGACCAATAAGCATTCTATTTCTGATGGTGTTGCAGGAGCTTGAAGTTTTCTGCCTGTCTGATATTTTGTACTTGATTTTCAATAAAAATTCTCTTTGAAGAACGTTTGGGAAAACAGTTAGTTTAATCAAATTCTATTATTGGCTGGTTGGGATCAATTGAGCACATCTCATCTTTGCTTTCTGCATAGACTAAAAGAGAACCAACTAATCAGAAAAAACTAATCAATCTGTTCAAATTGGAAATGTTTACTTAAAATGCATTCTTCTACAGTAGACCTTCTCCTAGGAGAACTTACCAACCCTGATTTTCAATAATTCATCATCTATACCCTTATATTTTTATGAACAATCACAGGCTCACTCATTGATTGTATTAGCATTTCCCAGTTGATGTAATAATCGTTAGGTATGTTATCAGTGCACCTTCCTTGACCTTTTTGTTACATACAGTGAGTTTACTGCTGGTCTTTTAAAATGTACAGCTTGTATGAATGGATTGCGAACATTAACATAGATTTCACTTGTAATTTTGAATGCATCTCGGGGCTTATTAGCACCACACATAATGCATTCAAATGCACAATGCATAAATTATTATACCAAATAGATTTTCAAATAGAATTGCTAAGTAGGCTATCTTAAAGGAAGTAGCTCTTACTAATTAAAGGTTGAATGCAATAAAAATTTAGGAAAAAAAATGCAACCAAAAATGTTTACAGTATGTGTACAAAGTGTGTTAAGATATTCATATTCTCCCCTCAAAATTCTCAAATTTAAATGAACAAGATTAGATTACATTGGATTTACTTTTAAGCGTAGTAACTACAGAATTACAGCAACATGTCACAAATTTGGGCTAAGACAATCACAATGATACATTCAGCCTGACTTACTAAAAGATTTGAGAATGTTCACACAATATACTATGTTAACAATCACTATAAGTTTAAAGTCATGACTGAACAGATTAAAAAAAAGCAACTGTTTCCTTATTATGTTTCAATGATTAAAAGAGACATTTTCACAATTCATTTAGTCCATGAGTCCTATTTAAGCAATTTTATTTATTTTTGTTGATATTGTAAAGGGTAGGTGTCAAGTAGTCAACCAGGAACCACCCAGAGAACAGTATAGGGTTACTTTTATATATTGAGGTACATTACAACAATTGGAAAAAGTCCTACTTGGAACAGAGTGTCATTAAGACTTCACACTGCACTGCAGCACAGCGGCAGCCAGTAAGGGTGTTGTAACAGTCCAGTACCCAAACCTCAGACACAACAGCAGACAGTTCCTAAGGGCACCCACGGGGGACCTCCGATGATTCAGCTGTCTCCCGCTCCTGGGTTCTCACTAAACTCTCCACTCTGGTGGAGGAAATCCACCCCACTTTTCCCTTGTTCAGCTGCGCCTGTGACCAAAAGGCAATTGGTACAGTTCTGTACTCTGGACACTGGTTGTTCTGCTCCAGAATTCAGATCACTGAGAGACCAGGGACAGGCACTTGCACTACCTTCCTGCTCTCTACCCATATCTAACAAGCTCCTTTCTTCTGGCCTGAAGGGTTTTTATATTCTTTATGCTGGCCCCCTGCTAGTGTCAAAAGGACAAATTGCAGCCTCTAAACCAGACTCTCCCCTTTTACTGATGGGCACCCTCTCTCCTGTAGTAACCGTAGAGGGATCCCTCCTACAATATTTACTGTTAATGTGCACCAAAACCCACCAGACAAACGTTTCCCCCTAGCTAACCAACCCTCTACATTATTGGAGCAATATGTAAAAAAAAAATCGGTACCTGTGAGGAGATGTCTGTTTATTTCCCCCCCTCACCCCTCCTCCTCTGTGGATCGATCTCCTCATCCACATGGCCCTGAGCTTCTCACACTGTCTGCTATGGGACATTCCTTCTGCAGCTATTCACGTTTTTGTCCATTGACACACATTGTATCTGGTGGCCGTCAGCGTTTTTGCAACCTTAACTCATTGAAGACTGGAAGCTAATACTGAATTTAAAATGGTGACTCCCACAGATATCAACAGGATAGCTAAATATATTGTTTTAGGTTTATGAGCAACTTTGAGCTATTGGGACAGGTAAGTAAAAATGTTATTTTTTTGGTGTTTTTTTTTTAGTTTAGGTGTGCTTTAAGTTCCTTTTGAAAAGAAACAACACAAATAGCAGTGTACAAAACCTTTTCAACCTAAACAAATAACATCCAGAAATAAACATCTTTTAGCTTTAAATTATGCATAACTATGCAGTTTATTTCAAAATGTCTAACGTTTTTAAGGGACAAGGCTGAACCTTGATATTTAAGGGTATTAATTTTAAAGCCTCAAAAAGGCATTTTTCAGTACTTAGTCCAGCATGCGATGGTTTTCCTGCAGTGTTTTTTTCATTTGTTGCTCAGGGTTTTTGATCTTTAAGCTTATGATAGCAAACCATGGTATGCAATCAAGAAAGCTATAATTTGAGCACTTAGCGGGAGTGTGAAGAACTGATTCTCAGGTTACTGTATTTAAAATGGACATTAATTCTGCATACATGTGTTTCAATGAGCTAGGAAAACTAATTACTTGTTAAAGTGGCTAATTATGACAAAAGTATGCCATATTATTTTGGTTTAAATAATTGCTTGCATATAATAAATTTTCCTGTCATCTGCTAATGCAAATTAAAAATAATGCCGATGCTTACGCTTGATTGTCAAGATTTATACACAAAATCCCATTTATATGGAGAAGTCATACAACACCAACTCTGAATCAAATATATTTAAACCAATCAATACATAGAGGTTGCACAGAATGATCTTTGATTATCACTGGAAACACATCTATACCTAGAGGTCACACGGCATAATCTGTTATCATAAATGATACATACATAGAGCCTACACAGTGTGATCTGTGATCATACATGGAGACTCATCAGTAAATAGATAGTAATCAGTGATCATACATGGAGACCCATTAGTACATAAAGGCGACACAGTGTGATCTAGAATGATACATGGAACCCATCCATAGATAGAGGTCAAACAGTTATCTATGATCATGTATGGAAACTCATCTATACATGTTACACAATTTGATATGTGGTCATAAATGAGAACCTATTCATACATAAAAGTTACACAGTGTGATCTGTAATCATACGTGAAAACCCATCCATATAAAGAGCCTACATAGGGTGATCTGTGATCATAAACGAAGACTCATCCATACATAGAGGCTAGATAGTGTGATCTGTGATCACTCATTTTAATCTGTGATCATAAATGAAGACTCTTACAGTCATAGAGGCTTCACAATGTAATCTGTGATGATGCATGGAAACCCATTCATACATACAGTCTACGTAGTGTAATCTGTGGTTATAAATAAAGACTCTTACATAGATAGAGGCTTTACACTATAATCTGTGATCATAAATAGTGATGGCCGATGACCAGAAATTACGCTGTGATGTCACTTCCGGTATATGGAATGAACAGTTCCTGGTTCCAAAACCGGAAGTGACATCCGGCCTGTGCCCAGTGCAATACTAGAGATCGGTTGTCTCTGCACAATTTTTCCTCCGGGCAGACCAAGTTTCGGAAAGGTCTAGCTGGAGGAACAATTATATATTTCTTATTTACTTCTACTGTTAGCTGGTGAGAAAAATTCAATCACCCATCACTAATCATAAATAAGAACTCATCCATACATAGAGGCTACAACATGTAATCTATGATCATACATGAAGACCCATCCATACATAAGGGCTACACAATTTGACTGTGATCATAAACCAATACTCATCCACAGATAGAGGCTACACACCATGATAATTGATCAGACATAGATATCCATACATACATAAAGGTTACACACCATGAACATTCAAGAATACCTGTTCTTACATACATATCTAAACACCCGATAGCTGACTAATTTAAACACATCCACACATAAAGATTGTACAGCATGATCTCTTATAGTAAATGAGAACCAATGCATATAGATAAGGCAGTACATAAGTGGTACGCTGCTACGCATTTGTATAAAAAACTAGGCATGTGTAGCTGCAATAGTGTTACTTCATGCTTTTTTTGCATGCTGCAAATTTGAGGAATACCTCAATAACAACAATGAGGTATTTCTTTCCTGATGTGTCAGAAAGATGCAGGTGACATGCTCTGAACATTCATGGAAAGAGTGAGGGCATCTTGTGGCAGAAGATGGTATTTTTTTTACCAATTGAGAACACATTATATAGCTGTACAAACAACTTCACTTTATCATGTATTATTGCTGTAAAGATTATACTGTATAAGATTAAATAACCACAGGAAAACAATAATGTAACTATTGAAGTGTGTAAAAATTGAAAAACAAGCCTATGATGCCTAATTGACAATAGAGATGGTCGAATTTTTCAATTTGATAACTTTGTGAGCTGATTGCAAAGCCTATGAAAATTGTATCATCACCAATTTGCTGGAGATGTAGAGAAGGGTTGTGGGAACATTTTTTTTAAAAAAAAAGTATGACTCTAGCACATGTAGTTTTTGCATAAATTAAGATCAAAATTAAAGTCGAAATTCCGATTTTCAAAATTTTTACTTGATTTGAACATAATTTGTCCAAAAACTCTTTGTGTTAGAGACAAAATTTTTGTTTGTAGTATACCCCCAACCCTTCTCTACATCTCCAGCAAGTTTGATGATGATACCATACCATAGGGGCTTTGCAATTAACTCGAAATCGTCGAAATTGTTGCATTTTTGACCATCTCTAGTTGACAAAAACATAGAAATATACAAATAAGAAATACATTTTTCTTAATGTTAGCAAAATGCATGAAAAAATGCAAAAAACGCACAACACATGCAGTGTGAATGGTAACATGGTCTGTCTGTGTAGGAATGCGGGGGCGAGGGGGGAATGGTTGTTGTCCTGAGAAGAATCGATCTGGAAGGGGCTTCTCCTGCACTTAACTAAGATGTTCCCACCATTGGTGAAAACACGAAGAAGGTAAGTACGTTTTATTTGTTTTTGTGTAGCAGTTTAAGTTTAAAACCGCTTTAAGCAAACTACTTCCAGAAAACATCAGCCAGTCCAGTTGCTTTGACCTACCTATTACTACAGATGTACTATGATCTGTGAGAACCTTCACAGATATAACTTTCAAATGAGGAAAGCATTAGATTAGCTGCTAAATTGTAGAGGTAGTTGTACCCTCTGCTCCTTGCCCAAACAGCAGGAGTTCTACTTTCTTCATTCATTCTAGTTGTTCGGTATAAATGTACAAAGAAATCAAGCAAAAATTGTCTAGAACTAATGAGACTTGACAGCAATTTAATAACAAATAACAATGGTTGCGTCATCTATTTCAGCTCCAGTTAATGTATTTCAAATGGCAGCTTAACACATAAAGCTTACACCAAGGTAAAAGTGTGAATAAAGGCAAACAGAATAATTTATTCAGCTTACTGATCACAGCAATTAGTGAGGATTATAAAAACTGTAAACAGATATGCTGCTCCTATACATGAAATGAATGCAAGGTTGCCTATGCAATGGAAAATATTTGAAGCCAGTCTGTAATGACTGGCGTTTTGTAACAGTGAGAACCAGTGATGGCCGAACTGCCCGCAAGGTGGACAGTTCGGCGGCGAACATGGATGTTCGCCCTCCTTCTCGCCGGCGAGCAGTACGGGTGTTCGACCCGCCCCGTTCGCCGGCGAGAAGAAGATCTATATTCTTCCTCCGGCAGGATCAGAACCTGCGAGATCGTGCAGGAGGAAGAATCTTTTCACTAGAAGACCAGGCATGAAGCCGGTCTTCTACTGAAAAAACCGGCCGGAGCAGGAAGTGATGTCAGTGACGTCACATCCGGCTCCCTTAAACAGGAACTATGCGTTCCAGGATGCGTTCCAGGGACCGCATGTGACGTCACTGACGTCACATCCGGTTTTTCCGATTCAAATTCCCCGCCTAGAGGCGGGGAATTTGAATGTGTCCGCGAACAGGCGGACGGTGGACTTCTTTAAAAGTCCGACCCGCCCGTTCGCGGACAGTCCAGGCCGATGTTCGGCCATCACTAGTGAGAACACACTCACACAGTTTAAAATTATTTAATTCTATCCTTCCACATACTCTGTGCAGTAGATTCTGTCTCTGGCTGTAATCCACTGCTAACAATACATTGAAACCAATGTATTACATTCAGGAACAGAACATAACATCAGGAGAGAAGCAGAAGACTAAAGGAGGACATGGAGACACCGGATCATTTATTCAGGTGAGTATTTTACATAGGGAATCATATTGCAGAGTGTTTTCAAGTGTTTTGCAGAAAACTCTATTCAACATATTTTTTTTAAAACTTCCTCCGGGGGGGGGGGGTTGGAACAAGTGATCCATTCCCCTGCAGCTGCCTCTTCATTAGATCAGAGCCACACGGAGCAGGGAGTTTGCTGTCCTTTGGCTCCGATCTCTGCCCGACAAATCCAGCTTGTCCAGTGCAGTTCTGACAGTTTAGAGCTGGACGATCTTGGATGGTCAGTAACAGCAGGGGGCTTAATGACTGGGGACAGGGCTGTGCAAGTCATCTTGTTAGCCCAGGTACACACACATAAACATTACCAATGTGGACTGGAGCTGACATACTGCAAGTCTGTGTACTTGTGTCCTCAGAAGTAAACATCTCTAAACTTCATCTTGTCAGCTCTGGGCTCATGCTAATTGTGCATGTCAGTATGCACAGCACAGATATTACGAGACTTCAGATCATATCTATAGGGACAGCAAACACCTACTTGACATATGCAGTGAGCATGGCAACTTGACAGTGCAAGTCCGCTCCAGGTATTGGAGTTAATGTTTTCATATGGGTACTGTGGCTATCATGTGCAGCACCATTCCCAGTCATTCAGTGGTGGGACTTCTATGTGTCAACATTCAAGCTGTTAGTAGAGGATTACCGTGCAGGATAATATCTACTAGACAGGAATTATGTGGAAGGGAAGAACTTTAATAAAGTGTTTTTCTTTAGGAAACTTCCTAATGGAAATGGGTTCCAGTGACCTCTGTACTCATTTTATAGGGTGGCGACTCTCCATATCCTCCAACTCATTAACCCCAATAGCACCAGTCAGGTTGTGAAAATGAGGATCCATACCTTAATGATTGGTCTACTCTTCATTGACAAATGGCATTGGGCCTTACTTAGTTCACATGCAGCATGCCCCCATTTCCTAGTCACACAGGCTGGCCATGGAGCCTAGTATTGCCTGGAGGGTACACTCGTTTATCAGATGCCATGGTGTTTTCAGGTGTATGCACAACTAACAACTAATATTCTCCTTGACAAACACACAAAGATTGCCTCCTTATGCTCATTGCCTCCATCTTGCTTCTACCACACATTGTAAAGTGGTCAGAGTCAGGGTTTTTTTTAACATTGCTGTTTATGTCATGGAAATCTCATTTTCATAAGCAGTGCACATTTTTGGAAAAATAAAGAATGTTTTTGATTTACTGAAAAAAAA
>CM070032.1:204558572-204577074 GCA_036250615.1 Ptychadena robeensis
TGTTGTTCAATAATAAAAGTATTCCTCAAAAATACCACTTGCCTAATAATTCCGCACTCCTTGTACATGAACATGCAGTTGCATACATGTAGTTCAAAGTAAAAAATTTTGAATTTATTATTTTTATCATTTATTATTATCATTTATTTATATAGCGCCAACATATTACGCAGCACTGTACAATATATACAACATCGAGATACAACTAAAAAAAATAAAATAAGAAAATAAATAAAAAAAAGAGATACAACACAAGAGAACACACAGGTACAGGTTATGACACAAGAGGAGTAGAGGACCCTGCCTGCTTGGGCTTACAATCTAATTTAGAAATGTCACCATGACTTTGAGTTTTGCAATTAGCTGAACTAGTCAAACTGATTGAATTTTCAAAAAACTATTCAACCATTTCTACCAGTCCAATTGCTAGATTCCCAAAACATCAAGGGGAAAAAATAGAAACAAATTAAAATAACCTAACAAATAATTAAAAAAAAACTATGCTCTATAAAAAAGAAAAATTCCATGGAATCCGATATTTAATATTACAATTGTATTTTGACAACCAAAGCTTCCATAAAGACACACATTTCTCATAGGAGATGTTTCTTATTGGCAACACACATTACATGGAGCCCTTGTAATTTAAAACTGCAACCAACTGTGGTAGTAGGGGAACATTCAAGAATACCAAATACAGCAATGCTAAAATTTGTAGCTAGTAAAAGGTGCACTAGAATTGTTCTGGCTAATACGAAATGTGTTAATGCCTATAAGGAGCAAAGCTAATTCAAACAAGGGAGCCACTTATTGTCCAGACATTTCCAAAACTCATGCAAATATTTTGAGCCATAAGGGAGACAATTTTCTTTCATATTCTCCAACACTGAGAGGACACAATAGAATCATATTTGGAGAAAATGAAGGAGGGATATACTGTTGTGTACATGTGTATAAATTTTTTTGTGTATATATACCATGACACCCTATTATATAGGTGTATACAACTTAAATATTTTGTTACTTTTTGTAGAGCAGCTGCTAGAGGATGAGTTCATGTCTGTTCCCCTCTCTTTTGACTTTGTTTTCTGCCCAGTAACTGTAAATCCCCTCCTTTTGTGCAGAGGTTATTTAAGTATTGAAATAGAGAGACTACCTCTTTAGAGGTACATGAAGCCAACATCCCGAGATTAAACAAAAAAAAAGAAATTCCCAAACTGGGAAACAATTTCCCCTGAATACACAGGAGTGAGGGGACTTTAAAGGCTTCTATTACATTTAGACAAGTATCAGTGTACAACATATTACATAAAACATGATTTAATAAGGTAATGTCCGTAAAACATAAATACACAAACCGGACACAATAAACAACAATTTTCCAGATGATACAGTTCATCGATGTTAGCCAATCGCCTTCAAATTGGGACTTGACAATTCAACCACAAATTGATAGACCGAAGATAATGTACATCTTCAAGATTTATAAAGCCACCCCTACGGGTCCCTTCTTATTTCTGGGTCCCCCACCGCCGTCCAGATCGTCCAGTCCGCCCCATCCATGGTGAATGACAGAGACCCTCTTTGGACCAGGGTAGTCTCTCCCTCATCTTGCCCAAGTGGATGGAAGTAGATTCCAAGAGGTTCCAGTATGGCCATGGTGAGAAAAAGCATACCTTCCCTCTCTACCTTCGCGTTACTGCCTCTACTACTGATTCTGGGCAAGAGCCATCAGCCTCCTTTCCTCTCAGCAGCTGGTTAGAGTGTGTTGGAAACTTAGATCCTACTCTTAAACCCCATCCCTTATGGGTGATGGTGAAATGCACTTGTAAATATTCCTTCAGTAAAACGTTAACCCCTAATCAGCTGTGTGGACATGCTTGAAAAATTTCATATGACATTTCGGGAAGGCAATGGCAGTATTCCCTCAGAATTCATGGAATGGACGAGAGGGAAGACCTTTTTGCCAAAGTAATAATTTTTTTGGAAATACAAATTCTTAAGAGTATACATTTATTTAATGTTTTTCTATTTTACCTGTGTCCTTTGTATAGATTAGTGATGAGCGGCATAGGCAACATTCGTATTCGCGGCATGCCGCAAATTTTATGGAAAACATTTGAAAAGTATTCGCATTCAGCAATATTCAGGTTTTTTTTTTCTATTACGAATATCGCAGTTTTTATTGCGAATTTCGTGCGCGCAATATATTTTATACAATATATTTTATACATGTACATATTTTAACATGGCGCGAATTTTTAATGCGAATTTTCAAAAGTGACGATTTTCGCAATATTTGCATCACCCCAATATTCAATTAAAAAACTGTTGATGGTCGCAGGGAGTGTTGCTAAGCTCTTGTTGCAGCCTTCCCATTCGTCCACTTGCATTGAGAGGCGTGTGTAATGGATAAAAAATAGCGAATATCCGGAATTGCGAATATTCGGCAATATATTTGCCATCTTCGCGAATTTCCAAATTGCCGATATTCACGATTAATAATCAGAATGCGAATATTCACGATCATCACTAGTATAGATGCCTTAGCCTCCCAATGCCAAGAAGGAAGGACGTGACAGCAGCCTTCTAAGCAGACTCACAGCCCTTCAGTAGTACTCCTCCCTAGTATTGTGGGGAGGTGAGGCAAAGGGTGGAAGAGTTTGAAAAAACTACTAGAGGATGGAGTGACTTTCAAGAATAGAGGGTAGAGATGGTCGAATGAAATTTCAGCTAGCTACCCTTTTTAGTTAATTGTAAAACCCCAAAACAAGTTCCCATGAAAAATTCTTATTGAGATGTGGTAAGAAGGGTTGTGGAAACAACAAACAATAAGTATTGCTCTAGCACATTTAGTTTTTGCATACATTAAGTTGAAAGTCTAAAGTGATAATACCTTGTTAAGTAGGTTTGTAATTAACTGCCAACTAAAATAAAATAAAGACAACATTTCATGACCATCTCTAGCAGAATGGAAATGTGCAAGTTGAATTCCCTGATCAAATTATATATATGTTTAAGTTTTTTTGTTATGCAAAAGTTACTATATAATTTGAAGCAGCAAACTGAAACAGCAAAATATCATCTGCCTTATGTCTAGTCCTTAATTTATTTACATTTAGAATAATGAAATGTATTCAGCTAATGTTAATAATCTTGCTACAGTTTGTTGTGCATTTTGTAATTATAAGCATAAGAGGGAACAATTCTGGGCATTTCATCTCGCTTATTACTGTAGAATAAAGGTTTGGGCAGTTTCCGTAGGTGCCTACATTGTATTTCTGCAGCCTGCTGTTTAATAGTGATGGCCGAACTGTCCGCAAGGCGGACAGTTCGGCCGCGAACAAGCATGTTCACCCTCCCTCTCGCCGGCGGACAGTACGGGTGTTTGACCCGCCCCGTTCGCCGGCGAGAAGAAGATCTATATTCTTCCTCCGGCAGGTTCAGAACCTGCGAGATCGCGCCGGAGGATGAATCTTTTCACTAGAAGACCGGGCATGAAGCCGGTCTTCTAGTGAAAATTCCGGCTCGGAGCAGGAAGTGACGTCAGTGACGTCACATCCGGCTCCCGCAACCAGGAACTATGCATTCCAGTATGCGTTCCAGGGACCGGATGTGATGTCACTGACGTCACATCCGGTTTCTCCGATTCAAATTCCCCGCCTAGAGGCGGGGAATTTGAATGTGTCCGCGAACAGGCGGACGGCGGACTTCTTTAAAAGTCCGACCCGCCCGTTCGCGGACAGTCCAGGCCGATGTTCGGCCATCACTACTGTTTAATACCATTAGGCCACTGACAGGTTTACCCTTATGCATAATGCATACTGTTTTGCAGATCTGTATTTTGTTTTTGTATGGTTATCTTTAAGGTAGGGAAAAAAAAGATGTGTCTGATTGCTTGCCAGAAAGAACTGGTAAATGATTACAAAGTATAATTTTACAAGCTTCACAGACTTGCAAATTACTTTACATTAATGTTATCCCTTGAATAAATTGTATTATTTTTTTTGTTTCATTTAAGTCTTTCAAAATTATTTGGAAAGCTTCCTACAAATGAAGAGAGTACATTAGTGTCTAGAAATCATTGCTTTCTTATTACCCATAAGCCAGCCACATTTTTCTTTTTAAAGGTCAATCAATGACAGCGTGAACTTTTTCTTTTATAATACTGAAAAGACACAAAAAATAGATTTTACCATCAAATTACAACTACGCTCTGCTGATAACATTTCTTTCCAAAATCATGTATGTGACTCTCTTTACAATGTCACAAATGTTTAGTCGCTTTTGAAGAAAGCTGACCCTCCATTCATTAATTTCCTGTACTTTTATTCATGTTAGTAAAAATATAAATATATATGATCCAAATGCAATCATTGAGATCTCATGAAAAGAAATAAAGAGAAAGAAATTCTAATGGGACGTTTAAGGTACCACAATACAGTTGATTAAAATTCTTAAACAAATATATACAGCATGGGTTTTTTATAAACATGTTTCCAGAAGTGAAAACATGTTTTGGCCTTTGAAATAATTCTGGTTGAAATTCAAGACTGCCTTGGTAACTGTGAGGACCCCAGCTGTACCGGTCACTGCCTGCTGGTGGCACTGTGCTTGCCCTTTTGCAGGTGGCTCCCTGCAAGCGTGGGCTGAGTGTAGCACACCTGCCTCGTTAGCTTTAGGGATATATAGGTGTGCTTCATTAAGACAAGCTTGCTGAGCATTTCATTTCCTGTCTGACCCTGAGTCTGAACCCTGGACACTCCTGTACCCTGGACTTTTGGCACCTGCGTTTTGTTCCTGTATCGTGAGTCCTCATTAAATCTGTTTTGACACCACCATACCTCTGTCTGGATGTCAGTGTGTGTTGCCTGTCTGGTCGCCCCCCTCTGTCCTGGATCCTGACAGTAACACCTTTAACTCATCTGTGCAACATCTCCAAGATTCTTCTCTCTCTCTCCTCTCCTCCCTATCCCAAAAAGTCTTGGTACACACTCTCACAGGTTAATTCTCACCTGGACTACTGCAAAATCATCCTTTCTAGGCTTCCTCTAACTAGACTCTAAGACTATTCCCTCACTAGTCCATCATGACTTCTGCTGTTAGACTCATTTACCCCTTTAACCGCTCCTTATCTGTTGATTCTTTCTGCAGATCTCTACACTGGCTTTCAATTGTCCAGAGAACTATTTTTAAATCACTCCACACCTCCTGTCCTACGTACATCTCCAACCTAGTATGTAAATATACCCCTAACTGCCCCCTCCGCTTTTCCAGTGACCTAGTTATAAAATACTTGTATGATCAGCGAAAATTTACCAACATGTCTGATCACTCTAGATCAATTATTTTCTTCAATATTTATAACCATTGCACTAGCAAACGGCTGTTTTAGATCAGTTAAAACCTGTATGGCCAGCTTTAGAATTGCTTCAACTTTTAACACTTCTTTTAACCCACATCTTCAGTATGGCCTACTCATCTTTTGATTCCTTACTTCATTACCCTAATCACCAACCTCTTAGACTGTTAGACTGATTGTGCAGGGTCCTTAACTTCTGTTGTGTCATAACCTGTACCTGTGTGATATCTTCTGTTGTATCTCAACTCTAATTTAATGTACAATATTTTGGTGCTATATAAAGTTTAAAATAATTAGATGCAACAAAGAAAAAGACAAAGAAATGGTAAAAACTTTATAACACATGGCAATTGCTTATAATACACACCGTGCTTAAAGATTAAATGTCAACAAGTTAAGGTTTAGATCTGTTTTAGAACATGTATATATTTAGAAAGATGTTTTTTAAAGCATGAATCACACTGGCTCTGCTATGAATAGGTGTCAGTTGTCAGGAATGTGTAAATGTAGTTGTTGTTTTACCCTGCATGACACGTCAAAATAATGTTAGAAACATGGCACTTTAGTATGTGCTGCTTTGTTGGATGAATCAACTATAACTTAGATAACTTCACCTATAAGGGTGTTATAGGATCATGCATGCCTGTCAGGTACCCCAGTTTAGCTGCGAGCTGGGTATTTTTTCATGTAAATTCTGTTTGTGAGCACAGATTTACCCTGCAACAGGGCCTACTGACAGAGTTAATTGGAATAGTAATCCGCACTGATGGGGGAAAAAATGGGGATGTAAGGGGTCGGGTGAAGCTTCTGAACTGGCTTGTATGGTGTTTATGACGTAACAGTATGTTTTGCCTTATTTGGAAAGGAAAACTTGAAGTGTGAAGTGTCTTCTGTTGCTTAATCCAAGCATGGTACACACCTTAGGCTATCCTGATCAACTTAGGATAAACAGTTTTTAAACTTTCTCTTAACTTGAACAGCCCAAACTTTTTTCTTTGCTCTATGTAACTTCCAGAAAGTTTTTCATCCTTTGGATCAATCACTTTAAGTCAATAGATAGACGGTGTACCTTTTAATAACCCTTGACTATTAAAGGTTATGCAAATCCTAAAACCTATTACCATTATGTATAATTTAAACTATGGACTGTAACAATCTTTATTGAAATCTCATGAATGTCAATTAGCTTACCAGTCGGTATTCCATTTAGCATGGAATACCTTTTCTGGGAGAAAAAAAATGTTGGAGTTTAGAGTCAAAAGATTATAAAGGAACTGTATTTCTATTTGCTAAAAATTGTGTGACTATACTTTATATGTTATTCTATCAAAGTAAGAGAAATTTACAATGACAATTTATACTCGGACTGGGCATCCAAAATTAAGCTCCCAGAGACAAATCAGACACGCAATCACAGAATGTACAAAAGAAATATACATACTTGTTAACTTCTTCCATATTGGATAAGGGAAAAATCAGAGGAAGTGATGACACGTCCCCCATCTCCAGTATTTGGAACGTGAAAGAGCCCAGGTGAAAAGCTACTTCCGCGTTTCAAATACAGGAAGTTTACCTCCCCTCCCTCCTATTAGCTGGCTAACGTAGGAGGGAGAGTAATGCCCCCTTCCTCCTTAGTTACCCTGATTTCAAAATCCCAGTAAATATCTGATATTTATTGAATTGAAAATTTGGGATTTGGCCTAAAAACTGGAGTTTCCTGGCGAAAATGGGAAGGTTGACAGGTTGACAGGTATGAATATATATATGGTCCATAACCAGAACATGATTAACACAAAAAACATGATAATCACCATGGTAGCCTAAATGTAGCAATATACTGGGAAGTATACAATGAAACTTGTGGGTGTAAACTCCCTCAGCGATAATGAGCACCTCTGAGCTTTCTAAGAGCTCATTATAACAGGCAGCAATTTTCCCCCAAGATGCAAAATTACTGCAATTGTTAAACCATCCTACATTGGGAACCTGTTCAGCCACTGTATGAGTTGAATTAATGTATAAATTCATTTAGCATTACTATGATTATTGATTATATGTGTTGTATAGAAACATTTAAATGTATTGTTTGAGCTTAGGTGCGCAGATTCTACAAGGATGCATTAAGTCACATCAGTTGACACATCTATTTAACTGTTTTTATCAGGCACCCAATAGTGACCAGTATCCTATGAAATGTCTCACCCTTGAGCAATGAAATAAAGCTCAGGTGTATATAAAATATTTACTGGTACGTAACTTGCTCATGGTTAAGAGCTTCTTTTCATTATAAGAGGGCCGTTATAGCCTACACAGGCAATTAGTGCTGGGAAATTAAATGACAAAATCTGCACAGCCTCAGGCAACCACAGTTATGAGATACAATGCATAATGACTTAAAATAGTGATGCAGCAATGTGTGGCTGTTAGCTCATAGTTATCCTTTGTTCATTTCAGTTATAATTCAAAGGCAAACATCCAGGGATGCATAGTCAGAGGTACTGGAATCTTACTGTGCCCTACATTCAAGAGTAGATTTTATCTTGGAGGGGAGCAGTTGATTTTTTCTTTTTTAGCAAACATAGGATCTGATTCAGAAAGTATATATCAGCAAAAATAAGTAGATGATACTTATTATAGATTTACTGTTTTATTTTTGTGATTATAATATGGGGTTATGTATCTACCAGATGGTGGACCTATATAGGTGTGAAATGGTGCCTTCAACACTTCTTTTTTAAATTACTTATACAGTTATGAGTTAAAGGCCACCAGAAGTGTTGTGTGCTCCATACAAGTGTAAATGTGAAGTGGGGAAGTATTAATTAAGCTCGGCATAGACGATTAGATTTGCGCAGATCAAGCATCATGCGTGCTCCCAGTGATCCACCTAACATGCTCATTAGAAATCGGCTCAGAAATCATCATTACATATCAATCATTTATGCATAAATGCCGGCACTTAAAGGGTGCGTGGCCGATTCTCAGAACGACCAGCCATGCGTCATGCTCACGCACAGCCGATCTTCTGAGAAATCGGCATGGATTCAAAACATCTATGCCCAGCTTCAGTGATATTTGCATTAAAGAATTAAATTTATATGAGGACAAGTCAAAATTTTTACTAGTAACTAGCGTTGATTGCGAATATTCAAACCACAATTTTTTTATGCGAATATCGGCACTTCGAGAATTTGTGAAGATCTTGAATATAGTGCTATATCTTTGTAATAGCGAACATTCAAGGTTTTTTACATCAGTACCCGGAACTACCATGCATTGAATTTGCAATATCTGCTTGTACAAGTTCGGATTTGCACAATGAAGGTAATAAATTTTTAGTTTTCATATGAAAGTGTTGATGGCGAAAATATTGCGCATATCGGAACTTTTTTATTGCAAAAATTTTTTTTTCATAATGAAGGTAATAATGACTGGAAATCACGATTTCTCATATGTACGATTTCTTTATGAATATTGGGCACAAAAAATTGCACTATTTTGTGAATCTGAATATTGCCTGTGCTGCTCATCACTAAAGGCAACTAATGGTACATTGCCATTCAATGTATAAGCATAGATGGCATCAACTTTAATAGATTTAAATGGAAGGATGGATTTGAGAGGTTGTGTCATAACTAATAAAACCTGTTATATATCTATGGAAAATACAAGCCTGAACCATCAATTGAAGCCCACATAACAAGCTGATCATTAATGGTAGATGTTGATGTCTGCAAGGTGGAGTAGAGAGATGATGTTAAGCTCCTCTTATCTTTGTTGAAGAAGTAAAATGTGGCACTTCTAGGTTGCTTTGCTTTTACTCTTTTGTCCAGTTGATCCTAACCTCCTTGATGGGGTTTAGGTCTGGAGACCATTTCGGCCTTGTTCTTTAGGTCTCTAGTTCTTTAGAAACTTCTGGCAAGCTTGAAACGATCTATTAGGTAATTGTATTGAATAGGTTATTGTTTTGCATTGTGTGTGCCTAATCCTGATGAACTAGGCACACACCAGAGGGTACTGCATAGGACTTCAAGTATTCTGTGCTCGTTGTTGGTTAAGGGTGCCTATTATTCTGTATAATGTTATGTACACTGCCTCCAAGAGTACAATCATGACATACATACCTGCATGTATTTTATTATGTCTTACAGATATACTCTTTTATATATATTTTTAAACATCCTGATGAAGTGACAAAAGAGTCACGAAACGCTTATATACAAGCGTACAAGCATTGATGTATTTTTGTTCTTAACAATAAAGGAGTATTTAATTTTTTTACGGGCGCCTCAACTCGAGCCTTTCTTTTAAAGTGGGATTCCAATTATTCAAATGCATCTTTCAGTACCGGACAGGAAGGATCTAGCAACCTATACTACCGGTCTCCCATAGGCTGCGCGAGTGCGACCTCTGACCACTAAGCCCCACATCACGTCGGGACAGCTTTGAAATCATTCCCCCCCCCCCCCACCGCCATTTCACCACAATCGGCGGCATCTGTGATCTGCTCCTTGCCAAGTTCTTACCAGCGTCACCTTTTTTCCCTTCCTTTCTTTTTGGGGGTAAAAGTAGGCCTTTTTTTTTTGGAGGTATATACTCTTTTTTGAGATATACTCTTTTGCTCTCAGTATTAATTTCTTTTTGATCTTAGCAATGACTCTTGTTGCAACTTGAGGTCTCCTCTTTTTACAATTGAAAATTTACATTTTCTATGGTTTATTAGTTTGCCAGACCTCTCTCTTCTGCCTGTTTCCTCATACCATTCCAGTGGGATCAAATTTGCAAATTAACCTGCCAAGATAGACTGTTGATTTGGTGATCCTATAACCAGATCTTGACTTTCCTGTTTGTTTGGCATAGAGCATTCTTCTATTGAAAATAACAATCCTCTAAATAGGGAAACAAAACCTGAGCAGAAGATAGCTAATGTTTTTTGTTCTAGGAGAAAGTTCTATTTATGATGATTTTTTCATACTTTACAAATATACCCCAATTCCAGCCTTACTAAAGTACCCCCATATGATCACTGACTTGCCCTGTTGCTGTGAGACACTGTGGGTTGTAGGCTTCTCCAATTGGACTCATAGGAGAATAAAGTCGTAAGCAAACCTCAGCCAGACTCTTCTATGCTTCTCACTGATGAAGGATTATATTTTATCTGCCATTGCATGACTTCATTTGCAACAGCCTCTTTTGAATTTTTCTTTTCTTCAAAATAATTTCTGCCCAATGTCCATCAAGGTCACTTGAAGTCAACCTGCCATTGCATGACTGACATTCAAATGAATTTGTGGTCACGCATCTCAGTGCTGATGAAATTTTTCCCTCTAACTGATGCTAGCTTTGTTGTCCCCAGTGTTTTCTTGTGTACTGCCACCTTTGACATTTTAAGAGTAATAGCGGCCTGTAACTCACTATACCCTTGTACCATTAAAGCAGGATTGCACCTTTCTTTTCCTTAATCAAAAGCTTTCTTTTCACCTATTTTGTTATGGTAAATAGTTTGTTTAAATAGTGATGGCCGAACTTCGGCCATGTCCGTCTGCGAAGAGGCGGATTGGAATTCGAATCTGAAAAACAGGATGTGACAGGATGTGACAGGATGACGCGTTCCTGGTTGTGCGAGCCGGATGTAATGGGATTACCACCCGGCTTTTCACTGCAAGACCAGGTTCTCTACCCGGTCTTCAGTGAAAAGATTCTTCCTCCCATGGGATCTCACTGGTGGAAGAATAGAGAGCTTTTTCTCGCCGGCGAACAGGGAGGATCAAACACTCGTACTGCTAGCCGGCGAGAAGGAGGGCGAACATGCATGTTCGCGGCCGAACTGTCCGCCTTGCGGGCAGTTTGGCCATCACTAGTTTTACTTTTCTTTTTACCTTTCACATACTTCTACTGTAAATAGTGGTGGACGGATTAGCAACATTATTCAGCAACAAAAATAACTTTTTTAAAAACATAAAGTGTCATTAAAACCGACAATGTAAATTTAGGCTTTTGAAAAGCATTGCCTGTTACTATGCGCAGTCTTGTTAATGTAAAGCCTTTTATATAAAGAGAAATCCCCAGGTGATCTTGACAGTCGCCTTGTGACCACACTCAGCAGGCTCATGCTGAGTCACCCTTTGCAAGGTTGCTATCAATCTGAGAATTAATGCATACAATACTATATGGAGTCGAAAATTCCGGGTGGCCCAACCTAGGGGATTTAGCATGGCCCAGAGTTGATTATAACCCAGATGTAGGTAAGTGGGAAATGGAACATGGATAAATTTAAAATATAAATACAAATACATAGTTCATGGTACTGGATTTATCTTGGCTGAACTCCACCATCCGATGGCAATTGAGTACATATAGAGTATAACAAGTGTAACGCCTTTGTTGACAAATGGTAGATTGGTGGGGGGGGGGGTCGCTAAAGAGACGCACAACTGTCCCATATGTGTTTTTCCCCCTTGGGTTCCCCACTGCCCCTCAACGCATTTCGGCCCAGATGTATGGCCTCATCAGGAGGGGATAACAGATGGGGGTCACAATCGAAGATTTACAATGGCAATACTCTGTCCCCTATGGGACCATCACAAGTTCGTCACTCACTGGTCATACGGTGTTTTAAAAGGTTAAAAAGAGATTCAGCCCAATTAATGTTGATGCTAATATTCCTATTCAAAAGATAACACAAAATATTCACAAAAACATCACAATTAGAATATTCCCAATCAACACGAATAAGCAGAATAAAACCACTAAACAATAGGTATCACTGTGCTCAGAATATAGTAAATTTGGCATGGATTTTAGGCTTTTCAACCTGTGTGGCAGGACTGCTGTAGATAGGTTTCTTTAATCTGTATTACTTTAATCAGTATTTTAGTTAATTAATTACATGAAAGTAGTTGTTTAACAGTTAGATGAAGCAAAAAATATTAATAATTATGAGCAGTGAATAATCTAACAAAACACAAAACATTTACAATGGTTATTTTTAGTCTAATTAATCTAAAAACTGGATGGGATATAGTTTAGTACATACAAATTAATAACAAGAAAATAAGCTAGATCTAAGAAAAGCCATTGTACTAATGACGTCAGTTCAGTAACTGACCCACACTTTGTAAGATGAGTAATAAATTCACAAAAAGGAAATCAGTTAGTTATTTTGAGCCTAATGAGTCTTAAATCTTTAATAGTGCTATTTAAGTTAATATGTCTTTAAGCCTAGGATGAGCAACTTGAAAAAAAAGCTCTGGAAATTAAAAAACAGACTACAAAAACACATAAGCACTTCAGAACCAAGGGTAGTGATGTTTTTTATGAAGTCAGCTTAAACCCTTACCAATACTTTGCCAGGATTGGCAAATCATAACTAGAAAAACTGGTTCTATTATTATACAGGTCATTTGCAAAGAATTTGAATATAGTCATAAATCATGAAGTTATCGAAAATCTAGACTTCAAGCATCTTGAATTGTGTGCCTCTCCATTCTTCTTTCAGACTCTGGGTCCTTGATTTCCAAATGGGATTAAAATGTAACTCTCTGGCAAACCACGTCATCTGCTGGTGTTGGTCCATAGTGATGTCGCGAACCCGGAATTTAATGTTCGCGAACGGCGAACGCGAACTTTTGTAAAAGTTTGCGAACACGCGAACCCGCCATTGACTTCAATGGGAGGCGAACATTAAAAAACAAAGGGACCCCTTTCTGGCCACAATGATGGTCCGTGAGGTGGTGGGTGCTGATTGGCTGGATTATGCCTGCTGACTGAGACTCACAGGGTCAAAGTTTGTTCAATGTAAAAAGATAGGGGGCGAACTATTTTTGCCATGTGTTCGAGTATTCGCGCGAATGCGAACATGCGATATTCGCCGCGAACAGTTCGGCGGCGAACAGTTCGGGACATCTCTATTGGTCCACTGTGCTTCATTAAGTCCAGAGTCAACTCAGCTGTCTACCAGGAGAATTTAGGCTGTAAGCCATAAATTATAACAAATAAAGGATTTAAATATTTAGCTTTGCATATAATCAGCATATTTCATATATTAGTTTCACCTTTAAGTTGAATTACTGAAATACAGGAACTTTTGGATGATATTCAAATTTTTCACAAATCACCTGTGTTTGTTTTACCACAGTTTCTTTTAAATAGTTTTGTGTGGTTAATACAGTGCAACATATCGTTTTAATATATGTAACATTTTTACACCAAGTACAAATGGCACGATCCTACATATTAAAAAAAATTTACATTTTGACTTTGTAATGTCGAGAGAATAAAATGTAATCTTATCTCCATTAATTTATAAAAAAAACACTTCCCAAGCCATGTGAAAACATAAAGATAAAAGTACAAAATATTTTAATTGCACAGACAGGTACAATTTTGGTTAAATATTGGGGCCAGATGGTCTGTGGCTAATTAAAATATGTATCCACTTAGCATATGCATATGTATATTGCAGTCTACATTTCATTTATGTCTAATGATGGATGTCTTCCAAATAAGTCAAGATGTTCTACGGCATGTTGTGCTTCTGTTAAATGGACTTCTGTTGAGATCCTACAGTACAAGTTTTTCTATAAACGCAGCATGACTTTGTTCCAAGATGTTCAGTTTTAGCCTAAGCATATTTTTTTCTATTAATGTCTTGCAGAAGAAATTCAAACTTTACAAATTAGACTGTATATGCTGAAATTTTACATTCCATCTTTATACAAGGATAATGTTTTATGTACAGAATAATTTAAATAAATACAGTCAAATTCAGACAAGCCACATCTGTAAATTGAAAAATTCATTTTCTAAATTCTTCAGAATTTATGGCAGTTGTGAAATCAATGACAAGAGTGCTGAATATATAAAAATGAAGGGCAAATGAAACCCTAAAAAAAAGTAAAAGGTCAAATACATCAAGGTTCTTCTAAAAACTTTTCTGGATAAGTCACACCTGGCTTGAGGCATATTTGAAATGTCGGGTTTTTGTTAATTTACACATTCATTGGATTTATAACTTTTACAATACTTCACTTTCTTCTATGCTCTTTAGTTTCGGTTAAGAAAAAATATTGGGATTAGTGTATAGATGCTAATGTGAAAATACATTGTTATAGACAAGTTAATAGAAAGTCATCTTAATATGGGGAAATGTGGTTCTTTCATAGACTTAAGCCCCCCATACGCATTCCGATTATTCTCCCGACCAATTTTTTGTCCGATCCGGTCACCCGATTTTCACCTGAAATGTTATGGTCGGTCAGTCGGCTGGCACGAAAAATCGGAATTTGAATTATCACCGATGCATCAGCCCGACCCTATTTATTAACAGCAGAGCGACCAAAAATTTCCGGACAGGTCCGAAGCGGTCCCCACCGATTTTTCATACATAATTCCGTATCCGATTAATCTCCCGATCGATTAATCTCCCGACCACATTGGTCGGTCGGGCAAAATTTGTCCGAAAAATCGGAACGTGTATGGGGGGCTTTACATATACTTTTTAGACAACCACGTAGGTAGCCAATGTTGATATTAGTGGTATAACTCTAGAAGTCTAATTTGGTTGGAGTGACCACACTTTGGTTACTTATAACCAGAATAAATATGCAACATTTCAGCAAATGAAAATATTGACGTAAACAAATCTGAAGGCATTTGGATTTCAAAGTTCGATAGATAATACATCAACTAACAAAGTTGTTTTAGGACATTTGGCCCATTTTAGACACTTTCTATTGTAAGATCCTGTAAGATACTTAAATTATGGATGAAAAAATAGACCACTAGTACATGTATTTATTTTCTAAAACAAATCTATCCATTCCATGTTGAGCATTTCATCCTGCAAACTGCCCTCGAGCTGCATTTGGAGATATGCACATCACATTGTAACGGCAGCTGTCGTACGCCGCCGCAGCCTCCCTACTTACCGTTGCAGATCTGGGCGCCCTGTTCAGCGGTGATTCTGATATTTCTACACACTTCCTTAAACACCAGCGCGTGTCATTTCCTGGGATTTAAGGTATTTGTCATGTGACCTGGCTGACCAATAGTGGACCTCCTGCAGCTATATAAGGAACCCTGCCCTTTCAGCTTTGCCTCAGTATTAAGGTCTCTGTGTTATGCTAAGCACTGCCTGCCATTGCTGTTTCTGTGATATAGAGTTCTGCCTGTGTTCTGAGACTGAGACCTGTTAACCTTTACCTGCGTGCTGCACTCTTCTGCTACCCGTCTATACCTGCGCTGCCTGCCCTGTCACACTGTCTGGCTGATGACACCTGTGTCCCTGGAGCCTTCCCTGCTGTCCCCTGGAAAAGCTGCGTGTGTTCCTACCATCCCTCAAGAGGTAGCGACCTGGTGTTCCCCTCGGGAAAGTCTATCCCCACCATCAGGGGTATTGTGAAGAACGAGTGGGTTTACTAAGACAACACCCTTAGAGGAGGTAGGACACATGGCACATTAGGTCCACACCTGCTGCTCCATGACACACATCAGTGGACCTACCAATCTCTTCTGAGTGACACTATGTGGCTATCACTAACCGTATTGCACACTTTTTATAGAAAATTTTAAGTTTAGAACATAATGAAAATATTATTGTAAAAAAATGCGTTGTAATTGAATACAATTGAAAATTGTTGAAATATAAATAATACAAAACATAGAATTATGTATAAATGCAGTAAAAGCATACCTTCTCTGAGCCATATTGTTTTGCCATATTGTTGTAACCAACCAAGGTTATGGGGGTGTTTGACCTACTAAAGTATCTGGCCTCTGTCTTGTGGCAACAAAATCCCAAAAAGCTGTTAGAAACACTATTTTCACAACTTTCAAACAGCAATTAGTAAATTCCAATTGTTTGCTCTGATGATGTTGCACCATGGCAGAAAAAATCTTTCTATAATTCTGTATACAATCCTACAATCCTATCCATATTCTGTATACAATCCTACTGAGATATGTTTTTGCCATTGGAAACCGTTATCTGGTGCCATCTAGTGGTCATTTGTAGAGATGGCCAAATTTTTCTTTATGAGCTGATTGCAATGCCTTTAAAAATGGTATTATCACCAAAATTCCTTGAGACAAAGACAAATGCTGTGGGAACATTTCAAAACCCAAAAAAAGCTTTGCTTTAGCACATGTAGTTTTTGTATAAATTAAGTTCAAAGTAAAAATTACGAAGTTCGAAATGTTTGCTTGACTTTGAACTTAATTTATGCAAAAACTATTTGTGTTAGAGCCTTACTTTATTTTGTAGTAAACCTCCAACCCTTCTCTACATCTCCAAAAATGTTGGTGATAATACCATTTTCAGAGGCTTTGCAATTAATCCAAAATCGTCAAAATGGTCAAATTAAAAAAAAAATCGAACATTTCCAGTCATTTGTGATATTACAGTTAATACCCAGAAGAATTGCAACTATATCTAGAACTACTCATATGGGTCCAGGGAACTGCGGATGAGTATATTTGTTTCAGGATTTTATTTAGGATTTCAGCATTTAACACCATAGTGGTAAATAAAAAATAAAGGTTTAATTTTATATTCATATATTTTTTCAGTGTACATCTGATTAAAGTAACATTTTACCAATAGGAAACTATTTCACCCCCTTTACGTCTTGTGAATAAAATATACTATGTATCTTTATTTGTAAAATTCATTACATTACCTCTAAAAGTTCTCAAAAAGAATGTTATTGTGATAAAAGTATAGACAACGATAATATTAATTGTTTATTCTAAGCTATTCCATACAATTTATTGTGCTTTACTAGATTGTTTTGAGGTCGAAGACTGTGAAATCTGCACTGGCGCACAACGAAGGAAATGAACAAAGAAATGAGCAGTACTTGTATTGTTAAATTTACTTTGGTTATTAATTGGGAACAATGATTACAGTCATAATTAAAAAACGAAGCAATGTTTGATCAGTATGAAAATGTACCGCACATTGCATTGACTCATTAAACATTAAGCTATATTTCCACATTTCATTACATGAGAGGCAGCATGAGCCATATCTAGTCATTTATCTTGAAATACAATATTTAAACTAAAGACGATTTAGTACATTGGATTGAACTGAAGCAAACAGCATGTGACTAAAGCACTCTGTATGTCTTGGGGTCAGTTTAATGAGGTGGCACTAGAGAGAACAAAATAACAGAATAACTTTGAGTCTTTTAAAGTCTCTGGGAATACTTCTTGACTTCTAAGATTGTAATATTTAGCAAGAAAAAGAAATGTGACTATTGATTCTGCATCCTCGAATATAAAGTTTACAATAAATCCCATGTGCAACAATATTCCTCATCACCCTATGCCCGCATACATATACGGCATCATATTTCATGCATAATTTGCCACTGTTCTGATGTCTTCTTATCCCTTTTTCTATACTATATAAGATTGTGTTATTTTTGTATCAAATATATTTTAGGAGCAGGGGAAAATAAATTGGTATCCCCATGTAGTGAACCCTGTTGAATTTAAATTATTATTTATTGTTTAGTGTTGCTGCTCAATTCACACGGTCATTTAATGACCATATTGTTTAACTCTCTCCGGGTGCACTGTCAGGAAGCAGTAGAATGTAGTTTTATATGTGATGTGCAGTTTATGCATTTGTTTATTTTGGCATTTAAAAACTACTTTGAGTGTGTAGAAAAGCATTTAGGGAGGGGTTTAAAGCTGGCCATACACCTGCAGGATTCTCTGTCAGATTTCCTTCAGATCAGATCAGATCTACCAACAACCATGTAATATGAGGACCTTTCTACACCTTCCAATCACTATGTATTGTATCAGGGAGGACACTATACTACATGGTTGTTGGTAGATCTGATCTGATCTGAAGGAAATCTGACAGAGAATCCTGCAGGTGTATGGCCAGCTTAAGACAGCCACTTGTCGTTCTTCACACCAAGTTATTTTTTACAGCTCACATGATTCTTACAAATTGCTTTAGTATGGTATAGGTGTCCAGATATGTTGGCCCGGTTTGCTCCTGACAGATCCGCTACATGTTGGAGATGCCTGCGGCACAGGGGTATGATGACACATATTTGGTGTAGTTGCCCGACAATCAAACCTTTTTGGGAAGCTATTTTTAGAATATATAATACCATGCGG
>CM070032.1:204595738-204614254 GCA_036250615.1 Ptychadena robeensis
TATATATATATATATATATATATATATATATATATAGCAATTCAATTTGTGACCTTTCCCCCTATTTAACAAAACAGAATGAGTGCATGGTTTAGGAATGATTTATTATTTTTTTCAAGTTGACCTTATTTCCTTCACAGAGTTGAGTGGGATATCATTAATCAAAAATCCTGGTGTCTTATAAGGGTTTATAAGCTTTCTTTGTAGCCTTTACAAAAAAAATAGAAATCTTTATTGGGAAGAAATGAATGTAGTGCCAGTCCATGCATGTACTGTACTTTCCTTTAAAATATAACATTTTGTTTCTGTTTATGGCTTATTGTTCTTTACAAGCTGGTATATTGAGGCTATAATAATTCCTCATAAAGCCGATAGCAAAAAGATACAAACCATTGCTATTCTGTCACTTTTTAAATAAGAAAATGTTCTATAATAGTGATGGTTTTCTTAAAGTTATCATGTCACCACAAAATGGCCTATTTTTTTAAAGCATGTCACCACAAAATGGCCTATTTTTTTAAAGCCACCTCTTATCTGTTACCCAGACACTGTATGTAATCTTCAGGTGTTCAATTCCCCCCACCATTAATATGCCTCCTCCAGCCATCTTGTACATCCTGTACTGGTGATAGAGATGGTTGAATTTTTCGACTAGCCAACTTTTTGAGCTGATTGCAAAGCCTCTGAAAATGATATCAATTGCTGGAGATGTAGAAAAGGGTTGTGGGAACATTTGAAAAATGTTATGCAAAAACTATTTTTGTTGTAGTATACCCTTACCCAACCCTTCTCTACATCTCCAGCAAGTTTGGTGACGATACCATGATCAAAACTCAAAATCATGAAAAAATTCGACCATCTCTACTGATGTAGGAGGAGCCAACGGGCAGGCAGAAACACTTCTTCAACCAATCCAACAAGGTGAAATGTATGAAGTGTCTGAGAAACAACAAAACATCAGCTTTTCAATACACCCCATATACCATACAATCTTACCATACACTTTCTGTACAAGCAATTTTTGTTCTACCAAAACCATGTAATATAAGGACCTTTCTAACTCTTCCAATCACTATGTATTATATCAGAGAGGACTCGGAGCTTCATAGCAGTAATATATACCTTCCAATCACTATGTATTTTATCAGGGAGGACCCGGCACTACATAGCAGTGATATATACCTTTCAATCACTATGTATTCTATCAGGGAGGACCCGGCACTACATAGCAGTGATATATACCTTCCAATCACTATGTATTCTATGAGGCAGGACCCGGCACTACATAGCAGTCATATATACCTTCCAATCACTATGTATTCTATCAGGGAGGACCCAGCACTACATAGCAGTGATATATACCTTCCAATCACTGTGTATTCTATCAGGGAGGACCCGGCACTATATAGCAGTGATATATAACTTTCAATCACTATGTATTCTATCAGGGAGGACCCGGCACTACATATTTGTTGGTAGATCTAAAGGAAACAAAATTGTATGGAGTGATCTGGAGGTGTATGGGGGGCTTTAAAATTAGTGTTCTTGTCTTCCTAAGTTCCTAACTACATGCTCCCAGATTAAAAAGGTTATATTCGTGGTTCAAAAACAGCTCAGGTTAGTTGGAAAGGGCTACCTCAGAAGCTAAAAGGATAAAAAAAACAAAATCATTAACTTCAAGAAACTTCCAAAACACCTGTATCACAGTAAACCACCTTGATTTAAAATGCACCTACAGTATAATCCTAAAAAAAAACTGCTTACCTGCTGTGCCTTTGGTACCCTTGTCTAGGGCAATTACCATATTTTATCCTCTGTAGATACCAGTTTTCTGGGGGTTAATGAACCGCAATAATATGTATGGCCCATATGTGAAAACGTAGCTCCCTAGGCTTGTAAAAGGAAATAGGAAAATCTGAAAATGTATTATGCTCATTCTTTGCCCTCCTTCAATCAGCTAGAAGAAACAATTACATATTTTTCAATAGAACACAATTTTATGCTGTTATCAGTAAAACCAAATCAGAAAATAGCTTCAATTGTACTCAATGTAGTGGAAAGTGCTTTCTGATTCATATCACATTGAGACATGTCACAATTTTCACATTGTGTCACATTAACCCTGCAAGTGGTATTACCAAGAGTGGCTTGGGGTAAATTTTAGATACCAAAAGCAGTAACCCGAGACAGACTCGATAGCTTACATGTTACAGGTAATCTGGTGGCACTGTCCAACAATGCCCACCCTACGATTTGTTCTTCCTGTTTATTTCCTGGGATGCCTGTTGAAAAATATAAGAAAAACAGCCCATGCAATGTCATCACTGATGCCAGTGACATAGCTTATCCCTTTATTATTCAACAGGCATAAGTGTCCCACGGCCTCACATAATGTGGGGGACATGAGTCATAGAACTCTTAACCCATAAAAAACATTATGGTACTGCCAGGGAGGTTAAGCTTACCCTTATGTCTATTACATCATCACTATTAATGGGCCACTATTTATGAATTGTACCCTAATGAACTAAGGCAATAAATGTTGATGCTAACCTGAATGCAAGGTAAAAGTCTCTTTGTAGCCTATTTAAATGAATTGGCGCTTCAACTAAACTGAATGTGGTACTGTAACACAACACGCATTAATATAAGTATATAAACTCAATACATAACAATGGAAAATTGCCTTTCTTACTATAACTGGATCTTATTGTACCGAGCTTTAAATTTCTCATTGTACGGGAATATTTCATAAACAAGTCATTGTCATCTCAACAAAAGACAACACCTATTTTTTTATGATATGAACACTGTGTTCTAGATTAATGCTGGCTTGAACAGGTAGTTGTCAGTGTGTCATTAGAGTTTATTGTTATCTGTTTGCTGGTTGCTGACTGTGGGTAATCAGTATATGATCTGATTGTTCCAGGTATGCATTACTGATTACTAACCACAGCGTAGTACAACTGATTGCAGCAAATAAAAACTATCTGCAGCAAAGAGAAAAAAAGTATCTTTCAAATAAAGCAATCATATGTGAGAGAAAAATACATATATAACAAATATGGACTGTAAATTTACTCAGTTCATCTTCATCCCAACTTACACCAAGACAACAATTCCAAATACTAAATGCAGAGAGTTAAGAGTTCAAGTGATACCGTTTATCGTCCAACTGAAGTAATTGAAAAGCAAGCTTTTGGGATGTCTCTGATCCTTTCTTCAGGCCACAGACCTCCCTACTTACTTCAGGTACATCAAACAAAATGTTAGCTAGACATGGCTGCCCACATTCCAAGTTTTATGAGGCATTGAAAGAGTACCTGCTGGTTGGAATGGACTTCCAGCAGTGATACTAAGTCAGTCAACAGTAGTGATGGCCGAACTTCGGCCATGTCCGTCCGCGAACGGACACCGCCTGTTCGCGGACACATTCAAATTCCCCGCCTCTAGGCGGGGAATTTGAATCGGAAACCCCGGACACCGGAAACCCCGGACACCGGAAACCCCGGACACCGGATGTGACGTCAGTGACGCCACATCCGGTCCCTGGAACGCATCCTGGAACGCATAATTCCTGGTTGTGTTAACCAGATGTGACGTCACTGACGTCACATCCGTGTTTACAAGCCGGAATTTCACTGAAAGACCGGGTTCTCTACCGGGTCTTCAGTGAAATATTCTTCCTGCGACGGGATCTCGCTGCTAACGATCCCACCGGAGGAAGAATAGAGGGCTCCTTCTCCCTGGCGAACAAGGCAGGTCGAACACCCGTACTGTCCGCCGGCAAGAAGGAGGGCAAACATGCTTGTTCGCGGCCAAACTGTCCGCCTTGCGGGCAGTTCGGCCATCACTAGTCAACAGTAAGATCATGAATCTACTGCAGGGGATCAAGATATGCACCAACATATTCCCCACTGCTTGCAGACAGTTTTGCCGTGGCTTAGGGTGCGTGCCCTTTTGATGCAGCAGAGGAGGAAAATCATGTTTTTTCATGTCTTGGAGGCACCTTTCTTGACATTCAATGAAGGTGTCTCTGGTGGCACCTCATGCGGGGCTGCTTTGAAGATGCGTCTGCCCGCAGCATTAAATCAGCCCCATGCACTGTACGATTCATTAGAAAATGTCCTCTCTTTGTCCACAGCGGGGAATGGCCAAGGCTCTCCTGACTTTCTAGAAAAAACGTGAAAAGCATGTGAGTTTTGGGAGCAATTTTGTGGGGGTAATATTGGTTTTCATTGTAATTTATCCAGCTACCTCTTCTTGATGTCTTTTCCATTTATCATTTAAGTTAATCAGTATCAGTTGAATCTACTCTAAAACAATATAAAACAAGAGGTGACTTTTCTTAGAACCTTCTACCATACCAAAACCAAAACAAATTTTCTTTTTATTACCACAAAATGCATTGAGATTTCTTGGAAACACCAATTGCCCTGCTAGACAACATTCCTCTCTTATAAAAAATAATTCAATTCCATTTGGCAATTAAAGATGTCTCTTTATAAGGTATCCCGGAAAGGTATCCGGGATGAAAGAGATACAATAAATACCATTATAGCACATTATAATTATCTGGGTGTGTTCATGCAAATATTATTATATTATTATCAACTGGGCCATCCACACAATCTAAGATGCTTCAATTAGCATCCAAGTTGACCACTTAACATCCGAAGCTAGCAATGCAAACTGATACAATACTTACAAGAATCCTCATTCACAGGTTGAGTGTGCTGATATATCACATTACATCTTAGATGGTGTGTATGTTGCACACGGGTTTGAGGCACTGCCAATAAAAGAGTCCAGGAAAAGTATTACTGTTGGTATAGAGCTAGACATAGTAAAAAGCTGGGTTGAGGGTCCTGGAGCCAGACAAGGAAAGTGTTGGTAGAAACCCTCTGCACAGTAGAAAATATTTCCTATTTTTCAGACCATAAGACGCAGAAACGAGGCGTGTATGCCTACCTTAACACCCCTCCCTCTGTCCCTCCTATCTTCCCACTCTGCCCATCATAATCACAAGCAGGGTGGAAAACATAACACTTACCTGTTCACGGAATTTGGAACATTGAAGTGACATTCCTCACAAGCCCTTCCACATTCCAAATACAGGAAGTGACACTTTGCGACTTCACTTCCGGGGTCACGGATCAAAAAAGGTTGAGAACCACTGTGCTAGAGCAATTTATTGTAGTGTTGCCACAACCTTCCATACATCTCAAAGTATTTTCTCTGATGTTCAGGGTTTTTGCAAATAAATCACAAAGTCAGCTAGTCAAATTTTCTATGATCTCCATTGGTGTCTGTTTCACTGATAAACAGCAAACTCTCAGAGAGGTCCACAAAGCATGTATCAACTAAATGGATTATAACAATATACATACAATATGTTTCAAACTTTAATCTCAACATTTTTAACCTTTTATATGATATCTGTAAATAGCTTGTAATTTGCATACAATAAAAATGAACCGTGTCTGTTACTGGGTAAAACCTTTAATGGGTCAGACTTCTTAATAACGATTTGCAAAATGGTTGCATTTTTGTCATTTATCTTCTTTTTTTTATCAGAATGCTATCACCAGAGGGCTAGAGTTTCCACATATAAGCTCATTGAAGCAAATGTGATGGCTGTGATGGCAAACGCAATTAAATAAAACAAACTGCAAATCTAGAAAATGATTAACCTTTCATAAACACTGGGCTGTATGAAAGGACTCACAATTCTTTTCTTGATACTCAAGAATCTGCAGGAAGTAATTACATGTTAAATGCTTCAATAATATAAGGTAGAATTTTCACAGAAAGTGAAGTAGCGGAACAAAAGATCGTGCTCTGAAACCAAGATCAGGTGGACGTGTAGAATTGTTTGGGTATATGATGGATATTTCGTTTTTTTTTATTTTTAGTCTTTTGTAGAAAAGTGAAATTATATGAAATATATACATTACTTTATACTTACCTCACAAACAATATATAGCTAAATTGTACTGTAGCTAAAGCCCCCCATACACCTTTAGAACTCTCTGTCAGATATCCTTTAGATCTACCAACAACTAGGTAGTGCCAGGGCCTCTGCGATTCAACACTTTATTGTTTAGAAAGTCCCTCTAATTACATGGTTTTGTTAAAACTAAAGGAAATCTAAAGGAAATCTGACAGACAAATCTAAAGGTGTATAAGGACTCTAAAGCCCCTCATACACCTTTAGATCACTCCATACAATTTTCATTAGATCTACCAACATCTATGTAGTGCCAGGTTCTCCCTGATAGAATACATAGTGATTGGAAGGTTTAGAAAGGTCCTTATATTACATAGTTTTGGTAGAAGAAAAGTTTATTGTACAGAAATTGTATGGTAAGATGGTAAAGTGTATGGGGGCCTTTAAAGGTACATTTATTGTACAACCATTGATCTCAGAGTACTGTCGTTAGATTTGACCTATGGCATAAATCCCAAGTAATTAACATGTCAATGTCTATACATGTCTACTCCCCTTGTTAAATAAGCAGAAGAATACAGAAAGTGACATCACGGATGCCACATATGGTATTTGCAACACAGAAATGCTGAGATGGGGAGCAACTTTTGCATTTCAAATATAGAAAGACGTCACAAACGCCACTTCTGGTATCAGGAGGTTCTCCTTCCCTCCCTCCTATTAGCTAGCTAGCTACATCATCTGCACATGCAGGGTGGGAGCTTAGATGGGAGAGCAACGCCCATTCTCTCCTAAGTATTCTCAATTTAAAAAATCCGGGAAATATCTAGGATTTATTGAAATTGGGATTTGGACAGGAAAGTCCTATACAAAACATGACCTTCCTTTTCAAAACAGGAAGCTTGACAGGTATGTGCTACTTATGCATCCATTGTGTATTCTACTTTGTGTATTCAACTATTTTGTACACTTTTTTCCTCTTTAAGATTGTACTGTTTTCTTCCTGTACCCCTGTTTTTTGGCCACACTGATTTTTCCCAGGAGTGTTTTAGTTGTCATTATGAAGCGCTGTTTTTTTTTAGAGTGGTCATCATCTTTTTCATCTGGTAAATGGCTTTAAGATCTCCACAGTTTGGATTCAAGTTACAAAGAAACAGTTATGGCCTGATAAAACCAAGTGGGTTGTCAAGTCTGCTCTACATATATATTTAACCTAACATGTACAGGACATCATACAGGACACTGCTGGTGGTAGTTCATTCCAGGCATCTACTGCTTTTCCAATAATAAAGTATTTTCTTAGGTTGATTACCCATGTACCCATGTAAGTGAATTTAGCTTCATATTGAAGAGTCTATCTTCCTCTATATTATTTATACAAAAACAAAAGAAATGGATCTGCAATCTGCTCTGGCCAACTTCGAAAGTTTTTCTGTGCTGACACTTCCTCTCAGGTAGCGTATCTCCATTGAACATGGTGCTAGTCATCAGTTTAACCCTCCACTTGCGGTTTCCATATCATAAAATCCTCACACAAAGACATCAGGAAACAATGTTCAACTAAAAGGGTTTTTCTTTATTTAATCATAACTTACAGTTAAAAGTTCACATTAATTCACCATTGATCCCCCTGGAAGCAGCTCCTCATCCTGCCGCATTTCAGTATTATTTATACTTTCATTTATATTTGAAGGTTTTAAGCTGGCCATAGATGCTTCGATCTGCGGCTGAATTTGTGGCAGATCGGCGCGGCGGCAAATGATCAGCCGAAATTTGGACATGTCTGTTTTTCTTTGGTCGGTTCTATTACTTTGGATGTGGTCCCCATCCAAAATATATGCCTGCACACAAAGTGTACGCGGCCGATTCTCAGAACGACTGGATATGCATGATGACAGCATCATGCGCTTGCAATCTGCAGCGAATCGGCTGTGCATTGCACCGTCTATCGGCTGTGCATTGCACCGGCCTACTTCAGTCATGTCCCCCTTTGTCTCATTTCCTTCAGGATGGACATACTAATATTCTCCAATCTCTCTTTATGTTTTATCCTTTGGACCCTTCACCATTTTCAATCTTATCAATATTATCTTTTTGTAAATGAGGTCTCCAGAACTGAACTCACTTTTCTAAATTAGGTCAAAAGATCAGGAATCAGGATGTCCTCTACTCTTCTGTTGATCCCCCCTAATTATGCACCCCCAAGTTTACCCAGATTTCCAGTGTGTTGTTATAACCAAGTTAAGTCCCCCATACACCTTAAGATTGATCCATACAATTTCCATTAGATCTACCAACAACTGTGTAGTATAGTGGCCTCCCTAAAAGAATACGTAGTGATTGGAAGGATTAGAAAGGTCCTCATATTACATGGTTTTGGTAGAACAAAATCTGACTGTACAGAAATTGTATGGAAAGATTGTAAGACATAATATTTATAGTATTCCTTTCTAAATCCATATTAATTTGTATTAATTTGCCCCTTTGTAGCTTCAACTTCTTTGGAAAGGCTTTGGAAAAGATTGGGGAGTATGTCTATGGGAACAATTACCCAGAAGCATTTGTAAGGTTATCAGTTTCTGATGGTGAAAACTACTGGTTTACAGTTTGTGTTCTAGTTCAACATTAAGTTGTTTGTGATACTGACTGACCCACACAAAAGGTCCAGCACCCAGAGGTGATTCAAACTAACAAGCTTTAACCAGAGAGAGTCTGTGGGTGGGGGGTTTGCAAACATCTCAGTGAGTGTTTTTGGTTGCGTACGTTGTTTGATGTTTGAGGACAGGGATTCATCTAGGTCTAGGTTCCCACCTTGCTAGTGTAGAGGATGTGAAGGGTTGGACATAAGTTGGGAGAGTAACGCCCTCTCCCTCCCCAGTAAGGCAGCCACAAAAGAGGAGAGGGGACTTTAATCTCCCGATACTGGAAGTGAGGTCACTAATTTCACTTCCGGTATCTGGAATGTGGGCAAGCTGCAACAAATTACTGGAAATGACGCCAAATGCGTCACCTCCTATAATTAACCCTTATTCAGGGACAGCAAGGTTGACAGGTATGATTTTGTGTCGTGCAGCAGGCCATGTTAAAATAGAAAATGCCTTTCCCCAAACCGTTCTCATAAAAATAGAAGCATGGAATTTCTCAGTATGTTGAAACATTAAGATGTCCTTTCATTAGAACTAGGAGGCCCCCTTTAGCTTGGTATTAGTAATGTAAGAATGGCATACAGCTGCCAGGCCATAAAATTCCATCTGTAAATGTTAGATAAAGTATGAAACTCTACAATTGAATGTTTATATAAAAACATAAAATACAAATAGGAAAATCTGTTTTGTGAATAGATTTCACCACTTTATGAATATTTTGGCACATATATTCACCAGAATAAACCTGTTGGATTAAAATTTCTTAATAGCCACCCTCTTGACAACATTTTATTTTTGCTTAACCTCTGCACTTCATGTGCCAACAAGGTCATGTGCCAACACTCTCTTGTTATCTGCAATTGTTATTATATTTAATATATTTACCAACTACTCTAAAGATGGTACATCACTGATATCCTGCACTTTAGAATTGAAGATTAATCTGAAATTCTCAATCATGAAGGGCTACATTTGCATTTTTGGTAAACGATTTCTTTATATTCCATAGAAAACAAATGTAATTAGGTTGTGCTTGTAGTATTGCCTCTTTTTTATATGTTAACATACTAGAGGATTATAAGAGTAAAATATGTTTCCCTACATTAGCTATGATTTTCAAATGTGATATCTGAAAAAGGCTTTCTGGGGTTTTTCTTTACTCTTCTTTTTTTTTTTTTTTTGCAGTGTCCTGCGTCAGAACTGAAACACTTAAGTTTCACTATTCTGTTTTGCTTTCTCATTAAATTCTTTTCATTACATGTGCTATCTATGGCCTTCTCCACTCTCACATATAGCTCACTCCCTTGAGATTTAAGTATGTGCACTATATTTCATATTTGTGTATTTTTAGCAATGCATTTTCAAGAAATCTAGCAAACTAAATGTAGGTTAAGCAAAATAATCTGTTGCAGACCTTTCGCAATAATTGGTTCTGCAAGCTGAAAATATAATCCACCGTTTACTGGAACAAGTTAAAAACAGCCCATTTGCACAAAGGAACATTTTAGAATAGAGCTGCTGAGTTGAAAACCACTGTGTCTTAGTGTGCCAGTCCGTGATTTTTAGAAAGGATCCTAGGGGCCAAAACCATTAGAGACATGGGAGCCCCATTAGGGATTTTCATACCTATGCATCGGAAAAGCACATTTCCTCAGGGAACCAATTTAATCAGGAAAAATGCATTCGCTGCCTGGAAATACACTGTATGTCCTATTTATCCAAATACAATGGATGAAAATTACAACATAAAAAATATAGAAAGAAAATGCCGTAGCTTGATCCAAAAAAAGATATATAGAATCACCATATTTATTTAAGGCGGAAAACAAATTTATTTTGCTCACTGTTTAGACTCACTTAGATTATCAATTATGTTTCTGAGCTGGTAAATATATTAAACATTTAATTAAATATGGGCTTTTAAAATAGATTCATGTTAACATTTCATTTTATGACTGAAAACTGTATAATGCATTTAAATGCAATGTAACAATCATGTAAATATGTTAGAGACGATCAAACATATTTGTTTATAGATATGTAAACATAAATTGTTTTTTATTTTTTACATACATTTATGCTTTCAGACTATGGCTATGTTTTCATTACGTCGGGACCCCGCCGCTTAGCATATACGCTTAGCGGGAGGTCTCGACGTAGCAGATAGACTTACCTGCGTAGAGAAGAGTTGGGGGTATACTACAAAAAAGTTTGGCTCTAACACAAATTGTTTTTCCACAAATTAAGTTCAAATTCAAGTAAAAATTTAGAAAATCAGAATTTCGACTTAAACTTTAATTTACTTCAAAAACTACATGGGCTAGAGCAAAACTTTTTTTAAATGTTCCCACAACCCTTCTCTACATCTCCAGCAATTTTGGTGATAATACCATTTTCAGAGGCTTTGCAATCAGCTCACAAAATTAGCAAGTCAAAAAATTCGACCATCTCTAGTCAGCAATGCATCAACAATGATGCCGGCATTGAATAGAGAGGAGCAGGTTGGGTGGGGAAACACAGCAGCAGAATACTTTGTACTCTGCTTTGATTGCCCATACTGCATTGTTGAAATAATAATAAGAAAGAAGATTGATCTTACAAAGGTTTTTTTCCAGTCTTCTTGTTTTGTTTTCCTTCTTTTATGTAGTTTTTATACATATTTTATGCATATGTATATTAAACATATATGTAATACATATTTTTTTTTTACATATTTCATATATTCATAAACATATTGGTGAGAATAACATTCTCATTTTGTCCATCACTTATTTTAATCTATATACATTTTAAATGGCTGGTTTTTAGACCTATTCCTATTCCTTTTGCTAAATACAGTATTTACAGCTACACCTGAAGAAACATCTGATGAACAGTTGGATAATGACATGATGAAGAAGTTGATCACTTTTTTGTTAATTCTTTCTTAATAGGAGAGAGAGTAATGTTCTATTATCAAATGGGAGAGAGAGTAATGTTCTAGTATCAAACTTTGGACAGTTTAGCTATTATGAGTGTTTCAATGAAAAGTTTTCTGCTCACCTCTACATACATGTCAATATGTGAAAAATGTTGGACTATAGACTTAAATGGAATTTTTTTATGTTGTAGGCCTGTAACTTCCCAAAATATGTCCATACAAGGGTCTAGTAGACATCCTGAATATAATAATGTTTGAAACACACAATCATGTAATTATATTTTGATTATTCAATTATTCAAAAATACAATTATACAATTATATTTTGTTTATTGAATTGGTCATTTGTTTTTGTTTTCTTTACTTTGAATTGCATTGGATACAGATATAACTGTATCTAGTACAATTCCCTTTGGCACCCTCTGTTCCATCACTCCACGGCATGGGGGGGGGGGGGGGGTATCGCTTCCATGCAGAAGCCAGTTCAGAAGATCAGAGCCACCGGAACAGCGTAAATTGGTAAGTTTGCCCTGCCAGGGCCATCAACTGAACAATTTCAGAGAAAAGGATGTCTGTAGAATGTCAATAACAAAAAAACAAATTAACAACAAAACATTCAACAAAACAACAGTAAATTCAGCTCAATAGTAGTGATTTAATATCCCATAGGTGTTAATTTTTTTTATATCTTTGCTTTGCGAGTTTTCACCCTTTTACTGGTATGTTTTCCCTTCACATGTATTTGTTACTATGACAAACCCAGCTCGTTCGCTCTGGACGTGCAAAAAGTGCACTGAACGAACTGGGTGCGTCCGCCCCTAGTGATTTAAGAATGGAAACTTTCTGTTTCTTCTGAGAGGAGAAGAATCCCCCCCTCCCCCTGAGTCCAGGAAGTAATGCTGTGACACCGGCCAGCCGGGGAAAAAAGGAGGAATCAGCTGGTCTGCCATCTGAAAGCAAACAGTAAGTTTTTACACTCCAACCAGTCTGTTTAGAGTGGTTTTAGTTTTAAACTTACTGCTTTCAAACTGCTTTCAAATCAGACTAAATACAGCTTTCTGCTTAGAAAGCTGTATTTAGTTTGAATAACAATGTAATGCACACTGAAATAAAGTCCCCCCCAACCCCTCTGTCATTTAACTCTCTCACCCCCAGTGTGATGGTCCTGATGACATTACACTGGGGGTGGAGGAGCCAAATTCAAAAGAGACTTGTACTGGATACAGTGCAACTGATACTATCTTCAATACAATTAAAAGTAGAAAAAAACACACAAAACACTGTTAAATTGAATTAAACTTTTATTATAAACAAATATAAATACATACTGTTTTGAAATCTCTCATACTAAAGAAGTATGTTAGAGATTTCATCACCAATTGATACCTTTTTATTATTATTTTTTTATATTACATAAAAAAAAAGATTATTTTGTTTTTGCATAATTGTTCGTTTCACACATTATTATAGTCGGGATGTCTATTAGACTCTTGTACGGACAGGTTTTGGTTAGTTACATGCCTACAACATAAAAAAAAATTTGGTTAAAGTCTATGGTGCGCTTTTGGTACAGAAAACTGTACCTATGCAGTGCGCTAGGGAGGTTAAACTACAAAAAAAGCAAAACAAATCTATTGTTTATTTATGTATACACAGAATATTTGTAAAGCCACTGAACATGGTTTTATTACCAAAATTGTTGGACATGTAGAGAAGAATTGTGGGAACTTGTGAGAAAAAAATGTATGACTCTAATACATGTATTTTTTAATAAATTAAGTCAAGCTGAAGTCTTATATACTATATACTATTAGATTATATTATATTATAATAAAATAATAGATATATCTTGATAAATATAAACATACATATAAATATATATAAATATATATATATATTTATATATATATTGTTGGGTATCACACTCAAATGGGTGCTTTCAAAGCATCAATCCACGCAAACTATCGTTTTAGGGCTCCGGCCCAAATTTTTTGCACACAGTTTAAAACTAACATGCCCTTGCATGGGTTAATGGCTATCCAAATAAATTAAAAAAGTAAATTGGAAATACTAAGCCACCTGGCTTCGCACCATTCAACATAAATCCTCCTTCCTTGGTTCGGCTTCCCAGCAGCAACAGGCCTCACACTCCCTGTGAGCCCCCTGTACCAGCTGCTCCAGTACCACAGGCCTGGGCCACAAACTCCTTTTGTGCCCCCCTGTCTATACACTATAAGTGCTGGACAATAATATACCGGACTCCTTCCAGGAACCACCTAACAGTTTAATTTCACAGTGACAGATGACCAGTCTGTCACAATATATATAACATATATAAACATAACAATAAACATTCAACCTATGAGCACAGTTTATAAGGGTAAACCAACAGACCCTTATAACATAGAAATGAAAAACAAACTATGAGACATAATAACAGGACACAGACAATAACGCATAAGGCGATATGATATATGATACCAGGCGTATAGCTTATTTCAGATGTCGTGCTGCGGATTGTTCTTGAAAGCCTTTCCCTTTAATCGTCCCATCACCTAACATTAACCATACACAGTTTATCTAGAAAGAAGTCATATCACTGAAGTTTTTGAATTGGCTAAAGAGTGTCACCTTGTTTCCAGTTGGAGGGTCTTAGACTGTATGACTGGCCCAAATTAAAATATCTACATAAATCCAGCCCAGCTGACGGGGTTTAGGAAAGGGGTTGACCATAAAAGGCAGCATATACTGAAACTAGGCAGAAAATTGTGGTTCAAACAAGTTTAACGAAAACTTACTGGAAACAGGGACCAGAATCAGAGATCACATTACTGATTCAGGTTCTAGGGAATAATGCTTAGACCATGTGTGGGAGGGTAAGGCACACCTATGTAGGCCTCATACTAATGAGCCGGGTGTGCCCTGGGATTGTACAGGTCCTTACATATTTTAACTATAATATTGATTAATTAATTTGTTCTGGCCCTGGCTCTATGGCTCCACAGTATATTGATTTTTATATTTTACATATATTGTTTTATTCTAGCTGTGATGATCCTCTCTTTGTTTTCCCTTTCCCAGAGGATCTTCCACCTGGGAATGCTATGACTTTTTTAAAAATGTCTGATTTGACTTTTTGATGATTTAATGATAAAATTTCACACCCATTTCTAGAAGAGAGTATCTTCAGGTTTCTATATAAAAATTTATCTATCATCTGTTCATCTTTCCATATCCTATACTTGGAATTGTTTTTCTTTGTTACTAGTTGTTCTTTTTCTTGTGTTTCACATGTCATTGATCTCCCCCTCTTTATCGTCGAAAAAACAGGGCGATGATTTGATTACCAATGTTAATTGAAATATTATTTTCTCTGTTGGTTAGACTATTATTTTCCTGTTAAAATTTTAATAAAATGCTAATATTAAAAAACTGGGTTATATATTTATAATATAATATAGCCCTGAATTGAAAAAAAATATGTAAAACTTTTAATAACTTGAATTTTTTTTATTTTAGATCTAAATATTATTTGACAGTCTGATGCTATCCCATGGTTTTTTTTCTGTCTCTCCCTAATGGACAAAATCAAAACATGGATGGTCTTTCTTTTAGTATCATCCTACTTTACATAGTTTTTCATATCAACATGCTAATTTAAAGGCTTTTTTGGGGATTTTTAGAGATTATCTTGTACCAGTAATTTATTTTGTTATGTTTATTTAATGTTGGTTCCTAGTTGAGTAGTCTGCGGTACTTGTAAGTCCTGCTGAGGCCAATGTTAAGGCTGACTTTGCTGATGGAGCAAGTAGTCCTGTGACAAGGTTGATTGTTTAATGTGCTGTTTTTTATATCTTTAGCTTAATATTTTCTGACTAGGTAAATTTATGGAATGTTTTAGATTTCACATTCAAACCATTACAGCAAAAGCTCTGATGGTAAAAAAATTACTAATAATAGCCCATTTTTATACAGCATATGGAACGGTGGTTAAGGATCCACTAAGAAAGTTAATAAAGAGTTGCACACAATTGTCAGCAGGGGTTACACAGTTAAAGTGATATCAGAGGCCAGAGAGGCCATTAGTAGGTGTATGGGGCTTGACCAAAGATCAGAGTAAAAACAAGGGGTATGAGGGGTGGGTGTGTAGGTTGCGTTTAGGTGTGCAGCTCTCAAAATGAGGGTAATGTGGCCCCCTGTAAGAGAAAAAATAGCAACAAGGACACAAGGACTTGCTCAGAAAGTGATGTAGTCCTGGTAACCACACAGCCCGAAGAGATCACTCCTTGGTAAGGCTGCACTCTCCTTTAACCTCCCTAGCACACTGCTGAGGTCCAGATTTCTGCGCCAAAAGCGCACCATAGACTTTAATGGAATTTTTTTGGTAGGCCTGTAACTTCCCAAAATATGTCAGTACAAGGGTCTAGTAGACATCCTGACTATAATAATGTTTGAAACACAAATAAGTTATGAAATTTAATGTATCTTTAATTTTTTAATTTTTGTTTTAAGTCACTTCCGGTACCTGGAACACAGTTATCAGTTTCTCTATCCGGACGTGACGCTACTTTGATGAAAGATGGGCTTCTCTCTGCGGTCTCTCCTCAAATAATTCTTCCAATGGCTGGATCTTTCTGCTCCTGATCCTGCCAGCGGAAGAATAGTCACCTTCTTCCCACCTGTGAACACCCACAGGGTTTGGGGAAACACTACAAAAAATAAAGCATTGTTCTAGCATGTTTAGTTTTTGCATGCATTTAATTAAAATGTAAGTGGAAAAGCTAAACTCAAACTTTTTTACATGACTTAAAATGTTATTTAGAAATAAACTACAAGTGCTAAAGCAAAACTTTCTTTTGTGTAATATTCTTCCATCCCTTCTCTGCATCTCCAGCAATTTAGGGGTTAATACCATGTTCAGAAAATCCTGCATTTTAATATAAATTTAACATTTAAAATGATAAGACTAGGAAAATTAGCACTTCATCCACAAGATGGCAGTGCGATTTACCAGTCTCCATAGGAAAGCATTGCAGTACATTGAAGTCAATGTGCTGCATGCATTTCCCCTTTAAACTTGAAGTTCCTGCCCCCATGTGATGTCACCAGCACTCCGAGAGAGAATCAGGAAGCACACAGAGGAGAAGAGAAGATCGGGCACAGGCATGGATAACGGCTTCTTTATTCAGGTGAGTATTGAAAATTGACTCATACTGAATAGCATTTTCAATGCAGAAAACGCTATTCAGTATGATTTGTACTGAAAAAACCTGTCAGCACCCGATGTGAAGTCATCATGTACGTGACAGGGGGGGGGCTGGGGGGAAGCAGGAAGCATCAGGGAGCCGATCACAGCAGCTGCAGACGCCGGGGATGGTAAGTGAGAACGGCGGGGCAGCGATCAGCGGTGGACGAGTCCAGCTCGTCCAGTGCACTTTCAGCAAGTCAGCACTGGACGAGCTGGACTCGTTACAACCGCTAGGGAGGTTAATGTAAGTATTTTATGTATTTTTTATCATTTAGAGTACTCTACTTTGTTGCACTAGGCTGCGTGTCTCGTGTCCTTGTTCCAGTTAAGGATCCACTGACCACTGTTTGTCTTATTTTCCAGTTAAAAAAACACCCTCATAATACTAAAGAAAATGTAAGTATATTTCCTCTGTAAACTAATTACATTGCAGTAAAGAACTTAAAAATAATAGCAAACATATGCTTTCTTGGTATAGAAATTGCTAGACTATGCTCTCTACTTCAGTTATTGTAACTATTGTCATACAATTATTTCTGACGGCAGAATGCAAGGATTTTTTTGTAATATAAAGAATATCTTAGAAAACAACAATATTATTTTTCTATATGGCCTTTAGACACAGGGTCATATCAAACCCTTTTGTGGCCCTGCAGATTTAAAAAGTTTCTTGTTTTTTAACATGCTTCTCTTTTCTCTATTCTTATTTTTAAACATATAATGTATAAAAAAAACGTATAAAGTAAAGTTAAAAGCACAAGGAAAAAAAATACTTTTCCTTCAACTGAAAAAATAAAGACATACTGCTGGTACATTTCTAGTTTTGTACAAACTCTGTAAATGGTGTATAGCAGATGAACAAGGTTTTTTTTTATCTTCACATACTGGTACTTCAAAAGTATTTTTATTTTAGTAGATAATTTTGTGTTACACATGAGTAGGTGGTCATTGAGGATAGGTAGGATTGACTCTTTAATCTTAAATTATTTAGGATATTTTAGAATACTATAGTATAGCATTTTTAGAATAAGATAGAGATTAAATATTCATGTTCCTCTAGTTTTAAATAACACCAATGACATCTGTGTTAGACATACCTTAAATCTCATGTTCTCCTATCCACCTATGACCAAAATGCAAAATCTCTTGGATGGATGTAAACAGCAATAACCAATGACAAAGCTTGTAACTCTGCACACTGTAAAGGAAAACTGCTTGGTGATGCCATATGTCAATTTGTATGTCTTGTGTATGCACATAGGAACAACAAACTTTTCCTCAAAAAAATACTGTTTTTCAATGTCCCATCTGCAAAATCATCTGCTATTTTGCCAACCAAACCTTTGGTCCTATGAGCCGTCATAAACAGATATTTCACAAAAACACATATAATCTTATGTTGAGAATAAAATAGATTAAGAAATAGTTGCAGATGCGGCATTCTAAACAGGACAGGCTTAAGCAATCTAACAAATTGTGGAGAAGATGGGACCTCTTTGTGTTCTCCTCTTCCTTTGACCAAACGGTCCAAAACCTAGCCAACTGACTTCATGTCTTCCACCTGCAATTTGTTGCTAGTGATGGCGCGAACCCGGAATTTGATGTTCGCGAGCGGCGAACGCGAACCTCTGCAAAAGTTTGCGAACCCGGCAAACCCGGCAAACCCCATAGACTTCAATGGGCAGGCGAACAACAAAAAACAAAGGGACCCTTTCTGGCCACAATAGTGTTGGAAAAGTTATTTCAAGGGGTC
>CM070032.1:204633082-204651467 GCA_036250615.1 Ptychadena robeensis
GAAGTCTTCTTCTTTGTCCAGATGAGCATTTGCAAAAGCCAAGTTAGCTTTTGTTTGCCTTATCTAGTAAAGTGGCATCCTACTTGGTCTGCAGCCATGGCAAAGCTAGCAACCACTGACTTCAACAACCATCAAAATGTTGGTTTCCTGGTTGCTGTGCTGATCCTGTGGTTTCAGAAGTTTCATTTTCCAAGACCTTCACACTTACTTTGAATACTTTTTTAAGATCACTATCTCAAATGATTAAAACTAAGGGCAGCTAGGTAAATTGTATTTTCAAAAAACATATTGGCTTCTTTCAGTTCAAGTACTGTCAGTTCAAACACTGCCATTTATTTAAAAAAAAGTAGACAAATTACATTCTTTTGATATTGTTAAATTCATGTAGAGGCAACTTCCCCAGCCTTCTCTTTTACACAATTTTACTTGCTACAAAATGACAGGTGAGCTTTAATTTACTTCAACTAAATGAACTTTTCTTTACAAAGATTAAAGTATTTAGGAAAGAGCTTAGCTGTAGTATATTTCCCTTATGGCAACGAGAAATGTATCCATCGGTGGGGATATAGATTTCTGTATATGTGAAGTCATAAATCAAAAATATAGAAGTGGAAGAGAGATGTCCAGAGGTTCATTTTGCTAGGAAATATCTTGTTGTGATACTCACAACAGCTCCTTCAAGCCCCTAGATCTGAACTTCATTTCTGCGCTGTTGTTCCCAGCAGGTAATCACTTACTTGTCATTGAATATCTGTGTCACTTTTTCATATATTGTAACTGATCTTTTTTCTTTTTTTTCTCCAGATATCCGGAAAAAAAAGTATTTTTTCTTCCACTATCTTTCTTCCCATATTCTGTGGACATCTCTGGCTTCAGCTGCTCACGCTGTGATTGAAATATTGATCTTTCTAAGGAATCTCTTTCTTGCTGTACCTCCAACATCAGTAAATCTTCAGAAGCTGCCTAGCATACAGATTTTTTTTTTCTCTAAGTGTAATCTTTTCCGAGCTCCATTCAAGAGAAAGTCCAACTTTGGCGTTCTTTCAAATGAATTTTCACTCTCTAATGGACAACTAATAGTCATTAGATGTTTGCAGGTTATAATTATACTATTTATATTAGGGCAAATATTTGTCAACCAAAATTTTTTTTACTTTCCATGCCATGCAAAGATGATAACAGCAGCACTGCTAATTGTAATGCACTGTCATTGAAATGTTATCCACAAAACCCAATGGCTACCCTATCCAAATATATTAAGTGATGCATACCTGTCAACCTAACTGTATAACAGTAATGCCACTTATGGTAATTTATCGTGGCTCTTCCGTAGAGATGGTCGAATCTTTTTTCAAAAATTCAACCATTGCTGCAATTTTAAGTTAATTGCAAAGACCCTGAACATGGTATCATCACCAATCTTGCTGGAGATGTAGAGAAGGGTTTGGGTTTACTACAAAGAAAAAGTTTTGCTCTAGCACTCGTAGTTTTTGCACAAATTAAGTTCAAAGTCAAGTCAAAATTTCGACTTAGATTTTGATCTTCATTTATGCAAAAAATGCATGTGTTAGAGCAAAACTTTTTTCTTTGTAGTATACCCCCAACCCTACTTTACATCTCCAGAAATTTTGGTGATGATACCATTTTCAGAGGCTTTGCAATAGCTCACAAATTTAGCAAGTCGAAAAATTCGACCATCTCTACTCTTCCGCGACTGTCACTAGTAACGCCCCACCCTACACATCATCTGTACAAGCGGGTGGGAACTTAGTAGGGAAAGTAACGCCCCCTACCTCCTTAATTACCCTGATTAAAAAATCAAAGGAAAAATCCAGGATTTATTAAAATCAAGATTTGTCCAGGAAAGCCACATTAACATGACTTTACTGGCCAAAATGGAAGGGTTGACAGGTATGAGTGATGGGAAGTTGATATAAATGTTTGATTTTAACTTATTTCAACATTGAAATAAGGAGGGTCACCCAAGAATAGGTGCCCCCCTGGGATGTAGCACCTTAGCATGACTCCATTTTGAGGAGTATTCTCCCTGATGACCACCTGGAGCATCCATTTACAGAAACATCCATAGTAACTGAAAAGGAATTAACTATGCCTCTATGTGAAACCTAGAAGAATCTCAATATGACCAATAGTAACTTTATGTTTGATCTTTTCAGATTTTTTTTTCTTTCCATCCATCCATCATACCTTTCCACCATTCAAGAAGGATAAGATAGAGAATACCAGGATCTTTTTCTCTTATTAGATTGGGTGGTAATCCTTTAATATCTCCCATTCCTCAGTGAAATGATGCTTAGTGTAACAGCGGCTGCCGTACACCGCCACCTCCCTACTTACCCTTGCAGTTCTGGGTGCCCAGTTCAGCAGTGACTGCTGTAGTCCTGGGAACTGCTCCTCAGTTTCCCACAAGCTATAGTCACAGCATGCTGTTGTTTCTGCATCACTTCCTTAAACACCATGCATGTAATTTACTGGGATTTTAGGTATTTGTCATGTGACTTGGCTGACCAATAGTGGACCTCCTGCACCTATATAAAGAACCCTTCCCTTTTAACTTCAGTATTAAGTTCTCTGTATTATGCTAAGCACTGACTTTCATTGATGTTCCTGTGCTATAAATTCCTGCCTATATTCTGAGTGTCAGCTCCCCTTTAACCCTTACCTATTTGCTGGACTCTCCTGTTACTTGACCTATACCTTTGCTGTCAGCCCTGTTCCACTGTATGGCTGATGATGCCTTTGACTCTGGTGCCTTCCCTGCTGTCCCCTGGACCAGCTGCCTTGTGTTCCTACCCTGCCTTAAGAGGTAGTGACCTGGTGCTCCCCTCGGCAAGAAAGTCTATCCCTACCTTCAGGGTTATTGTAAAGAATGTTCACTTAGACAATGCCTTGTCTAAGGAGGTAGAACGTGTGGCACAGTGGGTCCACAACTGCTGCTTCGTGACACTTAGTAACCCATGTATTTATTATTAACACTTTGACATAAAGAACATTTAAAAACACTCTTTCCCAAATGTAGGGTTTATAAATCCTTAACTGTTCTATGTTTGACATTCAATAGGCAAAAATAAATAAATATATATATATATATATATATACACACACATTTTTACATGATTGGTTGGTTGATTAAATTAAAAGCAGGTTCACATTTTTCTCTGCTCATTGAAGATTCCAAAGTATATAGATTAAACCCCTTCCAGCATATCAACCTTACTGAGTGAGCAGTTACTTTAAGTTTGTATGAATATGAGCTTTCAATATTTCAGATTTCAGTTTCTACACTTCTAGGAGACATATGCAATTTTTATTTTTCTATATGCAGGAGAAGATTGCCAGCAAGTACCTTACCCATTTCATAATCAAATAAAATGCATTCAAGTTGTAAAATCACAAAAACCAAGAAGCATTTTACAGCAGATGTGAATTATAGTCAGACAGAAAAATATCTTTTTGGGAAGTTTGCAGTATCTTCTGTGTTAGCCTCTGATTCATATTTATGCACGTTGGAAACTATTTCAAACACATAGAGGAAAGCGTCAAGCTTTTAAAATTATCAGCCAGCAAGTTATAGCACATATTATATTGGAAAAACGTAGTCTCAGCAGATACAGTATTCTGAATTATTGCAAACTGAAATGATAGAAGTAAATGTGAAAGCTTGCAAACACTCAGTAAAAAGAGGGAAAGCTACAAATGTAACACAGATCATCCAGAACAAGATGATAGATTCTGACACTTTGTTATATAACATGCCAGGCTAGACATTGAATCCCATGTAAAATGCTTGACATACTCTACTGTTTTAGCATTTTGACCCAGTAGAGTCTCATTGTTATATATTTAGATATTTTTGTGATATTTTTGTGCAGTGTTACAATCTGAATAGTCCAAAATTTACATCATATGCAGCAAATACACAACTACTACGACTACGCAACTAATTTTAATACTTTTAAGAATTGTTTGTATGGAAATGTTTGCATGTATGAGTGTAACTTTATTGATGGTAAGTGGCATAGGCAATAATCAAATGTGCGAGATTTCGAAAATAATTCTACTTACTTATATTCCATTTGATATTCGTAAATAATGATTCGTAGATAGCCTGCGAGCACTACAGGTGTTCAAACCACCCCATTCGCCGGCGAGAAGGAGCTCACTATTCTTCCTCCGGCAGGATAAGGAGCAGTAAGATCCAGCCGGAGGAAGAATCTGTTCACTGAAGACTGAGTAGAGAACCCGGTCTTGCAGTCAAAAGCCGGCTTGGAAAACCAGAAGTAACGTCACATCCGGCAACAGCAACCAGGAACTATGCATTCCAGGTAACAGTCACTGACGTCACTTCCGGTTTTCCTAAGTCAAATTCCCTGCCAATAGGTGGGGAATCTGAATCTGCCCACGAACAAGCGGACGGCGGACTATTTTAAAAATCTGATCCGCCTGTTTGTAGACAGACCTTGGGGAAGTTCAGCCATCACTATTCATAAATACGAAATTTGTGTGTATGGCCCTGCATTGTGATAACAAGTTCTTAGCACATGGGAAATTCCAAGAAATTCTTTAAACTTTTTGACAGTGTCTTCAGCTAATAAGGTAATTGATGGCACATTTTGTCCATAGTCTTAACAGGGGAGACACACATATATTTTTCTGCTGGTGGTAGACAAGCACCCAGAAAAAATGTAGGTATGAGTAGTGTTGAGTTCGAATTGCGAATATATTAGACAAATATCGCCTATTCGAGAATTCGCAAATTGCACGAATATTTTCGATTTAGAATTAGCACAACCAGGAACTATGCATTCAAGGTACCGAATGTGACGTCACTGACGTCACATCCGGTTTCTCAGATTCAAATTCCCTGCCTAGAGGCGGGGAATTTGAATCTGCCTGCGGAAGGGCGGACGGCAGACTTTTTATAAAGTCTGATCTGCCCGTTCGCGGACGGACATGGCCGAAGTTTGGCCATCACTAATCTTTACATATGTTATTAGATGTGACTGTAATATGAGTGTTACTTACTTTTTTTTAAAACTGTTTAATAACAGAGTTTTATAGCTCAGGAAAACTAACATTATGGCCTTTTGGGAGTACATTACTATTCATACAGTATATTACTAGTCAAAAATACATACATACAATACATGCTACTGATGTCCATCTTCTGAAAATGCTGATTGTATAATGAAAAATATTTGTTGCCCAATACAGTGTTAAGTAGTCAAAGTAAAGCCATCATCCCTTAATACAAATGAAAATATCTAGCACAATGCACCCAATTGTCTATTCTCGCTTTTATTCGCGAGATAAGACAATTGATCATGGGACTGTTACTGGCTCTGTGGTCAAAGTTTAAAAAACTTTTAAACTTTGACCACAGAGACAGTAACAGTCCCATGATTAATTGTCTTATCTCGCGAATAAAAGCGAGAATAGACAATTGGGTGCATTATGCTGATTGTATAATGCTCAATCTGACCCTCCGTCTAAAATACTTGATTAGCCACTGACCCAAAAAAGGGATTAAGCAAGTAAATTGGAAGAAAAATCCAAATTTTCTGATTGTCTTACTTTTTTGAGTCAAGAACTCAAAAAGTATCAAAGTGACTTTGTGTCATGTAAGCTATATTATGACATGGCTCTCCAACTAGCCCAGTGTCTAACAGCATTGCATGACAGTTCTTATAACTGTCACATTTGAGTAGCTGTCATCTAGACCAGGTAATATTCAGTCTTAATCTTGTCCAGATATAGCTGTACATCATCTAGCGTTAAACTTGATGTTGTATGGCATGCATGGAATGTTTATATTTACAACATTTTCCAGCAGTTGTCTTCTTTTTTGTAGCAAAATACCTTTCAAATTGTACTTTTTATCCTGTGGCTGCAAAGCTTCCAAGTTTACATTTTAGTGATGCCATATAGTTTTGTTTTTCCTGATGGGGTCGATTGAAGCTTTTAAATTATTTAAGAGATTTCATAAAAAGCTTGGTTCTAAACCAGAATTGTTTAACTTGTTAAATATAGTGTTTAGTAAGCATAGTCAGCAGCAATCTGTGAATAGTTAATAAACTCTAATTGAGCGGATAAGATTAGTAAGTAAAAGATTTCTGAATCCTTTGGGGGTTAAATACTTAAGGAGCTGAATCTGTAGAACCTTAATTAAACTACCACAGTACATATATGTAGAGATACACAACTGTTTTTTATCTGTAAATAGTTAATTCACAGATTTAACCGCAATTAAAAAAAGGCTACAGATCATCTTCCAATAAGAGTTGTGACATCATAACTGCCATTTTTTCTATTTTAAGTATATCTACAGATATCTAAAGAACTTTTTATAGTTATGATTAGGGGCTTACATCAGTTTTGATCATTCTGCTGGCCAGCTTCTTAAATCTAGGAACATTCAAAATTGTGAATATAAAAGGTGCTTTACTACACAGCTTTCACTCCAACTCTTACTATGATTACTGCTGTAAAATCTCTCCCAGTGCTAGAGACACAAAATATATACAAATTTACAATACAAATTTTTCATTCACTTTCCAGCAATGTTTCTGACAACATATTTTAAGTCTTTCAATTCCAATTCAAAATAACTACCTGGTAACGTGTTTTTCCAATCTAAACGCAAACTTTATTTTATATAAAAGAAATTTGCAATTATTTTTTAATTGAGACAGATTTCTATAGGTCTACCTGAACCTTCATTTATATTGGAGACACTACCATGTACAAGGACTTTGGGACTTTGCAAACAAATCAAATAGTCAAGGACCATACACATCCATGAAGAGTAGTGCAATGCTCACATTTTCTTGAAATGCAAATGTCACATTCATAATTTTTTTTAATAAAAATTTTTGAAATTTTCAAAAAAAAAATCACATACACAGTACATTTGATGGAGGAATTGGTTGCAGTCACCTCATATACAAATAAAAAGAAACAAGCCCAGTTAAGAGCAAGTATAGTCACCGAAATCACTATTCCAATATAGGTAAGGATGGGCCTGTAGCAATTCTAATAAAACAAAATATACATTTAACAAAAAAAACTAAACTACGATTTGCCCCATTCATCTTCACCCTCCAATGTTTTATCAGAGATGGTAAAATTTGCATAGCCTAAATCTCAATCTATCTTCAGCATACCCAAAGTATTGCGTATATCATTATTTAAATACTATGTGGAGTGGAGGTAGCGTTTCATCATAAATTTAGTGTTGTAACGATTTGCGCCATCTTCTAAAGAATTCAGTGATGACTTTGTCCCCCAATGTATCTGCGGCCAATCGTTCTATAGAGAACAGGTCTTTGAAAGAGTTACAAAGAAAGGGTATGCATGGAGGGGTCAGGGACAGCCACTGATGCATAATGCAATGCTGTGTCATGAGTAGGCACTTTTGTGCCCAACATCCCTAATTTTATTTAGAACAAAAAGTCAGGAGAAGTTGAGGAAAAAAGGTAAATGGCTTTCTCCAGCCAGTTCAGTAATGTGTCCACTGTGTCACCAGGCAAATGCAGCCAGATGCATAATCTAAAAAGTTCCTCCGTATTCACCAGGAGTGATGGACTTTGCTATGAGTGACTCCAAGGTTGTGGCACTCAGCTTCAGTACAAAATCAGCCGCCAGAGATTAAGTCAGGAAGGGCGACAAACAGCAAATTCAGGACAGTCAAACACTGTCACAGTACCAGTAACAACAATCAGAGTAAAGCAGATCATAAGTAGCAAAGTACAAAAAAACCTTCTGTTCAGACTGCTACTAGCCCCTTGGCACTTGCTTAAATAGTGGGTCATGTGACCTGATTAGACATGATTTCCAGGTGAGGTATCAACGAAATCCAAAGGGGGAGTGGGAGTGATGACAGAGGATGTCCCAGAAACACCCCGCAGAGGGACTAGGGAAACAAAAACCACGTCAAGAGTTATTTATTGCTACTACTACCAGCAAAACTGATCTGTGATAAAAGGTCTGTGTCCTCTGTGGTTTGGAAACAGGTACCAAGAGCAGGGTGCATGTTTAGCCACAGCGTTCTGGACTATCTCAAAATTTAGAAAAACTCTTAATTTCCCGCCTTTACAACAAGAAAGAAAGGAAAACCTGCCAATAACGTGCCACCTTTAGATCAATGTGCTGAACAATGGGCCCGTCCAGTCAGGTCGGTATGCCCACTACCTATGAAGCCATCCATCTCAGACATAGGCCTGCCCTCTTGACTGGCCACCTGTGCCTGCCCGCTCCTTGCGCTCTGGCGCCGACCCTAATTGATTGTCATTGTTTAGTGCAGTGGTTTTAGTGTTGTGTAGCCCTAGCCTTACAGAAAATTTTTCTAACTGACCTAAATCTTTCCTTATGTAGTTTGTCAGCTTTCTTTGCCAATAGTTGTTATTTCACTGATACTATTGCTGCCCCAATCCTCTTCTTCTCTAAATTTATTGTCAAGAGATTGACCTAACCAAAGCCTACTTTCTGACCCTTCTAAATCTAATGGTCATAGTTCAAAGATTGCTTATTATGGTTTCGAATATAATTCTACCATGTGAGGAACCCATTGTAGAAGCGAACCCCAAAATCACCCCTAGCTGTAGATCTTTTTAAACCCCTATGAAGTTATTTAGAAACCAATTTGTTTCACAGTGTGCTAATTCTTTCAATATAAAAGATAATCTAACTTAGCTGAGCACTCATAATTATAGCAGCTCCAAGAGCACCGTTTTCAGCCCTGTAGGTTTTCAGTCCTATGCAACATAATTAGTCTATAGGGAGTCCCAACAGTCTCAGGCAACTATTTTAATTAAGCTAATCATGACTTGACCATAAGAAATTGCAAAACATTCTGGCTGCGAGGCAAAGATTTTTTTCTAACGCTCTGAGTGTTGAAGTGCTTATTTTTAACAGTACTATGTAGGCTTTATAAAAAAAACATGAATATATCTTGTATTTAACAAAAATCATATAGCCCTAAATAGCATAATTAGTAGTCATTAAGAACATGTTCTGCAATATAAGGTCATAGACTAGTTGTATTATTATTTATATTGCTATTATAGTTATTTCATGCAATTATTTATGTGGAAATTTATCTATTTGCTAAACTATACAGCATTTTCTGTTTAAATGTGTAAAGGCCCCCATACACGGGTCGGATTCCGGCCGGATTCTGGGCCGATCGATTCCGGGCGCGTGCACGTGAATCGATCGTGCCGGAATCGTGTGCAGCCCACCTTGTCCCTCCGATCACGTCCGATCGTTCGGGGGCCCAGAATCGGATCCGTCAGAGAACCAACATGCTGGTCTTTTTGATCCGATTCTGCACAGATCAGGGGGAGTTGCCATTTGTGAGGTGGAATCGGAGGTGGAATCGGACACGGAATCGTCCCGGAATCGTGCCGGAATCCGTTGGACAAGGTGGTATGCAGCGATGGATACTCTTAATTGGCCGATTGATCACACCTGCGATTCCCGGCAGAATCGCCGGAATCGATCGGGTGAGTGATCAATTGGCCATGGAATCCTGCACGTGTATGGCAGGTGTGGAATTCAAAATAGAAAAATGTTACAAGAATGTTGCATAGTAGAGGTGATGTCATCATTGTGCCTAGAAGATCCTGTAGAGTGATCTTCAAATCTGAGAAGACAGAGCAGTACAGGTTAGAGAACTCAAAATGCAAATAGTTAGAGACTGCAGTTAGTGACAGAGTTAGGTTTGCTGCATAATTTTAGTGCAAAAAAAACAAAACCTAATGCAGCCATTACTTTGAGGACTGTTAGACTGAAATATATATCATGTTTCAGCTTAAAGATGCACTTTAAGCTTTTTTTCTCCTCAAAAAACTGGGTGCATTTAATATTTCAAATGTGCCACCATTCATGACTGAAAGACTATATCACCACGGGGGTCGAGCATCCTATGTGCCCTCAATCAAGCACTATGCTCAGCTGACGAAGGCAAAGGCAGGGAAGCTCTCAGAAGAAGATCTGCCCTTTTCTCTTCCTAGTTTCAATCAATGGCTAGTAGCTCTGTTCTACCAGCCAGGTAACTGGGACAGGAATACTTTTAGTCGGCAAGCTTGTGTATGGCAGAGAGGGGATAGGAAACTGGTGGCTGAGAAGATGCATCATTAACTTATTTGGGGGAAAATATACATAAATATGTATAAGGGTATTTATGACTAATTTTTTGTGATGACAGCCAATCAGAGGCAACATGCATGCAGGTCAGTGTGCACACAGAAATGCCTCTATTTTAAAGATGCACAGGAACAAATTTGTATATAAAAAAAAACATTGGCAATAGTGGCAGGGAGGGGGGGGTCCCTCTCCTCCCTGCCAAGCAGATGTGAAGTCTGCATGGAGCCGATGACTTACAGAGAGGTGAGGTAAGGTATATTGTTCTTCATTTGAACAAGGATCTAATAGACATCCTTAATTGTCCCTATTTGGTAGGATACATCTGTTTAAAATGGTCCCTTTTGCCCAACTATTGTACCCGATGCAAACTATACCCTTGTTATTGAAACATAAAGACGTGTCCCTTCTCAACAAAGCTCTCTCTAAGTTTTTATGGCAAGGCAAAAGGGCACGAATAGCATTTAAAACATTGTACTTACACAAAGAGGAGGGGGGAGCAGGGTTACCAAATATCCGGGTGTACAATATGGCCAGTCTCCTACGTCATGCTCTTGACTGGCTCAAACACTCTTCCCAACATTCTAATTATCACCTAGAGACAGCAATGGTTTATCCTTGGGCGTTATCGGGGTTGCTACATTGCCCAATATCTAAACTCCCACACAAATTGAAACAGAACATCCTAGTTCGCGACACATTGCTGGCGTTTAGAGAGATACGGAAAGCTCTTCATTTGCCGACCAGGGCCTCTAAATATCTACCGTTGGTGGGTAATCCAATGTTCATGGTGGGTACTTACCAAGCTACTTACCGGGTCTGGAGCGAGCGGAAGCTCAAATATCTAGCAGACTTCCTTGACCCAGTCACCAGGGAGATACTTCCCTGGCCCCTTATTTGCGCTAAATATGCATTGCCACCATCCATTGGGCTATCACCAGGTTTCGTGCTATATTAAGTCGTTGCCCAGGGACCGATCGTTTTTATTTTTGCACTCCCATTTTGACACAATTGTGGCCTCTGCAAACTATGGGCTGTCTATTATATATGCATATATTAAGCCTAGTTTTACGAGGCCCCTGGAAAGATCTAGTGTTCACAATTGGCACAAGGACTTCCCACATGATGACATTGTGGAGCAGATTAATTTGGGCTATCAGTCAGTGCGCAGATGTATAATAGATGAAAATTGGCGCGAAACACAATTTAAAATAATGCATAGGGCATATAGACTATGCACAAGACTCGTTGCTGAGGGAGACAATAAACAGATCAATAAACCATTCTGCCCGAAATGCAATACTAATACCGCGTCAGTAGTACATTGTTTATGGGAATGCCCTTCTTTGGGCTGTTTTTGGCACTCAGTTCTGTCCTTTATTAATAGAACACTATCCATAAATCTGCCCCTAGACCCAAGGCTCTTATTGTTTAGCTACCTCCCACTCGACATAAAGCCAAAACTGAGAAGTAATCGGGCGTGGGTTCATCTCACTTTAATATCGGCCAGATGAGCAGTAATGCATGAGCGGATAGAAAGAGATCCCCCCCCATCTGTCACATGTCCTGTCAAGCCTAAAAGATCTATAATGGGAGGAAATAAGGAAATAATGGGAATTCCCAAAGGGAATGACAAAAGAGAACTGGCTTGTTACAATCGCTGGAAGTCTTATATCATTAATGTCCTACAGCCCTCTGAACGTGCGGGGGTTAAATCAGTATTACACATAACTGACTGATATTGATTAAATAAGAGCATACAGGCGATTACATATCGGTTAGGGCCCTGAATGTACAACAAATATTCGATTCAATGTATATTCTACTTTATTTGTGAATCTCTACCTAAGCGAAATAGTTAATGGTTTTTTTGATATGTTAACTGGAAAAAAAAAAAAGCTGTCCTGTTAACGGCCATTCAGCATTGATTATAATCTACCGTTTTTTGTTTTTTTTCTCTTTCTTTTGTAATTTTGAATCGTTCATGCGAAATCCTGTACGAGATTCTTCTCGACGATGTTCTATCTGTATGACTTAAGAACTCAATAAAATATTGTTAAAAAATATAAAAACATTTTAAATGTAAAATTAGCTAAAAAAACAACTGAATTAAACAATAAAAGGAATTTACTTGATAATGCATTTACTTTGTATTAATCCCCTGGCATTTATCGCACATACAGGTGTCACTAAATCTGGACACGTCCATGCAACATGCATGGAGGATGGGGATGCCAGTGCTGTTGAGTAAGACATCCCAAGATAGCACATCGGATGATGGGAATCCGATCTAGGGATGTTCCTCCAACTATAGAATATGCGTGCACATAGGGAACCTGGGACCGCTCCCCTACTCACATGTTCGGCAGCCCACACTCCTGTCATGATCCAAGCAGTGCGAGCTCACGTGACGTGGGTGGATAAAGTGCGAGGGTTTGGGGAGTTGGAAGATGAGGAGGAAGGAGCAGTGTGTTCCTTTTCTATTTTTCCAATGCAATAGCATCCTACCCCCATTGACAAATTTGCCATCCACCCCCAACCTCCCCCCCCAGTCAACAGGGGGCCCAAGGCAAGAAACAGCCCTGATCCAAATCAGTGGATACCAGGAAAAGCAGTAGCACCATGTAAGTGGTACTGCAAGTAATTACAGCTACCCCAAGTCCAGTCCAGGACTCCAACTTTCAGTTATTTTTCCCCCCGGCTGGACTGACTAACCTCCCAGCAGGTTAATTGTTTGTTTTACATAACTCTTAACCTTGTACAAGAATACTGCCTGAGAAATGCAAGCACCCCACCCTGTCTTTTACAGAGGTAAAGCATTTATTACTATTGATGGCATCAATGTACATAGTTTTACTTTTTGGATAAACTGACCATAATATACAATATAACGGATAAACTCAACTTTGTGCCTAAATTATAGGCACTGCAGAATTTAATTCATGGTTAAGCAAGTGTGGCAGCCACTTTAAAATAATTACACCCATTTACTGCTTGATAGCCATAAATCATAATGTGCTTGGCCTAAGTGCAGATGCATTGAAGCTATAAAATGTGTTTAAGTTGATTGATTAAAAAAAAATATTGAAATATTTACGTGTAGTATCTGGATGCATTCTCTGCAAGAAAATTACAGCAGTATTTTTACTTATATTTATTGCAGAACATGTTCACAACCAAAAACTGTAGGACAGAAATATAGAAGAATTGTGTAATACATAAATTGTAGATTTGTTTTAAATAGAAGGGTAATAAGTCAGGAAAGGTTAGTGGTTTTGTTAAATTCCTTAAAGCCTATAATTTCAACACACCGGTTTACACTGGCATGAAAAAGAACCAGTAAGGCTTTGTTTCCATGGTGTTTAGGAATACGGCTACATCACATAAATAACATGCAATTAACGCAGAGGGAATCGGCACATCCCTAAACGCCATGGAAACAAAGCCCATATGTATGTATGACTTCCTGCCTGTTCTTATGGAGTTGAGCGGGTCTGCCGTCCGTGCGGACAATGGAGGTTGACGGACTTCCCTGTGATAACCTGTCGGTCAGGGAACAGACGGGGCGGGAAGTCATGCATTTGTATGGGCATCACTGTCAAGGCGATTAATGCAGGGGGTATTGGCGCATCGCTAAATGCTGTGGAAACATAGCCTTAGGGAAAAGAGTGCTTGGCCTAGTTGGCTATGAAATAAAAGGAGATTGTGGTAGGTGGGATTAGTGGTGGACAAAGTGACAAAGGTTTTGAGTGAAATGTTGTTTAAAGGGGAGGTCTTCTAAATGAAGACCTTTTTGGGATTAAATGTTGCATTCTGTGCTGCAATTTCCATAAAGGTCTCCACCCATCCCAGCTCTTGAACTCATAGGAAAAGTTGTCCTGCAGGAGAACTTTTCCTACCATATGAGTTCAATCCAAAATAGGTATTTTTATAACAATTTTATAACCTGACAAATTAGTGTTACCATTTAATGTTATGCTTAATGTCCATTAATATACGAAAATAAAATAATCTATGTAGTATTTTTTTTAATATTAGGATTGTATATCTGTCTTTGTTGTCTATATTTCCTATGCACATCTACATAAACAAACAAACGATCATGCTCAAAAGACCTTTTTGGAATAACTATTCAATAGGACGCTTAAACATAGACACCCCTAAGTCTCCCTGACAAAAGGGAAAGTGTTTACTGTATAAAGTATTATCATTCCCAGTGGGAAGACCCTATGTGGCAGGAGATAGAAAACAAATATAGCAAAGCTAGGATGAAAGATGAAAATTTGTGTAATCACCAAGTCAAACATTTTAGAGTCAAAGTTCAGGGCAGTAAAAATTATTAAATCAATATTATAATCAACTGGGTTGAGTTACATGATACATTATAATTATATGGGATAGTTTTTAGTTTTTTTTTAAATAAAGTTTATTAAAGAAACTTTTTAGACATAACATAAAGAAAACATCGCAAATTGGCTGAATGACAAGTATCTTGACAGCTTACAGAAAGAATGGGAAAAAATCCATAAAAAAGTGAAAAGTAAACAGATTGCTACACATAGCAAGTATGATAACTAACAAGATAATCATGGTAATATCAAAAAGATTTAAAACATTTTTCTCAAACCACAAATACAAAGCAACTATTTAATAAAGCAATGTAACAAGGTAAGAGAAAAGGTGTAAACAGAGAATCCCCCCACCCACACGCACAGATCTATTTTTAGATCGATTCCACAGCGATCCTGCTTGAAGAAATGTGTATCAAACAGGGAACTACCATGTTGGTAAATCTCTGTTCGAACGCCATTATTTTGGATGGAAACCAGGGGAATGCACAAAGTGGTGTGAATCTTTGCATCATTGATTGTGGAACAATCATGCGGGTATCGACCCGTGTGTTGGGGGCTTTAGGGGTAACCACTCAGATATTGAGAATAAGACCCTTATAGTCATTTGTGAGCTCAAAGAGATTCCACGGTAACCCCATCTCGTTAAAAGCCTTTTAACTAGTCTCTCTTGCTGTACAGCAATTCCTCCATTTCATGTACAAAATAAAAATTTTTGATCCAATCCCCTGTTGTAGGAACTACATTAGAGGTCCATCTTCTGGGAATCAGGGCCCTAGCTGAGTTAATGATGTGTCGTTCTAACTGATAATACGCGTCTGGTAATGCAGAAGAAATAATGTGGGTGTAGATGGGAGCTCCCTTTCTAGTATATAAGACATCCATTTGTGCAACTCTCACCAGAAAAGGGCAATGTGCTTGCATGACCAAAAGACATGTAAGATGGTACATGGTGAGTGATAACACCTCCAGCATATAGGGGGTAGAGCTGGGTTAAATTTCTGCATAATATTAATAATTTTCTGATTAATATAAAGGAGTCATCATGTTAGCAAGAGAGAGGAGAATAAGATGAGTGGAGATGTATGGTTACGGGGGAACATTTTCTTGTGCGTGTTATTGTATAATTTTTCATCTAATTTTACAAACTTTATTACTGTAATGTATGTTCCTGTAAGTCTGTTCTTAATAAACTGTGTCATTTGAGCTGTTGCTAGCTGCTTCGAACCCTCATTTATAGGTTGATTGTTTAGTACTATATTTATATAAATATATGAATCTTGATATTACAATTATTAATACTCATACCTGTTACAATTAGTTGTTCAAATTGACTAATCTTGTTTCAGGCTGTACAGGAAATAAAACTTGATCAAATGATCCAGACCTATGAATGAAAGAAGATCAAGAAGAACTTTTGTATTTTACTAAATGTACAAAAATTTTTGTGCATGTATTTTGTTAAGGTTTTTCTGAAGAGATGCTGGTCTGCAAACTACTCTGCTGCTGTCTTTATCAGTAATTCATATCATCGTTGTAATAAATGTTTCTTTTTAACAATACTGGTTTATTTTGAGAGAACTATAATAAATAGAAGGAAAACAAGGACCAATATGTGGCCACCCAAGGCCAAGTCTGAGTGGCTTTTTCACACGTCTAAGTCTGGTACTTGCAACTGCTTAGCTAGCGTAGGCTTCCAGGTTTGCAGAGACTGCTTCTCTGAATATTATTTTATGGCATTGCTATATATTTCTCACCATGCAGGAGACAGCAACACATCTACCAATTAATATAATCCTGCGGTTCACAAAAATTACCAAGGTGTAACTGGATAGCATGGGGAGAAGAGAAAGAACATTCTGCTGCTCACAAAAGCTAAAGTAGAAATGTTAGCTATACATATATGTCAAGAGTATGGGTACACTGTCACATTAAAAGATATAATTTAACTTTTAATAGTTTAGGAAGTGAAAGATGGTTAAAGTGAAAGATTAGGAAGAGACTAAACACTTAGAAAGATGGAATGCTATAGTACAACTCAACTGGCTAGCCCGAGAACAAATTAAATCAATGTATATTTTGTCAGTGATGTCAAAACCAGTCTAATTTATTCATGTGGCACTTCCCTTTTCTTTATTAGGGGAAACCAAGACTGTTCTACATAGTGGACTATTAAGTGGATAAAGAGGACAGTCAGTAAAATCCATTATATTATAAGGCAGGGATTTGGTCATTTTCCTGTTCAGAGAAAGGAAGAAGCCAAAACTTATATACGGAAAGTAAAAAGAATTTAACAATTTAGCAATAAATTCTAAATAAAAAGGGCATGTCTCCGCAGTCTGGCGGAGGGATCTGTTTTGATAGTTTGACTAAACGGTATATCTCAAGACCATGTGGATGTACTCAGTACAGTACAGAAATGTCTTCAGTAGATGAATGGAGCTTAGGCAAAGGTCACAGAGTAAAATTGGGTCAGTATGAGGGGTGGGTGATTAAGTTGCATGTGGATGAGTGTGCCCCCCCCCCTGTAACAGACAAATAGGAACGAGGACACATTTACAAAATATTGGGAATTTGAATATTGCCTATGTCGCTCATCACTGCTTCTGGTCCTTGCTTCCTTACAGGAAGTGATGACACCTTCACAAGAACGTCTGGTCCTTCCCAACTTTGTTTTAGGTATAGATATACTTTGTTTTGTAGTTATAAAACACTGCTAGCTGCAATCATGTAAATTAAAATATCTTTAAAAATTTTATGATATGATTTTCAGCTTTTTAAGTTTAAACTAAATTTTTCTTTCTTTTTGTATTTGAACAATAGACTTCCATGAAAGCAATAAAGTGTGGGCTATTGAGTATATTTTTCTCCCTGTAGTTATTCATAAGCATGTTAAGACATGAAAATTATGTAAAACAAAATTTCAGATGAAATAGGTCTACATAAATGCCTGACATATCACAAATTGCAGAAAAAAGTATATTTAAAGACATTTCTGAAACTCAAAAAGTAAATAATTTTATAGACGGTATCAAGGCACAGTCTTTCAAGGTCTGCCTGAGAGAAAGTACACTTTTTCAGTATACTTCAGGCAGGAGAAAGAATTCCCTAGTAGTCGACAAAAAAACGTGGGCGAACATGGAGGCCTATGAACCAGCTCTCTCTAGGGAGTTTTCCAAAAACATACAGCAACTAATAATAGGGAGAGCGTGGAAGGCTGCAGAAAAAACATTTGACTAGAGGTAAATATTTTGAGGGCATTGTCATTGTGTAAATGTGATACAAGCAAGACGTTTTTTTTCAAAATCTGCTTGTGAACATTACTGAAAAAAATAGACATTTTAAAGGTAATATATACCAACCAGTGTTGAACACTCTCTCTTTTTTATCTTTTCAATAGCTTATATGTTATGGTTCCTTTCACCTATATTAAATGCAGCATAATTACATAGTTAAATTATTTGTAATGTCAAGAAAAAAACAGCTATTTGAAAAAGAAAGCATGCATTCCTCCAATTCTAATGGTGTATTAGAAAATATTAATTTATTTTACAAAGGCTAAGTGAAAAATCAGAAACAATATGTGACATTTCAAGTATATTCTTACTGCTTGGAAAGGAATGATTGGATTCAACTGGTTGTTTACTGACACATTGCAGACAAGTCATGACACATTCTGCTGACAAATAAAGTCTTTTTTTTTTAATTTATTACATTATTGCACTGTGATAGACTGGGAAGGAACTTAAGAAGAGGTGCACCTGAATTTCTGTTATTGAAGCAGATCATATACTTTGACATCTCATGGCTTACAAACACTTAAAGCGGACCTACCACATTGTAGGTCACTTTGCACTATCAGCATCAGGCTG
>CM070032.1:204661572-204675532 GCA_036250615.1 Ptychadena robeensis
TTGGAAGGTGTGCTTTACAAATTGGGATTTAGATGTATGTCTAATAAGGTTCTTTAAACACAAACAGTGACCATGTCTGGAGGGTTCACATACTTTCAAGCAGCACTGTATCTGCTACGTTGGGACATCCGTTGGGGTCCCAACTAGAGATGGTCGAATTGTTTTTCAAAAATTCGACGATTTCGAGTTAATTGCAAAGCCCCTGAAAAAGGTATCATCACCAAACTTGCTGGAGATGTAGAGAAGGGTTGGGGGTGTACGCCAATGAAAAGCCAAAAAAAGTGTGCCTCTAACACAAATAGTTTTTGCACAAATTAGGTTCAAAGTCAAGTCAAAATTTCGAAAATCGGAATTTCGACTTTGTATTTGAACTTAATTTATGCAAAAACTACATGTGCTAGAGCAAAACTTTTTTTGTTCAAATGTTCCCACAACCCTTCTATACATCTCCAGAAATTTTGGTGATGATACCATGTTCGGTCTTTGCAATCAGCTCACAGCCCACAAGTTAGGAAGTTGAAAAATTCGACCATCTCTAGTCCCAACGTAATGGAAACATGTCCTAACTCCAAACGTTCCATATTGTTTGTGTACTGAATACTTTCACCCCCCCACCTCAAAAATATTGGTTGGAGAGACCAGTATTGTCCACAGTCTCCCTAAAGTTGATCCTTTCTCCACAGCCGATTTAACAGACCTAGAGAGGGTTGAATTTATTCGACTACATGACTTTGCGAGTTTTTTACAAACCCCCTGAACATTATAAAATCACCAATAGAAGGATTGTGGGAACATTTGAAATAAAGAAGTCAAAGTAAAAAAAAAAAAAAAAAACTTTAGAAATTTTTATCTAACTTTAAACTTAATTTATGCAAAAACTATGTGTGTTAGAGCAATATTTTTTTTGATGATAGCATTTTTCAAATAGATTTTGTTAAAAGCCAAGTAAAAATGTTAAAATCTAGAGCAATACTTCCTTTTTTGAAATGTTCCAACAACCCTTCTCTACATCTTCTGCAAAACAGATTTCTGTACCAAAAGTGCACCACTTTAATGGAAAAAAAGTTTTTTACATTGTAGGCCTGTAATTTCCCAAAGTATTTCTATACAGGAGTCTGGTGACATCCTGAATATAATAACATGTTCACATCCTTTGTGAATGACTCACAATATCAGATAATGAAGATTTCAATAATCAGGTAAATTTGCACTGCAACCACTAGATGGCAGTGCAGATGTGCCAGGCTACATAGGAGAACATGGGGGGGGGAGGGAGTGATCCGTTCTCCTACAGCTGCCTCATGAGATCGGGGACACACGGAGCAGTGACTTTGCTCTCATGTGGCTCCGAGCTCTGCCTGACTAACCCAGCTCATCCAGTACAGGACTGACAGGTCAGAGCTGGGTGTGCTGGGACCGTCAGGAACAGCAGGGGGTTAAATTCATTGCAAGTTTTAAGAGGAAATCCATATAAAACATACCATAAATATTCACAGTTTTTTGAATTGCTGGAAATACTTTAAAGCATATAATTTTAATGGCATTTTGAATAACAAAAATAAAATCAACACCAAACATGGAGAAAAGATTCATCTGATGTATACAAGGCAATATGTCTGGTATGAAACTTGTACAATCCATATCAGCCTGATACACTCATAGATTGTGGAAAGCCTTTTTAAGTTAACTACAATTAACATATAGGCTACTGTTACCAATAAGTTTGATTATTCTACAGGAAATGGCCACCATTGGCAATTATTGCAAATATGTGGCCCCTTCATGGTCACCCTAAAAACTAGGGGATGGCAGACCATCATAATGCTACACCTATTCTGGTAAAAATCATAACAGAGCCTAGAAAACCTTTTTTGCTTATCACTTTAAATATTCTATTTAACCTCCCTAGCGGCCAGGTATTGTGCTTAAATTTTCCTCCCTGTCCATGTGGGCTGGGAAACTGACATCCCTCCATTAACATGGAGGTCTATGGTGTACCCCCCTGCCCCTTCAGCATCACTGATAATGCCAAAGGGGCGGTTCCAGAAACCCTTAAATTCTGCAGCAATATAGTTCCAATAGTTGCTGCCGAGCCACTGGACCTGTGAGCATGGTGTTGTGGACTTTCTCCAAGAGAAGCACTGGAGGCTTGTAGTCATCTAGAGAGCCAATGCAGAAAAGCCCAGAATAGTCTAAGGGACTACTTTTTATGTCCTTAGACAGGGGCTGGCATAAGGCCTGTTACTCTGCAGAACAGATTAGCTACTTTTTGGAGGGAAAGTAGAGAGCAGGTAAACACCCCTTAACCCTGCCCATGACTCAAGGTTCCAGCAACTCGTAAACAACAGGTGCAGCCCTTAAGGGGACATACACCAACTAAAATAGCACTATACAAGCAAATATTACAGTGCATATAAAACAGTTTTGTGGCCCATTCTCGGGTCACTACTGAGTCCCCATAGCTAAGGTAGTCACCACTATACAGGAAATGCATGGTGTACATAATTATCTCATAAGCAGGAACCTTGAGTGCTTAGGGTAGATTATGAGTACTAATATCAGTATTCCATAGCTACACTGAGGGTATCTTACCTGTACCAGGTGTCCCTACAGCTCCATCCTCAGGTCTTCTTACTGGTTCCAACTTCCTGATGTCAATGAAAAAAACTGGTTTCATGACTTGGGGGTGCCCATGCATATGGCTGTATTATAAAGGCATAGGTGTCCAGCATTCTCCAATATCCCAGATAATGACAATGGGAATGTGCAAGGGGGCCCAGAACAGGCTTTATTTGTATGAACAGATTACTTGGTTATGTGTTTATATTTCCAATACTGCTTTGGGAACAGAAAATGGTGCATAAGGGTATGTTTCCACATGCGTCAGGACCCTCTACGCTAAGCGTATTGCTTGGCGGGAGGTCCCGACTAGTGTTGAGCTCGAATATTCAATTTTCTAATATTTAGCTTAAATATTGCTATTTCGCGAATATTCGCGAATATATCATATATTTTTTATAATCGCAATTTTCTCATCGCAATCCATTGCAATGACTGGGATCGCATTTATATAATCGCAATGCGATTTTTTAAAACGGAAATGACGGATATTATCCCAGTCGAATATCCGAGCTCCATTGACTTGCATGCATTGCGCATATGTGATCGCAATTGCGATTTGTAGATTGCAATTCATGCCGTAAGTGCGGATATTCGAGATTACGAATATGGAATTGAATATTATGGCGGATATTCGAGAAATTACGCAAATTTGAATATTGCCTAGTCGCTCATCACTAGTCCCGACAAGGTACATACACATTACCTGCTCAGCGGAAGCTGTGTTTTAATGGGGTTGAGCCATTCCGTTGATGCAGGGGTTAACGTAGTCCACAACATCCGCCAGCCAGCTTAAGTGTATGTGATCTGTTGGGATCTCTGCCAAGCACTGCGCTTAACGTAGGGGTCCTGACTAATAACTCAGCGATGTGGAAGCCCCCCCAAGTGTACCGCTTAAGGATGTTATGGCTGCTTAAAAAAAATTAAAACAACAAATACAGTAAGTGCAAAGAAACACATGAAACCTATACAAGTGTAAGTGTTTGGACATGATTTTATATGAGGGTGTAATAATCATTTAACAGGTTAATTCTAACTCATATTAACTTTAATGATTCTTTATAGTTCTAAAATAACAAGCTAGCAAACATGTTTTTAATATATATTAGGAGGGCAACACATAATCATGAGATACATCTGCTATATTTTTTACTAGCAGGAAATGTAAATATTGTTTTTATAGGGCAATGTTTTAAACCATTCATATTTATATCAGGTATTTTTAAGTCTATTTTCTGAATTCCATATGTAGCTTCAACATTTGGAAAGAAAACTAAAACTTGATATAAAATTTATTTATTTTCTCTGTATATAAAAAAAATCAATGTGTATATGTATAGATTAATATTTATAAAATTCTAAAATCTAAAAAATAAGTGGGTTTTGTGAAATTCTGCTGCTCTGAGATAACAGACCTATCAGTAGTGATGGCCGAACTGCCCGCAAGGCGGACAGTTCGGCCGCAAACAAGCATGTTCGCCCTCCTTCTCGCTGGCGGACAGTACGGGTGTTCGACCTGCCCTGTCCGCCGGCGAGAAGGAGCCCTCTTTTCTTCCTCCGGTGGGATCATTAGCAGCGAGATCCCGCCGCAGGAAGAATATTTCACTGAAGACCGGGTAGAGAACACGGTCTTTCAGTGAAATTCCGGCTTGTAAACACAACCAGGAACTATGCGTTCCAGGTGCCGGATGTGACGTCAGTGACGCCACATCCGGGCGTCGGCCATCACTACCTATCAGTGCATTTGTCTGACCAGGTCAATAAGTGATTTGCTTTTTCAACATTTTGAATATATAATATATATGCAATAGTGGAGTGTTGTACCGTGTTAGCCATTGATGAATACAGCAAGTTTGCAGTTTAGTGATACCTTTGATTGGTTCAAGCAAGTTTCCAGGATGTCATAGATCCCTTCTTCAGGCTTAATTAAGTAGAATTGTACAGGTATTAGGTGTATATTTATCTAACTGGACCTCAGCAGTGCGCTAGTGAGGTTAACGTTGAAGTACAGTTGCTAAATCAAACTGCCACATGGCAAAATGGTACTTTACTGTATTTTTCTGACTATTAGACACACTTTTTTAGTAAAATTAAAATTAAAACTAAACTAAGTTCTGACTCCAAGCACTGGCTTTTTGGCTTGGCTGGAGGGATATAGAGTGAATGCTGTATGGACCAGACCTGCCTAATTTGCATGAACATGCTGTATAATTACTTTATTTGTCTCTATGACTCTTTATTTTTTTTTTCTAACTTTCTCTTCAAAACTATGGGCTGCGTCTTATGATCCAGTAAACCTTATAGTCAAAAAAATACGGTCATTTCAAAATTCCTAAACATTCTTGTTGACATCAAAATTGCTCAGAACCCGTCAAATTATAAACTTAGTGAACAAAAAATCAACGTAACCCCAGGTGGCAAAAAGAATGTGTTTTCACAACTACACAAACTAATGTAGAACAAATCTGCATTTTTACTGCAGTTTTGCTCGAGGCTCATGCTTTTATGTTTTTTCTTGGTGCGTGTTCCAAAAGATCCCCCAATACTGAGATTTTTGGGCGGTAAAAATACCATCTTCAATGGCTTCAGAGCTACTGTAAAAGTAAAGTTATATTTTCTCAATATTTAATATCAATTAATGCATATTTTCATGAAAATGTATGAAGATAAATTTAATAATTTTGCCATCTATAGTGATAATTGCTTTTCAAAGTGATATCTCACTTTTCAAAAAAAAATTTATAACAAGTACATTCAAATGTGTTGCCCTATGACTTGTGATATATTTTTCAAACTATTTCGTTTTTCATTTCCTTACTTTTATAAACCCACACATACATTATATGATGTGAAATATGCTAGTCTAGAGCACACCACTATATACAATATTATTATCCAAGAAAACATAAAACCATCCTAGTGTAATGTGCATATCACAACATACAACAACATCATCATGGTGTAATATGAATTACACATTGCAAATTTTTTTTTCCATCTTGATATTAAAGCACTCCTTTAATCACCTGATGTATTTCATCTCTTGTTCTAGCAAACACCTTATTATTGGTACAATCTGTAAAAAAATATTTTACCTATAATGAATTCTTTCTGAATGTCCATCCTCACTCCTCCTCACTTCTCTTCACAAAAATGCAGCAACTATGATCGAAATGTTAGTTTGGAGATATGAAGCTTTCATGTCATCACGTCTCTATATGTTTCTATGGACTTTTCCCCTTATGACATTCATTATATCTTGCACCTCCGGTGGCCATACACTTTACTGCAGACATGAACCACTGGAAGACTGGAAGCTACTCCACAATAAACATGGTGAATTCTACCGATGTGAGTAAAGCAGGTATTTTCAGAGTATTTTCTTATAGATTCCATTATATCAGCAAGGTAAAATCCCACATTACATTTCAATGGTCTATTTTTAATTCCAACAGCATATCCAATAGACTAAGTCATAGGAATTTTTCATTTGAATACAACAGACATTCTAGTCCTATGCAATATTTTTTTTATTTCATTTCTAAATATCAAAAGGATAGGTAACTATAGTTAGTAATTATATAAAATATAGTAATTGTGTTTTATAATTTTCAGCAGTTTATTGTTTTCATAGTTTTTTTCAATTTTATATCCCGTACGTATATATATATATATATTGTGAGGGATTAGCTGTAGAGCAGCAAGGTGCGAAACCCCCCCAGCCGGTGAAGGAGGCACAGCAACAAGATTTTCAGGTGAAACACACAAGTGATTTATTGTGCAAGTCCATATACAATATTTACAAGTAAGCCAGTAGAATCCACCGGAAAAAGTAATCCATATAAAACAGAGTCTTTGTAGCTCAAACCTTGGTTACCACACAGGTACAACAGCTCCCCAGTCACACACAGTGCTAGTTCCAGAAAGAAGAGCCTCTGACTGAGCAGGTGAGGGGGTTTTATAGAGCTCAAACACACTCTAATGAGCTGACAGGACACAGCTGGTCCTACCCTGCACCAGGCCCAGCAATTCCAGCTCCCTCTGCTGGTCAGATAATAAAGTACTCGGCATACTGCCCGTATCTGGGACACACATACCTCCCATACTGGATACAACCAGAGGACTTAACAGGCTTGCTGTCACTCTATATATATATATATATATATATATATATATATACCTTTTGTGTGGTTCAAACATTTTCTCAGTTATTCAGGCCAAGTCCCAATAGTTTAACCAACCAGCAGATAATCCTGTTTGCTCTCTGAATACGCATACGAATATGCATACTATATTGAGGCTTGCTGAGTTAAAATGATCTTTATTCAGGAACATCTTTCTGTTCTTTGGTATATTTAGTTAGTTAGTGGTATTTTTAAACATAAAGCGGACAATCTTTGCTCAGTGACTTCATAGATTACTAAATTGTTTCTCTGGAACCTACCTCCTAGTTGGTTGGCTACTTACAAGCTGCCAAACATCCAACATACAGTTTATTTTCTTTGTAGTTTTTAATCTTTCATACTGCTATAATATGGCAATCAAACATCTTGAATGGCAAAATTTCAAAATATAATCATGTTGCATGTTGTTAGTGAAATAATCCATTATGGTGCCAACATTTTATAGACAAGAAAAAACTAAAATCTTGACATAAGGGTAATAAAAAAATAAAAAGCAAACCTTTTTGTATAATAACAACATATTGGATATTACTATTTTGTTGTTATTTAAAATCTCTATTTACCTACTTTTCAGCTTTTAAGATATCCCACTGTATAGGAAGTACCCTACACAGTGAAGTGTGTTTCAAACTTGCTTCAACCTGCAAAGCTTAAGCTTAAAGCGACTTTAAACAAAAAAAAAGCACATACATGAAATAGGTAAATTACTTACTTCAGATCCTGGAAAACTGCTACACAAAAAAAAGCATACTTACCTATCCTCCTCATGTTTTCACTGATTGTGGTAACATCTTAATTAAGGTCAAGAGAGCTACTTCTGGATCCATTTTTTTTGCTCAGAGCAGCTGGCGCAGTTGGCTGTATCCATGGAGCTGAAGGCTGGGTGAAGAGCTTCTTTCTCTCTCCTCTTCACCCATCACACAGTCTCACAGATGTGACACTGACATCACATCTGTGAAACTGAGCCACAGGGGCTTTTAAGACAAAATTCCCAGATACCCTTGCAGCTTGTGACATTTTGCCGAGACGATATATAACACAGTGGGAGGGGCGGTCTCTAAAAAGACACCCCTCCTGCTGTCAGAAATAGTTTTTCTTTATTTTCAGTCGGGGATCTCTGCAGTATCGGCTGAGCTGCAGCCAATACTGCAGAGTGACCTACCAGGTGGTAGGTCCCCTTTAAAAGAGACAGGGAACTGTGAGTGGCTTCCCCTGCCTCCTGGTCTGGCTCTGCAGTACTGTGGGGGATCCGAGTAAAACTACTACTCACATACAGAGATCTACAGAGGGACGATCCATTCATGAATGGATCATCCATCTGCAGATCTGAATGTAAGCTACATCTTCACTCTTCTCACATAAAACTCTGAGCAGGGAAAGATCCCCCCGCTGGCAGATAGTCCCTGCTTCTGTATGTGAGCTGACTAATGGTATCTGCTTACATATTGTCCCTTTGCAGGGCTGTGTATGTGAGTGGCAGCTGCAGTCTGCTCACATACAGAACTGCGACAGCTGCAGATCGATGATCCGTCCATGATGGATAGATGACATGATAGATGGACAGATTGTCCACCTGCAGGTCTCTGTATGTGAGAAGGTGATCCGGTCCATATCTGTCAACTTTTATGCGCACGAATAAGGGAGGTCACTGGTGTCACTTTTGGTATTCGGAATCTGGCTCTTCCATGTTCCAAGTGCAGGTATGGGATTTAGTTGTCAGCTGATATAGGAGAGAGAGGTCGTTATTCTCTCTGCTAATGCCCTCCTAAGTTCCCACCCTGTGTGTGCTGATAATGTGTGGGGTGGGAACTTAGGAAGAAGAGAAATGCCCCCACCCTCCTAAATCACCCCATTTAAAAAATCCGGGATTTATTGAAATTAGAATTTGGACAGGAAAGACACATAAAAAAACATGACTTTCCTGGCCAAAACGGGATGGTTGACAGGTATAATCCGGTCGGCTCTCAGCTTCCCTGCTGCAGCTAAGCTCCCATTGAAAAAAATTATATCTGGCTGCCCCCAACGGCCGTTCAAGTTATTGCAGCATTAACCCCCGAAAACTGGAGGCCACACATGAATCAACATGACGACTTTACAGATGAGCAGAGCACTCAAATGGAATTACATTTTTCTATGGGTTTTTTCTCAGTTTAAGTCTGCACTTTAATTAATCTATAACAAGGCAGTCATTAGATTACATTAGATGAATAAATCTATGCTGAGGCCTACAGCATGCCTGTGGTAGGACACCACATGAATCCCATATGGAAGGAAAAAAATACAAAAAAGGGAATGCAACACAAATTTTATTCCACAACTAACAAGTTTATTATTGCTAGATGAATAAAATGTCATCTAATTCTTTTCAATTGAAAAAAAAACAAAAACAAAAAACTCTCTATGAGAAACTGATAATTCTTTTTGGTAGTAAAGCCAACTAATGGCATTTAGAAATTATTTAAAAAAAAGAATTCACAAAGAATCGTAAGCATAAATGTCAATACTTTATTCCACAAAGGATTATTTTTTCACTTTGTACAGCATAAAGTTCACACAATCTGAAACAAAAACAAAAAGGTACAGAGCAGATAACAAAGGAAGATGTAGGACAACATATGTACTCAAAGTGCCCTGAAGATTGATAGTTACCCAGGGAGATGCCAGGGAGTTGCAGTTTTATTCTGAAGTCGACTTTGATGTTACAGTTTTGGACCTCACAAAATCAATTACTGTCCTGGGAATCAGTCAGTGAAATAGAATTACAAGATAGAACCGCACATTTTTCTTGGCAAGTCTGTATAACTGAAATAACTTAAAGATCAAATTACTTCACTTATTTGCAGAACTGATGATCTGAAAAACAAGTATAGGAAAGGAAATGACCACTTGAAATGCATTCCAGTGAGAACAGAACAGCGAGGACAGTAATAAAGTGCATCTTTTACTTAAGAAATACATAAGTGCCATTAAGGAATAGTTCATCAAGCACAGGAAATATAAATATAGTAATTCTTAGAAAATGGCCAATGCATACTGAATAATAAAAGTGATATGCGCAAAAAGGCTAAAGATATATGTTTACACCTTCAAGGAAAATAGAAATTCAAAGCAGTAAGGCATTGCAGTGAATGCTCACTTTACAGTGACAGTGACTGATATGGACTGATATTGGTGGATATCTGTCAGGTCAAATCATCTTTCCGTGACATAAATCTCAGACCTGGCAGATTCATTTGTTCAATCTAAACACTTGTTTCATTTTTTTTCTTTCTTGAAAACCAGAAAGTTTAAAGAACTTTTTCTTCAGAAAACATCTCGCACAAACCATAAGTAGGAATACAACAGCAATTTCTTCACACTTTCAAGTAACATGAGTACTTCAAAGCACCAGAACATTTCAGTAAAGGCTTGTTTCACAGTGGTGGGGTATACATCTTCATCTGCAGTGTTCTTTATATTAGTTTTCTATAATCTGTGTCTGTGTAATAGCATTACTTCTTAAGCTGGGAATTGACAGTACGATTTACCATCTATTCCTTTCCGATTCTATGCAGTAGCAGGCAGCGTGATGACGTCATCACGCCCGCCTGCTAGTGCCGAGAATCGTATGGCACTCTGCATCTGCTGCTCATTAGTTCGGCTGGGGGCAGCCATCCCCAGCTGAACTAATGGGATAGGACTAAAATTTACCATCAGATAACTGTGTCATCCGACAGGATGGGTGATTTTAGCCTAATCCTCGTCAGTTGCAGCCTCCAATTCCTGCACGACCTGATCCCTGAGGGATGCGGTAGTGCTCACGGAATCTGATCGGGGATCAGATCGTGCAGGAATTGGTACGTGTATGCCCAGCTTTAGTAACATCTTCTTAAAAGTACCATTTTCTCAGAATCAAATATTTAAATATAATCATAATAAATATAGCATATTACATGCATAATAAGTCACACAAATGGTTTTGGGAAGGAAACTATTTACATAACAAGTGAATATACAATTTGTTCCAGCAAGGTCTATAGACATACAGCATTTGCCGTATGTCCTGTCTCCGAAGAGACTGCTGACCATTATCCTAAATCCCCTGGGGCGTAGGTTTTCTGACAGGAGAAAGTTTATATTCTTTATCAGGATTTGCAGGGATGTAATATATTGTGTATTGGTACTCACTAGGACTGAAGCCACTGCTAACCCACAGACTAACTTATAGAGATTTACTTTATACTGGCATCTAACCCTGGAGTACTCTAGTGTTGAGCTGCATACGGTATATTTGTGTAATTTCGCAAATACTGTAAATTAAGGAACATTCGAAGTTCGATTCAACTGTATTTGTTTGCCTTACATTGCGTGTAGCTGTTCGTAAAGTTTTGCGAACCAGCTTCACAGCTTCTCTCTCTTCTTCATTCTGTGATCTTATCCAGTGCGAGCACTATGCGTATTGTGTGTATCTATTCACAAACATGGGTGATGTATGCTGGCAAACAATGTTGAAGCATAATATGACGAATATCCACCATTGCGAATATCCGAGCGCACATTTGCAAAATATTGTGAATTCTTGAATGTCGGATATTCATAGAATATATTCGGATTTCAAATATTCTCGCTTAACAATAGTTCACTCTGGATGGGGGGTGAGCTACACAGCAGCTGTGACTGTCACAGCTGGTAATATATTCACTGGACTTCTCACATGTAGGCTAAAACAGTATCAGCCAATCAGAGCAATACTAATTGATCAGATTATCAAATTGATGATCAATGAGTTCTCTTGCTGGAGAACTTTACTTTCCCTTGCTTTACTAAAAATCATTAAAAAATATTTTGGATGGATTTTAGGATGACTGCTCCATCATAACTTTGAATGTAAAAGTCGGTGATTGCTCATTTTAAGTTGAATTCACCCAATATGTGTTTTTGATTGATGTAATAACTGACTTATAATAAAACAGTAGCAATACACATGCATGTGTTTACACACATCATAATGCATATTGTTGTTAATGTGTGTTAAAATATTAAAAAGTGCATTACAAAATGTAGATGCAGTTAGAAAAACAGGCAGAGCCACCTTGTACAGCAATGAAGCAGAATTTCAGGAGGAGTGGAGTGATTTATGGAATTAGCAGCAATTTGAGTACAAGATACGTCTAGATGCAGCATATATGTTTGAAGATTGATAATTGAAGAAACGAGAGTCTAGTTCAGTGGTGTGCAACTGAGTTGATATGGATAAGTGCGGCCCTCTGCATTACTAATTGGCCGCCCATAACATCGATCCAGACCCTCCCCCTGTCAACAGATCAGGTGGACTAGAACCTGTCAGTCAAAACCCAACAGCAATAACCCCCCCCCCACTTCTGCCCCTGGGTGCAGAGCTCATATGTAGACCTGGTTTCCCTTATAAACATTGCCAATTTTACTGATGAAGGACGGCTTAAGTTGATTAGGAAAGCTAGGTCAGCGTGTAACCACTTCACAGGTGAGTTGCTATGCCCTATGCATTAACAGTTCCGTTTTGGGGGCCAAGGGGGCCGCCAAACAACGGCCAAAGGGCCGCAGGTTGGGCACCTAGACTCTAGTTAATGAAAGATCAGATATGATGAGATTGTAGTAGCTAAGAGACGAAATAATGAAAGCCTTATTGTTTATACTATTTCTGGTACATAAGTATTTACCTTTACTTTTTAAAGATAAGCATGTATTATAAAATGTGTGCATGTACATACAAGTACAAGAGGTAGTGCTCGCTGTTAGAACTGCAAATTAACCTCACAGGTAGCTACCTCAAATTAACTAGGGGTAAGTTCGCTGACCCAGCAAACTAACCCAGAGTTACAATCAGGGATATATGCTTATCCCCACCAAGCCTGCGGTGATGTATAATATTGGCTGATCCACCAATCTCTTCTGGGTCTGCCACCAGAGGGAGAGAGAGCTGGGCTTAAAACAGAATTAAATCAAACAGAGAAAGCAGTCATTATGTACATTTATTAGGTACTTGGGAAATGTTGTGAAGTATTATGCAGGGACAAATTAACATATTACAAAGCGGTTGAATGCACTATGAGATATTGTCAAAGTTTTCATCTAACAGCCTCTGGACTGGTAGGTCATCTTTTATAATGTAGGGATCATACTGATAACTTAGGCTTCCCATCTAACCAGAGGGGGAAGAGTACTCTGATTGCAAATATTTGCGTACATTTAAATTGTATACATAGACACACCCTTTTTCTACTTAGAAAGATAATAAATAGTTGCGCGCAACCTTCAGCAGTGATTACACAGCTTCAGTGATTTCAGTGGCCAGAAAGGCCCTCAGTTGTGTATAGGAGTAAAATAGAGTCAGTACGAGGGGTGGGTGTTTAAGTTGTGTGTAGGTGTGCAGCTCTCAAAATGGAGTAGTGTGGCCCCCTGTAACAGACAAATAAGAACAAGGACAGAGGTGCACAACCTAGTACAACAAATGGTTAAATAATGTGGAATTAAATAAGATTAAACAAAATGAAACAAAACAACAGACAATATACTCACATTAAAAGAGGTTTACAAGGATGGATCTCTCAGGGCCGTGTGCTTTCCAGGAAGACCTCACTTCCTGTTTGGGGATGAGATCACTTCCTGCTTACAGATGCTGGGGGCACAGGAACAATGGGACGCGTTTCGATCGGAGGCTCTTTTTCAACACTCTTTCTACTTTCCTATATTTTTTTCTTTTTTTACACCATGTTGTTAAATTTGTGTTTAAACCTCTTGGGTGTTTTAACCTCTTACAAACAATATTCACCCCTAAATAAACTCTACGTTACCTGCCTGGAGGGAGCTTGCGGCTTATTCATTTTGTGGGTTGTCGCAATTGACCTCCATGTTAAGGAGGCAATGTTGCCTTTCCTCCTCATGGATGACGGCAGGAATGTGAAGGGTAGAGGAGGGAGAGTGGGAAATCATTCCAGATTACATTGTAAACTGCTGCGATTGCCTGTAACAAACTTTAAAATAGCATGCTATGGGCAAAACCCCGGAGGTAAATACTCTAATTGTATTGCATAAAACATGGTTTTAATACATCCCAATCTAGGCATATACAGTGCTGCCAAAGCACACCTTCCAAATAGTAGACACACACACAAAAAGAGATATATTTTCATTATTTA
>CM070032.1:204718015-204740113 GCA_036250615.1 Ptychadena robeensis
CCCCCCCCCCCGCGACAGCAGTTCCAACAATAGCACCCAGCCCCTGGTCAACAGGGGGCTCTAAGCAAGAAATTGTATAGAGCCCCCGAAAGGTTAAAGACAGCATTGCTTTAGGGCCATGGGATGCTAATTAGGTTACCTCTTTAATGTTAATTCTAGGTTGTTAGGGGCTTTTAAAGATGCAATGTAGCTTAAGTTTCGGATTCCCCCAATGTACAAGAAAACATAGGTAACTTCCATCTTTTGGGTAACCAGGCTCCATGCCTTAAGAGAGGTCTGGTTTTAAAATGAAGGTAGGACCCTACTCCCTGTATTTTTTTTTAAATGCACAGCTTTAAGATAATTCTGGTAAATGAAGTACATTATGTTTTAGCTCTATATGTGCACAATGCTATCAAGTACAGTTAGCTCCAATTTCGAAGATTTGGCATAACATTAAAGTTTATAATACAGGTTAGTACCAAGTTATATGGATTTCTTAATTTCACTGCTCCCCCAAAATCCCCTTCCTCCCAAATTACTCTACTGTTAACATAAAAAGTCGGTGCCTATAGACTCCAACGTTAATTCTGCTGAAATTTAACATTTTACAATTCATTGAAACAGTCAATGTCCGGATGTAAAAGTGCTTTTTTGTTCACCATATGGTAACCATATGGTAATGGAGTTAAAACCACATGTATATTATTTTCTACTCTCACTATGTGAAAAACTGCTTCTACATCTCCAATCTATAGAGGTTTGATCTTTTTACATTTATAATTACTTAAGATTTACTTGTTATGTTTTATTTTTAATCCAAAAAATAAACAGCCGCTTAGCTAGTCAATACACTTAACATCAGGTTTCACTTTTCCCCCACAATAGAGGCTCACTTATCCGTAGGTTTTTCCAAAAGATATGATGTGTATCTAAGGGGCTCTGCATTCTCATTCTTGTATTGTGGAGGAGAGCTTCACATTGAAGGTTCTACTTATACCACAGAAACATTCTTTAAAAAAGCTAACATTTAAAAAAGAAAGCAGCTATCTCAAAGATATCAGTCCCTTAAAAAAATTAAAGGGACACACAGGTTAACAAAAAATACTAAATTTATCCAAAACCTTCCTATACATAATATTTGTCAATCCAGGATGAAAGGAGGAGGAAATTTAATTGAAGAAACTTTCAAGTTTATACCTGACTAAATAACAAGGGAGTAGCCATGGAAAAGACTTCCAGCTTTGCAAATGATGATGTTATGAGTGGGGTTGTCATTAGTATGTCAATGGGAGAGCTGAGGGGTAGTGATGAGCGGCAATATTCGAATCCGCGATATTTCGTGAATTATTCTATTAATATTAGTTTCTATATTTGTGAATGATCACAATCACGCATGATTGCGAATCTAGATTTGTAATTATAATCACCTCGTAATTACCTTCAAAATGAATGGCCATATGTGTGTTTAAAATGAACGGTCACATCTATATTCGCAATCCATGCCCATAAGCACTCCAATGCGAATATTAGAAATTGCGAATATCCGCCGCCATATTCGCTAAATTTGCGAATTCTCGAATAGCCGATATTCTCCGAATATATTCAAAATTCGAATATTCGAGCTTAACACTACTGAGGGGCAGGTTAGGGGTATATTTAAGTTGGAAATAAAAATGGGACAGGAGTTATGGAGGGATTTTAACGTAAGACAAAGAGGAGCAGCAGATAAAGAGAAATAAGGGGAGTAATTTACGATAGACTGGAGAGGTGAAAGTCCTCTAATCCTCAAATAGCATAACGTTGCATAAGTCAAGGTGAGCAATGATAAGAGCATGCAGCAGAGGTTATTGAGTCAAGTGGGAAAGTCATAAAAAGAAAGGAAGTAACCTCATCTATACCAACAGGCAGAATAAGGTGAGGGAAGTGTTAAGGTCCCCATACACGGGTTGATTCCCATTGGATAGCTACATGGTGACATCACCACACTGTGCATGATTGTTCATTGATCAAATTGATGCACACCCCTTAATCAATCGACCTCGGTCCCCATCCAAAGTAACGGCGATCGAACAGGATTTATGAATAGACTTTCGTTTTTGTTTTTTTCCATTGTTTTGTTCCAGCTTTAAGAAAAGTTCTTTATGTGCGAATGATCACCGTGAACACCGTGATCAATCGTTCTGGAATCAAATGCAAAATCGATACATGTATGGCTAGCTTTACAGAAGGTAGGGATATCAGGAGTGGATGTTGTTTTTTTTGCTGAAATGTGAAGTCTGAAGTGAGCATTTATCTATAAAGTATGAGGCCAGGAGAAGATGGCATAAGGTGAAAAGAGGTAAAGTTGAGAAGAGAGTAAATGGTGGAAAGTAGGAAATGAGGGTTGGATGATTGTCAAGATATTAGTGTAGAAAAGTAGTTCTGTTTGGCAATAGTAAATGTAGCGCCAACATATCACGCAGTGCTTTACAATACGTTAGAGTGGAGATACAACACAAGGTACAGGTTATGACTCAGGAGAAGTAAAGGTCACTGCCTGATCGGGCTTACAATCTAAAAGGTGGGGGAACAGAGTATATAATAGGTAGGGGGAAGGAACTGGCAAATGCTGGGAATAGACGGTACGATTCACCGTCTATTCCTTATGCGATTCTATGCAGTAGCAGGCAGCGTGATGACATCATCACGCCCACATGCTAGTGCCGAGAATCGGCCGGCACTCTGCATCTACAGCCCATTAGTTCGACTGGGGCCAGCCGTCCCCAGCCGAACTAATGGGATTGGGCTAAAATTTACCGTCCTGACGGATCTCTGTGCGATCCGATGGGACGGCTGAGTTCATCACAATCCTCGTCAGTTTCAGCCTCCAATTCCTGCACGACCCGATCCTTAAGGAATACGGGAGCACGCACGGCATCCGATCGGGGATCGAATCATGCAGGAATTGGTACGTGTATGCCCAGCTAAAGAGATTATCATATTAAAGGTCACAAGATTGTGGTAAGAGTTTAGTGAATACGAGGCCAAGTGTAGACTGTGAATGTGCTGAGTCAGCTTAGAGGGTTTTAAAATCACTTATATTGTAGTTACCAGTAGCAGAAGTAAGTGAATAATTACAAAGCAGGTATCACATTGTAACAGACATAAAAGGTATTAATTTCCTGCTGAAGGTGTATAGGTATCACATTATGATAATAATATAAAAAATTATTATAATAAATAACAGCATCTGCTTGCCCCCTGAATTACCCTCAATTTGCCTAGGCGCAATGATTATATTCAACAAAAAGAGTAGTTACTGAAATATGCTGGAAACTTTTTCATACATATTAATTTCGTTTTAATTCATCATAACCCACTATTTTATCCTCAATGGGCTCATCTATTATCTTTGAGTAGCTCTCCATTAAATTTCAATGAATATAAACTATTCATTGAGTTTCCAACTCAAATCAGAAGATGACTCTTATAATTACTTATTTTAGTGAATATTTGATCAGCACTACCAGTCAATCAAGTTCTTGCTATATTCTTTAAAAAAAAAAAATAAGTGTAAGTCGATGGTGTCAGCTGTAACGTTGGCAGCTGTCTCTCTCTTTTTTAACAATAAGCCATTCTTTTTTTCTTCTAATACATAAGAAAAGTGAAACAAGAGAAAAGCTAAAATGTTATGGCCAGGTAGCTAAAGAAAGTTATTTGAGTAATCCAATTTAGAAAACTTTATTGTATAATAGAGAATCCAAAGTCTCAGGCAGAATGTGGGACATGGACAGCTGTATATAATATCTGTTGGAGTTAAACTTAGCAACGATAAGAGCATTAAGATGTTTTTGTCATGCAAACATTGTTGCATTAAGTGGAACATTTCGGAATCATTTTCCTTGTTATTTTACATAATGTTCATTTTCTCGATCAGCTATGATTTTCAAATGTAAATTTTGAGTGAATATTTTATAAATGTATTTCACTTACCAAATAGTTATATGCACTTTGCACAGAGACGTTCTTTAAACCAGGAGCTCATTTAGCTTAATAATAATTATTTCAAGACTTGATGGTAAAGTGTATGAACTGCTGGAGAGTTTTATGTTTTGCCATGCGTAGGAAATTGCACTTTATGTCTTATATTAACTTTTTTCTTCTATTAAAATACAGAATAATGCAATTGGCTATTCTTGAGTAGATGTACAATGAAAATGAAGGTTATGGCTTTTCTATTACTGTTATTTGATTCAATTTAACATGTATTTTCAGAGCAACTTGATCCTGCTATAAAAAGCATTGCTGGATCAGAGTCCTTTCATACTATATGCACTGCAAAAGCAGCAAGTAATTGATGGCAACGGAACTAGTCCGTTGAAGGTAAATGAACCCCACTTTAGCGCATGCCTCTGCTCTAGGTCTCCCATACTAGTGTAGGTTGCCTATGGTAAATGCATAGTGCAAAGTACAAAAGGGTCCAATATGGCTCTGCATGCCTAGCTTCGACCATTATTTAGACATTTCTTTTTACTTTCATCTCATTTGTTAATGAAAAGTTATTAATCAGGAATTTTTAAAGAGATAGATAGATAGATAGATAGATAGATAGATAGATAGATAGATAGATAGATAGATAGATAGATAGATAGATAGATAGATAGATAGATAGATAGATAGATAGATAGATAGATAGATAGATAGATAGATAGATAGATAGATAGATAGATAGATAGATAGATAGATAGATAGATAGATAGATAGATAGATAGATAGATAGATAGATAGATAGATAGATAGATTTGGAAAACTGTTTCATGCCTTCAATTGTTATAAAAAAAATAGGCCTACTGTCATGATAAATTCAGAGCTTTAAATATTTTTCCACATATGACAGTTTTCTAATTGGCTAGTCCAGAGCCATCTTGCTCTATTTTATTAAAGTAAAAAAAGCAATACAAACACTTGTATAATATCAGACAAGAAATATGCCTCAAACAAACTTTATTGAGTAGATGATCCAACATCAATCCCTGCATGCTGCTTCTCCACTCTCATGCATTTTGCCAGAGGGGCTTTCTCGTAGAAGTCTATGACGAGTTATATTTTTATATTACAAAAAAACGAATCATATTCCAAAAATGACCCACCCTGCTTAAAATAAGCTGTGTAGATTATTAATATGTATTCCTCAAGAAAGAAGAGCTGTTACAACATTCTCTTGGGTATTTCATCTTCATGGAAAATGTTTATTTAACCAAAAACTGACAGGATAAAATGCTTGCTAATGGTTGGTGGCATTCAGATAAAGAGACTTACTTACATGGACTCACTCTGCTGGTCCTCTTCTCTGCCCCCATGTTCTTAGGTAGTATTGATCGCTAATATTCTAATCACTAATTTTATTGCGAATATCGTCACTTTGAGAATTCATGAAGATCTCAAATATAGTGCTATACCTTCATAGTGGCGAATATTCAAGATTTTTTACATCCGTACCCGGGACTACAGTGCATTGTGTTTTCAATATGTGTGTGTATAAGTGCTGATTTACGCAATGAAGGTAGTAAATTATTACCTAGTAAACATCTGCACTTTTCATTGTGAAAATCTTTTTCACAATGAAGGTAATAATGACTATATATCACAAATTTATGAATTTGATGAGAATAAAATTGTGATATTATGTGAATATGAATATTGACTGTGCTGGTCATCTCTACGTCTTTAAAGCGCACCTAAACCCCCCAGACAAACTTTTCCCCCTGGCTAGCCAACCCCTGACTATTGAGGCAATATGTAAATAAAAAATAAAAAAGTGTTACCTGTGTGGAGATATCTGTATAGTTGTCCCCTCACCCTTCCTCCTCTGTGTGAGCATCTCCTCCGCCGCTGTGGCGTTTTGGAGCTATTCACGTTGATTTATTTATTTTTTTATTTTTCTACTTTCAGTTTGTGTCCATTGACACACATTGTATCTGGTGGCCCCCGGTGGCCGACGGCGATATTGCAGCCTCAACTCATGCAAGCCTGGAATCAAACACTGAATCTAAAATGGCGTTCTCCCATAGGCATCAGCACGATTGCTAAATGAATATTTTTTGGTTTTTGAGCACATTTAAGCTATTGGGACAGTTTAAAGGAAAGTAAAAAAGTAATAACTTTTTGTAGTGCTTTTTTATTTTTGAGTTTAGGTGCCCTTTAAGTGGGATCTTACCGTTCTTCCTTCACAATGTAGTCACACACTCTGCATTGTGAGGCTTTTATCACAGCCAAAATGATGTAAGGAAGTGGGGATATTAGGGTAAAACAAGTAAGTAAAACTCTTGGGGTCATTGTGTTGCTGCATACTCATCAATATTACCCTAAATATCAAGTAAAGTAATAAGAAATCATATATCTATAACTTGTTCTTTATCAAACAATATATGCAAGATAAATTATATTTTTTTGGCTGTATTCCTCAGATTCATATATTCTTTCATAAGTTTCTCAAAAATAAAACCATGTTTATTGAAGTGATCTAATCCAATACTTTTGGTGTCCAATTTGCAAGTTTTCGCCCTTTGTTAAGAAATGTCTTACTCAATAGTGTGTATATCAGCAGCCTTATTTTTAACTTTGGAATAGGCATGACACATTAGCATCAATCTATATGCATTTTCTTTTGCCAAGCTCATCGTTTCCTTGTTTCAAGCCTTGGGCTTAGCAGTCAGAGTTCAGAAACAGACAGCTTTAATGTCAATGACTGACATGCAATTTATTTGCTTACCATATTGATATTTTGCTTGCTTTGCCATTTGCTATATATTTCCACCAATGTATAATTACAAAGTGGCATACTCTTTCATGCAGCTTAATAAATAATTTGCAATAGATTAAATTTTTTGAAAGCATTGTGACAATTTCTTTACATTGGATTTTTGATTATAGGCTGGAAACACTGCCAAGTTGCATGTGCCAGAACACCCTGAGTAACTACTTTTCAGAGGACTGGAAATTAATTCAAGGCTACAGGACTGCTCATACTTTTTCATATCGTTCACTGTTATCACAGTATCTAACATCAAGGGTAATGCAAACATCACATTGAATTTCCATTCAAATTAAAATATATGGGTACTTCTCTTTCGGTGTCCTGGCATTTGACAATATTACTGTTTTTCTTAGTACACAGTACAGATTTAACTTACATTTTATTTTTCACTGCTTTCTCATAGTAGTATTATAAGTAGAGATGGTCGAATTTTTCGACTTCCTAAATTTGTGAGCTTATTGCAAAGCCCCTGAAAATGGTATCATCACCAAAAATGCAGGTGATGTAGAGAAGGGTTGGAGGAACATTTAAAAAAAATAAGTTTTGTTTTAGCACATGTCATTTTTGATTAAGTTTAAAGTTAAAGTCGAAATTCCGATTTTCGAAATTTTTACTTGACTTGACTTGACTTGACTTGACTTACTTGAACGATTTGTGTTAGAGACATACTTTTTGAAAAAAAATTCGACCATCTCTAATTATAAGTTTAAAGGGTCATTAAACCCATTTAAACCCTATTAAACCAAATATTATAATTAACGTTTGTTTATATCGTTCAAACAGGTTACGCTGCATTTGTTAATTGTTTTTATGTGGACCAGGAATTTCCCTTTATTGCCGTGGCTACCTTAGCTATTGGCACACTATGGGGCCTGTAGTCACCAATGTGTGAGCATCCCTAAAGCACTCATATGTGCATCTTGTGACATATAGTCCAGGAAAGGAGCCCTTGCATGGACAGGAGGGTGTACTTCCCAAGCAAGAAGTTTCTGCAAGATTCAATGAGTTCTCTTGCCGGAGAACTTTTGCTAGGAGGACTTCCCTTACTTTCTCATCATCTCACAGGACTACAGCTATGCACTATATTCGAAACTGGGTAACTGACTCATTTTTGTAAGTCTGTACTTTGTATCTTGTAGGTGGAGTAACATAAAGGAGATACAATTCTCTGAATACAACATTTATGATAACAGACACTTGTTGAAAATTGGTTTGTCATATATCTAATTATGTAAGCAAGGAGAAGCAGGAATCATAGCATTAACTCAATATCTAAAGAAAAATTGTTACTTCCCCTTTCAACATAGTGTGCTGACATCCATAAATCTCTCTACAAAAAACAAAAACTGAGAGGGGGATAGAGAGCTATGTATCAACTCTCATCCATACTCTCCAGAATGGAGGCTCAAACTCCTGGACTTTTAAGGCACATTTTAGAAACTGATGGTTAATATTGTATATATAGGATTTTTAATAAAAACAAGGTACATACATAATTGTTTAGAAATGATGTCATCACTACATGGTTTTAGATGTCACATGATACAAAATACAACTGACAATTCACATAAAAATTGCTGTTACATACATATAATCTTTAACATAAGCAATTGCTTCATACTATTGCTGGGCATTATCTCGACGTGTTTCGCCATATCGGCCCTTGATATAGTCTCTAAATCTATTAAAAATATGTACAAATCACTATTCATCATACTGTAAAATATTCATATATATGTATACATGTTAACATATATACTTACTCATGTAGGTAATTGAGTTTACACTCAGACATGGAAAAATCTATGCAGACCACCGTGGTGACGGTCCCCCCAGCGGGAGTGGTAAGAATAACGGGGAAAAACTTCAGAGCCAATGGAATCCCATGACGCCTTCCCATCAGCTCCAACATCATGGCAACTGGCAATCAAAATGGCAACTGGGGTTAAACCTAATCAAACAAAAACCACCCTTACTGAAAAGCATATCCTCTTGTCCAAACCACTAAACCCAGATAAAAGTGTGTGTGAATAACAAGAAATAGTAGTGTAGGAATCTGCTTGAATCTGCAACACCGCAGGAACCTTCCCAAGCAGCATGATAACCTTTTAGAAGTCCCCAGAAATTGATGCTGAGTCTTTGTTGTCAGTGGGCACTTTAAAGTGAATCTATATAATTTTATATGTTCTCAACTAAAAGCACTGTGTACTGCCTGAGAGATATATATATGATGTTTGATATTACATTTATTAGCCATAAAAACCTCTTCTCACTTAGTTTCAGTTTATTACTGATATCCTCTGAATTCATTGCTAATATGTGCTAACCATGGCCATGGAGGTACTCTCATTGAGAATAGAAATAGCAATAGACAGTAAATAGACACAAAACAAGGGAAAGTCAAGACCTAGAAATACTATGAAACTTAGAAAATCTTACCTGTCTAGCTGGAGCCCACTGCATCTTTGTACGTAAGAGTCCCAGCCAATCCTTTCTAGTTCAGCCTCTTCTGCGTCACCGCTGGTGCCAAAGAGGTGAGAGGTGGACCCATTGACCTGCATGTTAACGCAGACAATTGTCGGTTTTTATCCTCGCATGTGTAGGGGCAGTGTACTATACCGGGCACGGACAGTTTAGGAACAAGGAACTGTGTGTTTCATATAGCGGAAATTATGTTGCGGCGTCATTTCTGGTATAGTTCCTATTCAAATTCCCTGCCAACAGGAGGGGAATTTACAGTTCTCTGCAAACATGGGGATGTCGGACTTTTTTAAAAGACCGATCCGACTGTTCGGGAACGGCCATCACTTCTTTTGTGTTATGGTCATTTTTTTCCCCTGTTTTTGTGGGTGATAATTGTGGGTTATTTGTGAGTTATAATGTATGGAAAATACTTATGTTGCCAATTTAAAGTCCCCCAATGACGGTAAACGACTTTATTTTGTATTTTGAATATTTGGCATGGGCAACTTATATTTCATTTTTTCTGCAGCACTTCTATACAATTCCGAAATTCCTTAAACAATTGTTCTGAAACTAAATATACTTTGTATATTATATCTCTATCTGGCTATGGCTACAGCCCTTGTATATTGACATTTAAGGGGATAATAACAACTTGTTAATACCTAATTAAAATCATCATTGAAAACATGTATGCCTGTTTCAGTAATATGTTGATATTTATATACTAGTTTTAGAGGAAACATGGCAGTTATGATGCCGATAAAATTTAATAAGTGGTGTGCATACCAGGCACATCATCCTCCAGAGATCATCTTCTTTATGACTCAGTTACAAGTCACATACAGTGGTGGCACTTTATACATAAGCATTACTTCTAACCCCCTGCTGTATCATTACACAACTTGACTTTGGTAGAATCGTTCAAGGTGAAAAGAGTCCCAGATGGATTATGTCTTTGTGTTTACGATATTTTATGAAAAATTAACAAAGCTTACCTTGAAAAGTGAAATCAAATCAACAGGTATAGTACAGGCATATATTTATTTTCCATAGAGGTCTAAAATGTCCTGATGATAGCTATAACTGTTTTTAATAAATACGATTAGCGAACTGCATGGTGGTTTTGTGTTTATTTTATCTGCTCTTATAGTTAGGACTACATCTGAAATATTGTACATTAATACTGCGCTATTACTCAACTTTTTTTTCAGCAGGATACGTTTTGAGCGTTTTGTAAATGAGTGTTGTTATTCTCAATAGCTAATACTGTAAAATAAAATACTTAATTAATTACATTTAAATAAAACAAATGTGACTACTGCTTATTGCCTTGCCCAAATTGCCTTATTTGATGTTTTAATTAGTGATGAGCAGCGTAGGCAAGATTGAAATTCTCGACATTTTGCCAATTATTCTCCAAATATTCTAAGAAATCCCCTGTCATTATTTACTGCAAAAATCTGCACTTTTATATGTGAATATTGCTATTGCATTGTGTGATGTCACACCGACATCTAGTGGCAGAATGTGAAATAGCAGCTGCGGGATAATCACCACATTGCATGGTACTTTCCCCACAATCTCAAATATTCAAGATTACAAAGATATAGCACTATATTCAAGATGTTCGAATTCTCAAAGTGGCGATATTTGTTACAAAAATTTGCAATACAAATATTCACGTCCAACACTAGTTTTAATAAGAGACCTCTAATCTCCTCTAATCTAATGGTCCATAAGTGTTACCCAGATTTCCATTGACTAGCACAATGATAATAAGTAGGCAGTGCTCAAGGGATAGCAGTAGGAAGTGATCCACCAAAAGCCAATTAATGGACTCGATGCCAAATAATATATATAACAATATAGTATATATAGTGCAATCTGCAATCGCTGATAAATAAACAGCAGGGAGTGCTCTGATGGTGTTTGGAGAGTAATAACCCCCTGTCCTAATGTTTGACCTCCCCAGCACTTATGTGAGGTCCAGATTTCTGTATAAAAAACGCACCATAGACATAAATGACATTTTTTTATGTTGTAGGTCTATAACCCAAATATAGGTGGGTATATCCCAAAATATCTTTGTACAAGGGTCTAGTAGACATCCTGAATGTAATAATGTTTGAAACACACAATTATGTAAAAAAATTATAAAAAGATATTATTTGAATGATAAAATCCCTTTAATTCTTCTTTTGTATGAAAGATTTAAAAACAATATTATTTATATATATATATTGTTTATAACATTTTAATTCAATTGGAAATATGTTTTGTGTTATTTTTTTACTTTGAATTATATTGGATACAGTTGTCACTTTGGCTACACCTCTCCAATTCCCTTTGGTTACACATCTCCCCTGGTGTAATGGACCTGGTGACATCACACCAGGGGAAAGAGGGTTAACACACATCTGGGGATGTACCATTGGAGCCACCAGAACAGCACAGATCAGTGAATCTGCTCTGCAGGATGGCCCCATCTCATCCAGCGCATGAGTTACAGAACAGCGGTGGACGAGATGGGGCCGTCAGGAACGCTAGGGGAGTTAACATATCCACTCTCTCACTTTTGACAGTGGGTCAGTGCCATTTATAGGCAGGAGAAACTTCATCACTGGCCAACCAAAAGCCAAGGAGGTGTCATATGGGATCTATGAAATTCAGGTGTGTAGACAGAGATGGTAGTAAATAAAGTGGCAATGGAAGCCTGGACAAGTTGGGTATGCAGTGAACTTTGGTTCTTTGTTGTTTTTAACTTCGGCAAACTAATGCAGAATATATCTATAGAGAAATGTTATGCCTTTATGACTAAAGACTGTCAGCTGAAACAAAACCTGCAGATTTTCCATATAATCTTCTAAGACTGCTCAACCTTTTTTCTGTAAATCAAAGTTAAACTGCAGCTGGGAAATATTCATGTGTTTTAGTTTTACACATTTATTGTTAAAGAAATAAAAAAACACTGGAATTATCTTTGTTGGAATTTGTACTTATATGACCAAAGGAACATTTGTGTGGTCAGACCATTTTTTGAGGGACGTCTAAGACCTTAGGTTGTCGTGCAAGGTGCAATGTAGTGTATATGGAGCCCAATAGTTCCTATCTACTAAATGGAGGATCATGCAAAAAAAATCATTCTTAGTAGTGAGGTATGAGAGGAACGTTTGCTTACTATAATCCTCCAATCATACAAAAGATAAATGGTAAAAAAATTATTTTGGAAAAAAAACAAAAAAAAATTATATTCTATGAATATATTTAGGTATTTCCTATTTACCACATTTTATGAGCTAGGTGGAAATTCACTTTAACAAGTGAACCTGCTCAAATCATTACTGTGAACAATGGTTAAAACCATAGAGTGTGTGTGTAGGTGTACAATTTGATCTTGTAATAATTCTCTCCTGGATATTACCAAAAGTGAATATCACTTTGCATTTTGTTCTTTATATTAATCTTAAATAAAACTGAATAAATGCCATATTAAACTAATTTAAAATTCATATGCTTTACCTCCAACTTTAAGTCTAATTGAATATTACTCTAAATCTGTTCAACTAGCTATTGATACTGAATACATTTTTTTATATTTCACTTTTAGACTGTGACCCATACATCTCTCATGACCTTTGCAAAAAATTTAATCTCAGGGCTTATACATACTTTTCAATGGAAAACCTTAAGGCTATAAAAGGTGTCTGACATCACATTTTAACTGCATTATTTTTTCTGTGCATATTATTTTATTTAGATTAATACATTTTCCAATGTTCATATAGTGAGGTCATTTGGATTAAAGATGTGAAATATATTTCTTGGTTGAGCTAAGGATAGAAATGGGACACTTGAGGAACCTGGTAGGTATTTCAATTCACAAAAATTGTCCCAAAAGAAATAATATCATATAATCAGATTTGTTTTTACATTACACACCTGCATATTAGAAATTAGAAGTTTACCGCATGACTCTGGCAGGAATAATTTGTATAAAAAAGTGCCAAGTCAAGTAATTAACCCCCCCCCCCAAAAAAAATATACCAATATTCTTAATTAAATAAAAAACACACTAACTCTTTTAGATGTTGGCATTATTAACCCACCTAGCGTTAGAGACTAACTAGACGAGCTGGGTTCATCCACCGATGATCAGAGCCCCGCAGTGCCATCTAACTTTCTCCAGCATCCCTGGTGGCTCTAATCATCTGTCTGATTTCCCCAGCCTCTCCCCCCTTTATCACGTACATGATGGCATCACACTGGGGCTCGGGATTTCCTGTATTGAAAACTGTATTAAATGCAACTTTTTTTGTAGAATTTAATTTTGATAATTCCATCATCTGAATTTGTGAGTTAGTTACAATGCCCCTGAACATGGTATTATACCTACAATTTAGTTATAGATATGGGTTGCAGAAATATTTCCCAAAATAAAGTATTGCTTTGGAATATCTTAATTACCAAAGACTTTCACCATTGTAAGGAATCCAAGATGTCCATTTTAAATAATAGAGACTGGTGATCAGTCAATGGGGTATCAATTATGCCAATTAACCAAGATTTCCATTGTAGCCACTTTCAAGGACCTGCTATGCTGTGGCAAACAAAAGTGTGACCTAAAAAATAATTACCGTATATACTCGAGTATAAGCCGACCCGAGAATAAGCCGAGGTACCTAATTTTATCTACAAAAACTGTAAAAACGTATTGACTCGAGTATAAGCCGACAGTGGGAAATGAAGTCAGATAGTGGCGTTTTCTAAATGAGAAAATATAGAGAAAGCACCAAATTAATCAAACAGGATTCATCTTAATGCCACATCATCAATAAATTTAAGAGAACACAGGATTATTATTATTACAGGATACTGGGTTGTGAAAGGCAATTCTTATTTTGGAACACTATGGAGTATTGTATCTGTGCTAGTAACTGGTAGTGATGGCCAAACTGCCCGCAAAGCAGACAGTTCGGCCGCGAACAGGCATGCTCGCCCTCCTTCTCGCCAGCGGACAGTATGGGTGTTGGACCCGCCCTGTTCGCCGGCGAGAAGGAGCCCTCTATTCTTCCTCCAGTGGGATCATAAACAGGGAGATCCCGCCGCAGGAAGAATGTTTTCACTGAAAAACCGGCTCTCAAACCCGGATGTTTCAAATTCCCTGCCTAGAGGCATGCTGCCGTCTGAAGCATTCAGCATGGCGATTCAGGTGTGGTAAGTGGACCCTCCTCAGCTGACTCGAGTATAAGCCAAGGGGAGCACTTTTTGCCCATTTTTTTGGGCTGAAAAACTCGGCTTATACTCGAGTATATGCGGTACATTACACATTAAATAAATTACATTACATAACTGCAGTACATATGTAATAAAATCCTAATAGGGACTAGACAATTAGGGCACTTCCACCATACACAAAATTTACTGTCTCCAACACTAATCCAACATTTCCCTTTTGACTCCAAAGCCCACACAGTGAAGCACCCTTTCCCTACTGGTTCCCTACTTTCTTGTCCCCCTACTTTCCCTACTGGTGGCACCCTTTTCCCTTCCATGTAAAAGTATCTTTAATACAAAAATGACTTTAATGTTATATATTTTCTTTGTTCATTTTCATTCATTTTAAATAACAAGGATTTTAATAAAAATAATTTATCATTAGATACCAAATCATCATTTATTTTATTTTTTTTGTCTGTAAAATATTTGTGACTATCATTGTAACATTTATCTTTGCAACCATGTAGTCATTTATTTTCAAATAACAAGTAAAAATGTCTGTACCATGCACAAGGAAAAAAAAAAGCAAGATACGATCTTATGCCTAAAGTTATTTTGCTCAAAATAATTCTCTCATGATTAATGCTTTTGTAGCAGCTGGACTCAGAAATGAATGTATAGTGCAAGGCTAGCAGTTTTCTAACCTAGTTTATTGCTTTTTGTTTTCAAAGTTATTTTTTTCATTCTTAACATCCATGAAGAAGGATTTACTTAGAACCATTTTATAAACTTACTAATAATAGTTACATGGATTCAAAATTACATTTATGTTATAAATATCATGTTAAAATGTGATCAGGTACAATTTGAAAAAGCCTCAAACAAGTGGTGGTAAATCTAATCCAGCCTGTTGGCAACATCCTTACTGTTAAAAAAATGGTGAAATAAATGTTATTTTCTCTTGAAAAAAAAGTATTCATATGTATAAACTGTCTTTTATACTAGGACATCCTGAGCTCTTACCTGTTATAACAGATTTCTTTCTCCTCTGCTTCTTTCGCGTTTTTTTATGGGTACGGGTAATCAAAGCAGACTACATAGCAATCTGCTTTAACTTGCGGCCCCCTCTCCCTCCCCCTTCACATCGCCGGCGTGATCAATACAGGGATGTGATGATCAAGAGCACCACTGCCTGCAGGTCAATGTTGTGCCCCCCCCCCTCCTCAGCACCATCAATGACACAGATCTAGAACAATTGGCAAGTTCACCTTGGACAAGTATACAACCCAGTATGTATGGGGTACACTCGGAGTAACCACCCAGGAGGTTTAGTTATTGTTTGTGTAGGTGTTTTTCATCCTATTGACTCTTTGGATGGATCAAGCTTAAAGTCTTTGGAAACCTATAACTGCTGATGATTCCCACCTAAGACTTTTGCATAAGCATCCAGCTACACCATCTTCTCCATACTTTTCCCAAACCCCCAAACTATATAAGCTTCTCTCTGCTTTTGAAGAAATACATTGAGGTAAAGAAAGCTTCCAATGAATTAAATGCTGTATACCCAATTTTTGTAAGCAAAATTTCCACTCATTAGAGGGGCATCATGATATCATGGCAAACAATTTTAAATGTTCCAGGGCCATTTCACACTATATTAGTTGAGGCATGGTTTTACTGGCTGCATTTGGGTCACCATGTCTGTGTTCTGCAGGTAAAAAAAATCATGCCACTGAGCTAGGTATCCCATACTAGTAAATGGGAGATGCTTGCTATTATTTATTAGTAAACAAATAACACTATGCAAACTAATGTGAAAGTGTACAATACCTTGCTTTAAAGCTACTGTGCTGTGTAGTGTAGGGTAGGGTGTACTATGTTTTAGTATCAAGCAAATATTTGCACCAAATGTATTAAGTTTGAGTATAATGGCTGCTCTGAGGCTCCACCAACATTGATTGTGCTGTCCAGACTAGTAAAATTTTCCATCACTACAGTTTATTTGGCACAGTGAATTATTTTCTGCATCACCACTTCCAACTCACTAGCAGTTTCCTAAAAATTTGCCACTTCATTCCTTGTGATGTGAACAGTGATGAGCAATAGGCAATATTCGTATTTGCAAAATATATATTTTTTGTCTAATTTCATAATAAATTAGAAAATTTGTGATCTCCAGTCATTACTACCTTCATTGCTAAAAAGATTTTCTAAATAAAAAGTGTCATATCTTGAATATTGGCAATTACGGAAAAAAATAGCACTATTTTCAAGATCTTTGTGAATTCTCGAAGTGATTTTTGATTTGAATATTAACTATGAATACTATTCCTGAATAGCTTTTCAGGTGCCAATGAATACCTTTTATTTTGACCAATCAAGTTGGCCTGCCTTGGCTCAGATGGCCAATCTCTTATTATTTTTGTGTACGAGAAATATCCTTAACTTTAAATGATTACTTTGGGCACTGTACTGAGGATAGGCCGGACTGAGATCATCCCCATATCATAGCGTCTTGACAGGGGCACCAAAGCATGTTTGGGGCTTAGAATATATAGGCTTCCTCTTGACACTCAAGGGGCAATATCCTATGCTAGCCGGGTAGCCCCGGAGAAGTGGTGTCAATGGTGGTGACAATGTTGTATTGTTCATTAATTGAAATGTTCCACATTTTTTTCTAGATATAATTCAAATTTGGTTTGTGAATGTATCGCAGTGTGAGGTGATCCCCCCTGAGGAGGCCGCTGCAACGTGAAGCTGAAATCGGGGGAACAGACCCACATGATTGGCAATTGTCTATTGCTCATATATACCCACATGGACATTGTGACACAAATATATTTTTGTACTAAATGAAACTATACGTTCAATGTACAATACTCTTGCTCTAATATGTGTGTGTGGGGGGGGGGGGGGGGTTAATGCTACGCTTTTATTTGAACAATAAACTTATTTTAGCCTTACCCATGTGCCTTGTTGCCCGCAATTTTTGTCACAAAAATCCTCTGAGGCTAGCCACCTCATTGGCTCGTGGTTTTTGGTCTGCTTTTGTTCTAATTTACCAAATTTTTTGAGGATTGTGGCACTGTGTGTTTCCCATCTGCCCACCGTTATATTTCATGCTTTGGTCCTACCTTTTGGATAGGTTAAATGCATTTTTGATGCTTACCACAACACAAATAAATACAGTTTATAAATGAGCCTTACAAACTTTTAGAATAAAAGAATTAAAAAGAAAGAACATTTATCAGTAAAATTGAGATTAGAATTTCTTATCAATGATTGCTTGCAATGTTCTTAAACAGATAAATTGTCCAATACGCATAAAACAGATTAGTGAAATTAGTTTAGCTTGCAATGTATGATCATAACATCAATTTCCCCTAAAGCAGAATACAATTTACACAATTAATAGCACAAGGAGAGTGAAAGAGATAAGAAAGTGTGGATATTAATTTTCTCAATCCAAGAATCAATCGATTACATTCAGTGTTCCTGACCTAGTTATCGTACATAATATGAATCTTCTGCTCTCTCCTAATGATATGGCTTTAAAGTGTATCCATTTCTTGTGTATTCAGCAGGAAATAAGCGACATTGTAATATCTCTTCATATCCATATTGATTCATATAAATACCAAACTTTACTAGAATACATTTAATTATATTCCCTTCACAGCAACTAACAAATGTCTGGAAGAACTACTTATGAGTTCAAACTAAGCATACTGTGAGGTCTTTATTAAAGTAATAATGGTTTTATATACATGACTGTGTGTTTTTCTTAATGTAAATATCAGACACTTAGCAAGGAAAAGTAGCTTACTGTTCCATAAAGAAGTGACTAATTTATTCATTGTTGCATGTAAGGCACATTGCATTTCTCTCAATAGATTGATTTACAGCAGTATTCATACACAGTATGCATCGGTTATACCCGTGGTTTATATTGTTGTTCATGTTGGCTGTTCAAAGAAGGGGACTTCCAGGACACTGATTGTGTCTGGTGTAAATACCACTTAAATGAAGCTACAGTGAGTGTCTACATGATGTATACAAATGCCCCATGTTAAATATATGATCTAAGACCCATATAAAGGATTAAATATCATTTAAAAATAAAAAAAAATTAACACTATAGTATTGGGTCTCAGTTTGGTGCGAGTTCTTTGTTTTAACTTAAAGCAGGTGTTTATTAAAAATCTATAAAATATATATGTAAAAGTTTGACTTACCTTTGAGCTGGTATGATGGTGGCTTAGCACTTCACAATCCTAAAAATTATAGTAACCTGCTGTTTCCTGGAATCATATGAGAGATTTCATCTTTATTTGCCAGGCTTCTGGGTGTTAACTCAGAATGCAATATTGTGAGTGGCCACTGGGGGCATTTATAATGATTTTCTATGGAAAAAAATTGTCTGTGTACATTTCAATGGGGAGCTGAGATTAGGGACTTACCCACATATAACTGGCAAACACTGTGCTGCAGCTGTCACTGTGCTGCAGCTGTCAAACTGACACTGCAGCTGGGGTTCTTGACATACAAACACACAACATAGAAAGGCACATACACACACATATGCTATCCCCTTATACACTTTTTCTTTCACATAGCACCTGGCTATAGCCCCCCATACACCTTTAGATCACTCCATACAATTTCCTTTAGATCTACCAACAACTATGTAGTGCCAGGTCCTCCCTAATAGAATGCATATTGCTTGGAAGGTTTGGAAAGGTCCTCATATTACATGGTTTTGGTAGAAGAAAAGATTGTACAGAAATTGTATGGTACTATTACCATGGTAAGGTGTATGGGGGGCTTATGAAATACCTTGTCTCTGGACTAGGAAGTGGATTTGACTGTATGTACTAGGAAGGAGGGGGCTGTTGACAGCCTGAGACACAGAGTAATATTACATGATATTAAAATGTGATGCATATTTTCCACACACTGATGCCTTGATGGTTTTCAGGAAGATTCTCCAGAGATCCCTGATGAAGTCCGCTTAGAGGACGAAACGCGTCGGCGCGTCTGGAGTTGACTATAGGACCCTACTTCCGAACCACCAATAATATTGGACTTTTAAAACCTTGTAATTTCTACGTGTATGTATGGAGGAGCTACCTTCCTACAGAACTATGTTAGTTATTGTATTCTATTGCACTTTGACTCTTGAATGCCAACCTTTTTGCACCTGTTTAGGTCAGGTTTTTACAAATAAATGGACAAACGTCAATCCCTCGACTGGAACTTAATTGATTATCACCCACCTTAAAAGTCCGCTTGGGCTTGGCCACCCCTGGGGTTTAGTTCCCCCCCCCAAACCAAATTCAGATTGGATGTGGTGGGTTGGGCTACCGGCGGTTCCCCCCTTTTCTTCAACAGTAAAATATAATATTACATGAGTTCTTTGTGTGTCTGTATTTACCCTATAAGCACATATGTTTTCCACCCAGTTTGGGGGAAAAATGAGTCTTATAGGGCAAAAATACAGTATATTCCAATAGAAGGCTTGATTTTAAATTCTTATGAGACCTTTTAAATCTCTTACCAGACTTATCTGCTGTTACAGTATTCTTTCTGAAGACAGCTCTTGATTGAACATGGTGTTCACATTGATCAGGATAAACAACCTCTCTAGCGGTTGAGGTTAACCCAGCTTATCCAGAGTTTGTTTACATAACAAACTCTAAAAGAACATACTCACCTATGCTTGGCAAGCCCAGTGCGATTCTGACGGCTGATCGATTTCGGGCAACGCCCATTCAGCATCATTGGTGACAAGTTAGAGGTGGAGGGGCCATAGACTTCAATGTAAATGGAGGGGCATCAGTTTCCCAGCCCACATCCCAATATATACAGGGGAGGGCGAGGAAAACAAGCACAGTACAGTGTACTCTGCTTTGAGTGCCCGTACTGCGCTGTTAAAAATGCCTAGGGGGTTAAGCTAACATTTTAATGTTTTAATAGCACAAACTATCTTCAAAATGCTGAGCAATTATGTTCTAATAATATGCATAATTTTCAAAAGTGTAAAAAAAAAAAAACACAGGCTACCATAGGGTATTCTTCATATTGTTAAAGCAAACTTCTTTACACCCTGTTTACTGGTATATATAACAAACAGAATCATTATATTTTTTTAAACTATTCAAGGTCGTGTCATTTTAAATTAATTGACAGTCTGAACAAGGTTTTTGCTTATGTCAAGCAACATCCAGGAGTACAAGAAGGTTTATATAGTAATTATTTTATAGTAGCAATCTTAATTAAGAAAACTCTAGGAAGTTTCACAGATGGGGTGTTGGACAGAACTGCTGAAGTGTTTAACATAACACTAAAGAAAGCACTATCGTTGCCAAACATAACACCCATAGAAATCCCTGCACGCTGGGAGCGAAATATACTTTGTAATAATATGCTGCCTGCACATTTATTAACAAATATTTTTGAAACATGGTACAATCAACAATGAGTGCACTATAATAGAACATATTCAAAATAAAGATGTCATAAGTGATTAATGGGAACTAGTCCTGTTCCCAGATATCTATAAATTAAGGCCAATTACCTAACTGACTTTTCAGACCTGGTTAACCATTTTTGTTAAACAAAACCTACACCTAACTAAGAGCTGGGCTTTTCCCTCTGTCCAATTCAAACTATATTTAAGTGGTTGCCATGACTGGAAATGTTGCATATGACAGGTGGTCCTCCTTAAAGCATTATGAGATATGTCTAGACTACATCTTATTTTACTTTATTAACCTAGAAGAGGAGATACACACAAGACCCTAAATTTGCCCTGAACTATATTGGTCCTTCTGCTTAACTCTGAGTCAGTCCAGAAGGCGTCTGTAAGGCCTGACCTCTCGCGAACACATCCAGCCCATTCCTGGACCACTTCTTTTCCCTGCACAATTACTCAGGTCCATCCTCAGATGTTTTCCACATATACCAAACTTGCCACGCACAGTTTCTTAAGAAGGTAGTAGACAGGTCCCCTGTGAGAGTGATTTGGAAGTCCACACTGCATGTATAGTAAAAGGGTAAACTTTATTAGGTGGGAGCAGATACAGTTAAGTCACTGCTTTTAAGCCCAGTTGGCAGAGTACCTGCTTAGAGATAAGTTACTGAACAGTCATGCCTTTTTCCCAAAGAGGAGTGGTGCTGCTGTCCAGGAGTGAATTTGGATCAAGACCCAGATGGTCATTTCCCAATGTGGCTGTCCCACACCCTACCCTATGATGGGAGCTGGTGCTTGTATCCTGTATGTATCCTTCACAAGACATTCCCTGATCCCCTTTAATCAGGATATTTTATACCCACAAAGAGGATTAACACCACCCTCTGCATGGACAATACCAAAAACTCTTCTGAACTAAGAGTCTAGCCCAAAGTATGGAACAATTGACATTATGGAGCTTTTGGATTCATGTGAAGGCTTTCGTCGACTTGAAATGATATATTGGAACATCAATCTTTATCTCTATCAACAAAGTAAAATTTACACTTGTTTCCACAACAGGGCTGGTAACTAGTGATGGCGCGAACCCGGAATTTTATGTTCCCGAACGGCGAACGCGAACCTCCGCAAAAGTTTGCGAACCCGGCGAACCCCATAGACTTCA
>CM070032.1:204750704-204767109 GCA_036250615.1 Ptychadena robeensis
ACATATACCCCCTCCCACTGTGAAAAACAGCAACACCTGGGGACAGGATAATCCACCAGGTGCTGATGATCCCCATAATCAGCTGGTGGGGTCAGGTGTAAGGGGTGGGAATCACAGTATACGGCAAGAGGGTGGGAACATAGGATCCCACCAGCCAAGCCGGTATCTGGTCCATACAATGTCTGGGAGGTGCGCCATGTCAACAGTAGGGTGGGCACCTCGCTGCGGCCGGTACAGCACGTCACTTCCGGTAAAAAACCGGAAGTGATAAGTGGACTAGGGGAAAGTACTGGCAGAATTGCCAGTAGATGGAAAGTTATAGACCCCAAATCATCACTCAGGAACGAGGGGAGAGGGACGAGAACACGATTAGTTAATGTGGCCAACCCATATAATAAGGAGTGGTCAATCTACCAAACGGAGGATAGAGTGGAGAAAGCAGCGTATCAGCGCTAGCAGGCGGAACGGCGCATCCTAAGTGATAACACCACACAGTTGGAACACATACTGTGAACCAATTAAAGGACAGCCTCTAAAATGGGTTATAATGTGATTGACTAAAATGAATTGAATAGCTGGATAAATTATAAAAATAAAGTAAAATGAGATGGAGATGGAGATAAAATAAAAAGAAGGCCCAAAAGATTATTTCCTTCCCCTTTTAAAATTTGTATTTATGAAGCATTTAGTAGCTCAACCTCCCTAGCGGTTGAGATGAACCCAGTTCATTCTCTGTTTGGGTTCATTCAAACCATTTCAGGAACAGGGATTGGGAGAACTTGATATATACTTTGAATGCATTTCCGGGGTACCAGCACCACACCTTAGGTGTCATCAGTCAGCTGTGCTATAGACCTCCATGTTAATGGAGGGGCATCGGCCTCCCAGCCCAGTCATAATGACGCCGACGACGTTTACAGGGGTGGGGGAGGACGGGATGTGATTACCGGATGTGACGTCACTGACATCACTTCCTGTTTTTAAAGCCGATTGAGAAAACTCTTCCGCCGACTCGCCCCGTTCACCAGCTAGAAGAAGTTTATTATTTTTCCGCCAGCTGAATCAGGCGCAGAATGATCTGGCCAGCGGAAGAATAATAAACTTCTTCTAGCCAGCGAGCGGGGTGGGTCGAGCACCCGTACTGGGATCACTATTTATCACATCTTGTGGGTATCAGGCTGGTGTCTTTTATAATTGGTACCAAGTGTAGAAATGTACTTCATAAAGAATTGTCTTCTATAAAATTAATAGTTGGAAGATGTAATGTTTACCTTACAACTGTTTAGTTGCCTTCTGTTCATGAAGAGGATGTGGCTAACCTTTTCTATTCTATGGCACATGGACATTCACTGCTAATTTATTTTGTTTCTAATGCGAATAACCTTTCCATGAAATATCCCTTTAAAAGATTATACATCCTAGCCTACGTACTGCAGATTAAACAATAACTAGTGACATTTTTATGAAGAATTGTTATGTAGTGTCTTCTCCATAAAAAACAAACCATGATATAATAATTTTTAATTTTCCTTTTATTCCCTGCACTAAATATTGATGATGACACAGCGTGAACTGCCTGATTCTGGGCAAGGAAACAACTGTACTACTCAGCAATAGCAGGAATAAATGTAGCAGAAAATGAAAAACTTGCTTTGAATCAATATAGAAACTAATAGTGAAGAAAAACAGTATACTTTAAAACTGTTACAGTCTATGAACTTTAAAAATAAAGAATAGTTAAGGAAAATAAAACATAATTTTATATGTTGTACAAGGTTTATAATGCCCATATGCCATTTCAGTCGATAGCATTGACAATGCTTCTTAGCTTTGAGTTTCTTATTTCATGCCAAAACAAAATAGCAGCAAAGCTTGATTATCATTATTATTCACTTTCACTGTGACAGATAGATTAGAAGAAAGGTAGAAAATGTGAAAATAATTTAAAGGCTGGTTTAGTGGAGTGCTGAAAATGAGGGTCTAGGTCATGGGCAACATATAATAAATACATTTATTTACATCTTGGATGACAGAGATCAGATTTTTTACTTGAATGTTTAGTAATATGTAGAGGCCAGTTAAAAAAAAAAGTGTATGAATTGATAGATCTTTTTTGGTTTTGGTTTTGGTTTCTCTGTTTGACACTCATGGTCTATGTTTTAAAGAAGTGTTGTCACTTAAAGCAACACACTTGCCCTCCTCCTAGCACCCCCATATTCCGCTGTTGCTATTGATCTACTGCTATGAAGGGCTGACTCACTGTTCCGTAAAACAGTAATGTTCATGAGACACACAGGGGTTGCGAAAACTTTACTACTACTACCTATTTTTGTCTATAGATTTGAATTTTTGAACATTACCAAATTATATTTTCACCATGATCTAACCTGGAACCAAGAAGTAAGGTTATCTTTGGCCCTTTAAGAGTCAGAAATTGTAAAGCTACTTCTGTATCAATAAATTTCTATACAGACTTAATAGATAATAGATAGATAAATCATTCACATCAGTGAACAGTGAAGACTTATTACATTTTTGTCAGCTTTACTAAATGGTACTAATGAATTCACCTTTGATTTAGTGATAGCCGAACTGTCAAACTGGTGGTCGTTTTCTTAGAAAAGTTGTGTGTTCAGAATCCGCCCGCCTGGCAGACACTTCCAATGCTCCATTATTTTCCCATACATTAACATGGAGGCAAACTTTGACCCCTCCCCCAACATTCAGGTGGGACAGTACAGCCAATTAATATCTATTCCACTGGGGCCTCCCGCCTCATCAAATACAGTGTCTTACATTTTTTTTTTATTACAATGGTTCCCCCCAAGTATACCAGATCCCTTTTGGCCTGAAAGGGCATGAAAGGCAGTGCACCCCAGTCCCACTAGACCCCTATGCCATAACATAAGCCAGGCATTGTGGGGGTTTATGGAGTATCCAGGGTTCGGCTTTAACAAGAGGCAGTTTACTCCACCAATTTGTGAACGACCTTGGCCAATGTTCAGCCATGACTACTTTTATTATATTAAAAAAGGGTTATTTTGGAGGCTGTTCTGAAAAGGTAGGTAAATGATACAATTGTCATCATTGTTGCCTGTATTCATACATACATAGTTTGCATTGTTCTGCACTTGTAGAGGGAGCCATCTTGACAGAATACCAACTTTCAAACTTGACTACTAATAAACAATTTACCGGGACTGTCATTGGTGGTCCATTTCCCAAAATATTAGTTGTATTATTACTATGGAATTACAAACCCAGAACAAGGTAAACACATATTCAGAAAGTTGCTTACCACTAAATCTCATGGAGTACTCAAAGAAGACTTAACCATGATAGATAATGGTTGGTTACCACTCTACTTACTTGAAGAATCTTACCTGCACGATTTAAATACAACAAACACACAGTTGTTTGACAATAAATGGCTTCAGCAACCACTAAAAACTGTGAAAATAGTGCTTTCAGACAAACTTAAGACCTTACAAATATACATATATATGATGTCAAATACTCTAAAATATGTCCTTTTATATAGTGTATGTCCTGAAGAAGCCCATCTGTTATTCATCAGCTTTTTTGGACATTTGAAAGTTTACATGTGAAGAAGAGTTTCCTTCACCATAATGGATTGTTTGGGAATCGAACAACAAAATCAACCTGTGTATGGGGCCCTTGATATTCATGTATATAGGAGATTTGAACTGCCAGAATGCAGAATTCATTAGAGAAGTTTGAACAGACATGGAGGGAATAGGATTCGCTGGACCTAAAGCAAATAATATTGTGATATAGTGTGACTTTGGCCTAGGATAATTGATATATGAGTGTATATAACCTCCCCTAATAAATTTTTTTTCCACTGGTGGGGGTCAGTTATTAAATTTAATTATTAAGCTGATGTGCCTAGATATAAATAGAAAAAGAGATGATTATTATCATTGAATATGGTATCATATGAAGGTGATTTTTTTGTCTGTAATTACAAAACGTTAATAAAAATTCATTATAAAAAAAGGTTTACATAGTGTATGTATGGTCTGAATTTTGAAATTGAGTTCAGATTGCTGGGATTTTTTTATATTTTTTTTTTTATCTCAATTTGCTTTTTTCATACATTTGTATGAAATCATTACATCCAATTTTATTATTTATCAAAATTACTAAAATATTAAGATAAGTAATCAAGTTGCATTCATTTATCACATGTTCATAGCAAGGTTAGGAATTTGTTAATGTTTTGACTAACAGGGGATGGGTACCCACATGCTGATCTTCATGCACTGGAAGTCATACAAAATAAATATGAGTGTATTCATTATAAAAAAATCATTTATTTTTGACATACAGGAAGTCTGCTCATGTGGCATGTAATTATTTGCAAAACAATATACAAATCAGGTGAATGGTCAAGTGTTTTAATTTTCCAATTGCCTGGATTCCAGCATTGCATAAATCTTCTGACAATCCTATGTGGAAATACTCAGCCAAATTAAACATTTCCATGATTTGTTCTCCTGTTTGATCACCACTATGGTATGCAAGGAGCAAAAATTCTTCCGACTGCCATTTATGTCAAAATCTATTTCTTATCAGCTGCTGGGATTTTTACATATGCATATGTGTTGTATACCACTATCACTTTTATACACTGCCTGGCCAAAAAATAAGTCGCCACCTGGCTTTAACCAAGCAAAAAGGTATAAAAAAAAGGTAGTATCCTTTTGGACAATTACTGCATGTTCAGCACCAGTGCTCCAAGAATGAGGTCAGATGACTCCCTGAATATACTGAATGACCAGGTTATTCCATCAATTGATTTTTTTCTTCCCTGGTGGCACGGGCATATTCCAAAATTACAAAGCCAGAATTCATCTTGCTCAAATTGTGAAAGAGTGGTTTAGGGAGCATGAGACACACATGGATTGGCCACAACAGAGTCCAGACCTTAACCCTATTGAGAATCTTTTGCATGTGCTGGAGAAGGCTTTGTGCATCGATCAGACTCTACCATCATCAATGCAAGATCTTGGTGAAAAATTAATGCAACACTAGATGGAAATAAATCTTGTGACATTCCAGAGGCTTATGGAAACAATGCTACAGCGAATGTGTGACGCAATCAAAGCTAATGGCGGTCCAAAAAAATATTAGAGAGTGACCTTTTTTTGGTGGCAACTTTTTTTTTTGTCCTGATAAAATCTATATATATCTATATATCTATATATATATCTATAAAATACCTTTATAGATCTTCAGAAATTAAAATGCTGAATAGAATAAAATATTTGCACCAAGTCCCATTTGGCAACACACAAATTATCCAGTTGACATACTGATTTAGACAACGACATGTACCTCAATGCATACATTTACGTATTAATATACAAGTCCCCGCTTACCTATTCTTGTAATACTATAACATCACATAAAACACGAGTGAGATGATTTATACATTCATCCCATCCATCGCCAAATTTCCTTTGCTGGCACCTTTCCTTTCTTTTAAAACCATTTTTTTAAAGCAGAGGTTTAAATGGGGAACATTCATTTTATTTATAGTTGTCTGTCAACTAATAACAAGAGAGTTTATGATATAAAGGGGACATGATGCCACCTCGCTCTATAGAGATGATTTTACTTTGCCTCCCTCTCTGTCGGCAAAATTAATTGTAAGCAAACAAATATGTCCCACAGCTCACTGAGATTGATTGCATTTGTTTATATTAACTGGGAAGACTAGAGTGCCTGAACATTTTTATCTCTCGTAATAAAGCATACACAATCACTTTACACACATACAGAATATATTTAATATCCATGCTAGCTAAGGAGATCCGAATCCCAGTAATGTTGTAATTTTAATTTGGACATGTGCCGTCATCGGAAAGCAAACTAAGTATGCAGGCATAAATCCAGACTTAACCCCAAGATGCTCCAATAAAATACAGAGCTTGCTTTAGTTACATATTCAACATGAAGTCCCTTCTCAGTACTAAAATATAATCTGAGCTCAGGGTCTCATGAGAACTCATCATTTTACAAAGAGATGCATGTGTATGTGTCTAGTAAGATGTTAACAATAATATAAAAATGTATTATATTATGTAGGATTGTATATTAAACTACAACATGAAATACAGATTTTTTGATTGTTGAATTTTACTGAAACGAACTCTGAGCTGATATAATACACAAATTATTACAGAGCCAGGTGTATTAGTACACCTCCTGTGTCGTGACCTGTACCTGTGTGTTATCTTGTGTTGCATGTACAACAATATGTTGCGCTATATAAATAAAAGCTAATAATGATAAATACACCATGTGTACACCCCCATACACCTTAAGATTTCTCTGTCAGATTTCCTTTAGGTCTCCTTTTGTTTTACCAAAACCATGTAATATGAGGGACTTTCTAAACCATCAAGTCTACCTATGTTCAATCACAGAGGACCCGGCACTACATAGTTGTTGGTAGATCTAAAGGACATCTGACAGAGAGATCTAAAGGTGTATGGCCAGCTTTAGTAGTACCAATAGACGTTGCATTAACCTTTGACACTCTACTGTATAGCAAAACTTTGTGTGAAAGAGGGTGAAGTAAAATATTTTTGATGAATATCGACTATTCAAGAATTCGCAAATATGGCGGCAGATAATCACAATTTTGAATATTCAAAATATATTATGCGCTGGCAAGCTTATGGCCATACGATAATATATTTGCAATGCGATACAAAATACCATACCAATATTATCGCAATGCATGACCATACACGCAAATTTTGTATTTACGAAAATTGAATCAAATATTAGTGGAATTTTTCACAAAAATCGCAAATTCGAATATTACTTATGCAGCTCATCTTGATGCTCATCATGCCGCTCATCACTAATAATGAGTAGCACAGGCAATATTCGTATTTACAAAATATAAAACATTTTTTACCTTATATGAACTACAAATTCATATATTCGGTTTGTGATCTCCAGTCATTATTACCTCATTGCAAAAAAGATTTTCGCAATAAAATTTGTACAATTCTCATGTAAAAATCTTTAATATTCGCGATTACGAAGATATAGCACTATATTTCACATCTTTGTGAATTCTCTTTCGATATTCTCAATAATATTTCGCAATCTGAATATTCACAATCAACACTAAAAATAAATAATCTAATAGGAGAACAGGGTGACATAGAGATTACCGGTCTTTGTCACTACCCAGCAATAGTTGAAGAAGGACAAGACCTATTGGTGTAACCTAAATCTGATCTCCAGGTTCAGTAGACTCTAACTTGCTGGGAGGGGTTTATGCATATGTATGTAAATAGAGGGGAGGGGTTTATGCCAGGCTGATTTTATGTAGATTTACTTATCACTTTTTATTTTATGAATACTTGGAGTCCTTTCTCACAATGTATGGGCTAATTTCAATATTGGCACCTATGACATAAATACAATTGCAAGTGCTTGTCATGCAAAGTTGGCCATCTTGGTGGCTGCTGTAAATCTACAAAAAGTTGGAAGAAGATATCAGGGTTGTGCTATATAGCAGGATTATATAAATCTGAGGCAAAAATATTGCTCTCTTGATATATTTAATCTGTGTATACAGCAGTTTGCTAAATCAGTGTTTAATGCTTACAGAAAAAGAAATTGCTTTAATGTCTACTCCATTAAAGCTGACCTATTCCACTGTGGCCTTCCAATCCTTTTCTAACATATACTGCGGGCCAATGCGCAGGAGGGGGGAGACTGGTCATCGAAAAAAAAAAATTCAGATTGCCGCCCTGGACAACAGCCCATATTGCTCTAATCTAAAGCACAGAATAACCACTATGATGTACCCAAAGGAGGTGCTAATAGACCTGAGTGGTGAATATGTTTTCTTTTGCCAGGTAAAGAAAACATAAAAAGCACAAGGGATAGGATAGGCTTTAACATTGGCTTTAAGAATGCCTTTGTAACTGTATTTGACGGTATATGCCTGCAACCATGTGATACTCTTTTAACTAGTACTAGAATTTAAATAGTTGTTATAATTTACTTCCCAATAAACTGACTCTTCTCATAGAGCATTATAATATTTTTACATTGACCTTATCATAGCAATGAGAAAACCTACATTCCAAATTCTTTTTTTTTTACCGCATCTATAAATATATTCTAAACAGTTGCTTTTCTTGTTCTACCCTTCAGCTCAGCTCTAGTAAATTATTAAAAGCAGTACAAGGTCAGATGGCAGCTTAAAAACTGCAAGAATGCTGTATTTAAAAAGTGGGGCAACTTTAATTACTGCACACAATGATAGTAGTTAATAGGTTTTTACTGCATCTTTTTTCCATTGAAGGTGAATTCACTCCTTGTTAAGGTCAAAATCAATTTTTAATAAAATCTTCAGTACATTCCTGGTTGTCTTTTTTTTTTTATGATGGAGTGACCTTTATAGAAAATATCTTGTAAAGAATACAGCTTGCATGAAATCATGAAGTCTGGATAGTGGGTACCCCTAATGCTTTCTATTGAAATGAACATGTAAATTGTGTCAGAATATGAATGTGTGAGACCAGTCAATGGGTTTCAGGGGTGATCTCAGGTCCAGCTTTCTTCTTACATGCCAAGACCTAAAATCAACCAATACATCCTGAAGAATTGACCAGGTGGTCACAAAACCATGTACTTTATGCATTGATGTTTTACAACTTGTTTTTTCTACGTAGTTTATAATTAAATAACAAACATTCAAACTTAGAAATTTGGCACCTTCACCGCCCAATGTATTAGTTTATTTTACATGGGGATCTACCACTTAAACAATAAGAGTAGCCAGGTTTGCTTACTTTAATATTCAGAATAAGAATGGTTCCTGTGCTCTTACATTGTTTTATTTACCCTAAATGGATCTTAATTAGGAGCATAGGTGGTTATACATTTTACAGGATTTTTTTCCAAAGGTCGAAGCTATAGAGAAGGGTTGAGGGGACATTTCAAGAGAAAGTATTTATCTAGCATAGGGTGTGCAAACTTTTTGAATCTCAAGCCACAATAGGTTCTTTCTGAAATTTGTCAGAGGGGTCGGACCCAGAGCAAGTAGATGCATAATTCTCACATTACACATAATGATGCATGCAGTAGGTGTTTATACATTGCCTTGCACAGTGATTCATAACGCAGTGTGCTCAAGTTCAAGTTTTCAGAAGGAACCCTGACTACCATGCTGGAACGTTTAGCATGCTGTTCTAATGGAATTACAGCACATATAGAGTGAAAGATCCCTACATATTATGTTTGTTACAGCAATGTGCTTCATGACTCCTCTCAGCTCAATCATGCCATTTTTTGTATGGTGAACTCGCTCCGTGACCTCCACTGCCATCCGTACTGTGTGGTCCCTGGGCACCCCTCCACGTGTTCACTGCTTGTAGAACTTTTTGTTCTGGTCCTTGCTGTGCTCCCCTTCCACTAGTTCACTGCATTGGCATCCACACATGCTGATTATACTACTGTCGAGCTGTAAACGGACATGTCTGTAACTTTCATTTGACTGTCACAACCCTCTTGGGGTTTTAACGCCTTGCGTTACATTTAATTTGCATAGAACATTACATGCGCTGATGAAAGGCATTGAGCTTCATTGAGTGCAGCGGAGCCCAACACAAGTATGGGTGCGCTGATGCACCCATAAACAATCAATTGACTCCGTTACAAGCGGATTGGTATACACAACATCACTTCCGGTCTTTCGCCATCATCACTTCTGGGGCCGCACAAAAGTTTTTATTCAAACTAAATTTTTTTACACATAACATAAAACTTAATCCAATACTCTAAACAAAGCAAAAACAATGTACGTGCAGGTTTCTTTGCATGTACAGCAGTTTGAGAGCATAATAAACTTCAAGTTATAGGGAGTAGTGTTGGCCGAGAATATTAGAAATTTGAATATATTCAACTAATCTGACATTTGAGAATTCACAATATTTCATGAATGTGCTCTCGGATATTCGCAGTGGTGGATATTCGTCATATTATGCTTCAACATTGTTTTACTGGCATACATACTTATTTGTGCACATTTCGAATGGATACGCGCAATACAAGCTGCATTGCGAATCTTTGCGAATAATTGCAAATGTGCGATGTTAGGCAATAGAGTGCAGTCAAATCAAATTTTATGAATTTCGAATGTTCCTTACTATATTCATGAAATTACATGAATTTGAATATACTATATGCCGCTCAACACTAATAGGGAGTACAATGGGAGTAGGGGGCAGCAGACAACATTCATATCCAAGAGAGTGTCAGTTGTGATAAGATAAGGCACAAGAAGCCTATTTAGTGCAGATATATATACATTATCAGTAAAAATGCAAAGGGTTTACTCAGAGTATAGTATACAATATGTTTGTTCATGGAATATAATAAAGTAATAAATACATTTGGAACTTTTTACAATGACTAGGAACAAGCCTGCAAACTATGCATGACACCACCTCTGATATTAGAGCAAGCAAAGGCAATGACTGTATTACTACCCCGCCTTTATGAACACATTACAGATGTTTTAAAATGCTCCCAATGGAATTTAGTGTTGCCTGTGGACACGCATGCATTGAAAACAAATGGTTGCATTTATGGCACATTCAAATTCCCATGTTTGGCATGCATTTAAAGTAGGAATTTTAAAGCAGAAGATTCTAGGCCTAAGCTGGGGGCTGCATGCTTGCTGCCCTCTTCCTATGGGATACCAGCCTGTATGATATACATGTTTATGATAGATTGGGGACTTTTTTAAAAACATTTTTTATTAAAAGGACTGCATGACAATACATAAAATGTAGTTTCTGCATGGTGAATACCATGTCAGCAGATTAACAAATGGATGCCTCTGTTATTTTTGCAGATTTGCCTAAAACATTCACACAAAGATTTATTCAAATGTGAATAATGGATTCCACTGCTGTGTTCTGGCAAAATATGTGCGAACAAGATTCCCCCAGAGAATGTCATATGGTACATAGGAGGAATGCTGAAAGGAAATGATGGCCGCATTCCATTGAATCTCGCTTTCCTTAATTTAGTTTTTTTTTCCATTGGTGGAATGGCACTAGGGAATCATTGATAAATACACCTCATTGTGTTGTTTCTGACTGAAACTGTTAAACTGTGTTTTAATAAGCTATCCTTGTGCAGTAAATTGAATATTTCAGCATGTCCTCGGGCTGCCAGCTAACACCAGGAAGAAGTTGATAATGCACATGGGAAATGGCACTGCCAATACGTAGTTGTGATCAAGGATGCGGGTTCTCAAATGTAACTATTAAATATCAATAAATGTATTTTTAAATACAGCAAATATAGAGCTTTGGAAAAAAATCTAAATTTGGGAACAAACATGTCAAATATTTCAGCATACCGGTCCTTCGATGTGGTGGACACAATATATTACATTATTTTCAAAACCATTTTAGCAAGTACAGGAAAAAAACACTCCATCACTCAATGTCAATGAAGAGTGAGCAATGTGTGTCAGGGTCAGAAAAAGGACGGCTAGCAACTGAATGTGTTAATTTATGAGAGGTGGGCATGAAGTTTGTTACTGACAGGACAACCCAGTGAAAAAAAATGAAAAGTAACCCTGAAGAAAGCATACTTATGCAACTATTAATACATGTTTTCTTGTGCATTATTTTCTTTATTTCATGTCACCCTCTTAGTGAAAACAAATAAGACTTTACATACGTGGTTTCAGGCCGGCTGACAGTGGTTGCACACAGTATGTGAGGGTGCTTGGGAGCCATATGTCAAATATTGACAACTGACCCGATGACATCCTAATGGGTGACCCCAGCCCCCCATAGAATGCACAATGTCGTCCTTCTTGGGTGGCTGAATTTTGCATGCATTGTTTTCAACCACAAGTGTGAATTAGCCCTAACTGAAACTGGGCATACATCACTGTTTGTTTTCATTTTAACCCTTTTTGTACATATTTTTAAAAATCAAAGGATTGTAGAGAAGTATTTATTCCCTGTTGTTTCTAAATATAATAAAGAAATAACACCCTACAAGCTCACATTTAGAAACAAATTACCCCTTTTTTGGAGGGAGGCAGAAGGAAGTTGTTTTTCTCGGGATAATGGCAGTTGATAGTCACAGTAACATATCTGCTCCAAGTCTTTTCCAATGCCGGCAATGGGTGTAGACCTGCTTACAGTCCCAGCATATTATGAATCTAAAAGTACAGGTTGCACAAACTAAGGGCAAATCCAACATTTATTCTAGTCTCATTGCCAATGACATGAAGCTAGAACACACCTACCCCATGCCAATCTAGAGGCATGGGGTCTCTAGATTGGCATGGGGTAGGTGGTTCAGAGGTTCAATTAAGTGGATTTTCTGATCTGCATTTTTGTTTAAACAGATCTTATGCAAAGCTCTTGAATGCAGGCTTGATATTGTGGGGGTAGCGGGGGGGGGGGGGGGGGGGGGGGGGGGGGTGAGGTGTGCAAACGAATGCCAGGAGTCTCAATTCTTAAGAGCCTCCAGATGTTCAAACCCTATCTCTCAAATGTGCCTCATGTTGGTTGTAGGTTCTTTCTCATAAAATTGAGCCAAAAATCCCACAATGGATACAGGATAACCAAACCAAGTGTATACTACTTAAAGAGGTCAACATGTTCTAGCAGCCTCACTGGTCTGGAAAGGGTCCTCTAATTGTCCCACATTCATACCTTTGGTCCTCGCTATAGCATGGATAAGCTAACTGAAGACTTTTTAAAGCAATATCAAATGTATATTTATGAAGCTCAGTTTATTTTAGAATCTAAAATCACAATGCTGAAAATCACAGATTCCCTTTACTTCTTCTATTTTTCTATAAATAAAATTATATTTTTCTTTAAAGATGAACCTTACAATTGCCCCCGATTTCATTCTCCCATATTTTTTTTTCATTTCACAAGGTCCGAATGCAATGCTGGTTGAAATAACCCGGAGGTATAGCTGTGATTTTATCATCTGCAATATATGCAATGCAATGAATAACTGTCTGCAGACAGACACAATGGATCATTGATCTACAACATCAGCGTTCCGGAATCCACACTTTCTTGTCATCTCTGGTAAACTGCTGTGCCATAATAAAATAGTGCCTGCCAGCTACGGCATGATTATAAAACTTATTATGCTGCTGATTGTGTTAAGAGAAATATTATTACAAAGTCTGTCCTTGAGGAACAGAGATTTACATACAATACTAAAAATAGGGAGTGTTGGTAACATGTTCAGCATGTTGGCTGTGCTGAAGGCTGGAAATGGGTTGTGCGTGCTTTGGCTGGAGGCTTTTTATTTCTTGTGCGCTTAAATATGTTTTGTTATGTAGGACAGTGTCATTAATTTGTTTCCTAGCATTGTGTCATGGGCTGCAGGAATAAATAACTGTTTTGAAGATGTTGAGTAGACAGACAAAAGATATTCATTTCTCTCTCTTTCATGTCAGTGCTGCATGAATGAACATAACAGGTCTCGATAATAAAGGAGGCCTGTCATGTTAACCTTGCCTGACTGTATAAGATGCACAATCTGCCTAGGTTTCCTATAAGCCAAGCTACAATTCTATATCATTGGAATAGATCATCATTCATCAGATCATTCATGGTGGTATCTAGATCCCACTTTTTTGGCTTGCGAGCTCATTTTAAATTGACCAAGTCAAAATGATCTCCCAACAATTGAATGGTATACATATATATTCATTCATATGAATATATTGAGTATGTTTTATATTAAAAATATAATTGTTTCCCTCCCATTGGGCTGAGAAAACAACTCCCCTCCATTTACATGGAGGTCTATGGCGCCTGTCCCTTTAGACGCAGAAAGGGCAGTGCCAAAGTTGAACAAAGGGTCCAGAGAACAGGTGATTTTTCACAAACCCAGCTTGTCCACAGTTTGTTTTGTTAACAAACTTTGGATGAACTGGGCTTGTCTCAACCGCTAGGGTTGTTAATCTAACTCTGAGGCTCAATGATTGACTCCTGTTGCTTTTGGGACATATAGACTGTACATATACAATGTGTATATGTACATATACAATGTGTTAGGCATTTGAAAATTTCTGCTTCCTCAGGAGATATAATGTCATTTATTTAGAATGTGTGTACTGAAGATAGGTAGCCAGAAAAAACTCCCCCCAATGTGGCGGCCCCATAAGGGGTCTCATTCAGGCCCCCCCTAGCCAAACATCACCAGGACAAGGGAAAAGATGAAATAACAGAGGACCAACTGCATGTAGTGTCCATAAACATCCACCTCCATAGATCATAGACATCGCTTCTCTCCCTTGGCATCTGATGTCACATCCCCTTTCTATTGGTGTACATTAAATGAAAAATACATTACTATAATATTAGAGAAAAATGGACTCTACAATCTAGGGTAAGAGGGAACATAAATTATGGCCAAAATTTAAAAAAAGTAACACAGAAGTTGCTGTCCATCCGATAACAAAGTATTACTGTGTTTCCCCCCAAAATAAGACACTGTCTTATAATAATTCTTGCTCCCAGCACTGGGGTATGGGGAGAAGGATCACTAAAAATGACACAGGGGGATCAGAGGGGGGCATTAACATTTTTGTCACCCCTTCTGATTCTCCTGTGTCATTTTGTCCAGAGTGACAGTACAGTATCTTTGGGGGTGCCTTATTTTTGGGGGGATGCCTTATATTTCAGCGTGAGGCATAAATGTAATATCTGTGGATCATGCCAGGAATTTTTTTTAGCTTTCTTGAACTGACTGAGCTAAAGTTAAAATTTTAGCAAAACACAGACATGGGCACTCATGATGATCTGCTTGTAACTGTTTTATAAATATTCCTTAGCAGGCGTAAGGTTTTCTTGGTCATCTATTGAAAGTCTATCAGTCTGTCCAAAACTATCACTTCTAGGCCTAAGCATGGAGTTGCATAAGACTGGCAACATTTCTCCACTAAAGCCCTCACCAGGTAAAAGAAATAGAAAAATAAAAGAAATAAGCAGACACCAACATCTCCCAACAGCTGCACTATATACTATTTTTTATTGAGTTTAGATGCATTTAAATATTACCCGTGATTGCATGTATAGTAAACATATTTATGTCTGTAACATTGATTAATTATTTTTGTATTTTACATTGATAATGATGTGGAAAATATCAGAGTCCAGGACCTGGTCTTTTTATTTTATACAGTCATCATCCATCATCACAATGACTTCTATTGCTCCTACTGGGCTATCACAGGGCGGGCCATTATCTATGTATAATTTCTAGAATTGTTATTCTTGGGTACATAGGAATATATGCCAAGCAGGCAGATTTCAATTTACTCAAGTCATATCACTGAAAAATGAATTCCGTTAGTCTAAAATAAGTTTCTGCATTTAGCTCTTTATTATATAGCAATTTTTGTTAATCATACATCTACTGTGCGTAGTAACGATTATTCATTGATACAATCTGAAAATATCGCACCAGGAACAAACACAGTATTACATTAACCAAACAATGGCAGCTATTTTTCTGTTCAGAATGCTGCGAGAATTACATATTTTCTTTCAAGATAATTCCTTTTATGTTCACATACTGAATTTGGAAGTGTAGCCGGAAACTAGGTCCCTACACACAGACTAAACTACCGACTATTGTTTATTGGAAAGAAACTACATCTGCACATTCACAATGTGTTAGTCCAAACGCTTCGGAAAATAATTTATATACATTTCACATTTTCTTATTTAATTTCTTTCATTTTATGCGGATATTTATACTTTCTCTCATTTGTGATTTTACAGTGTTTATAACAGGCATTAAAGTAAGTTTTTTCATTTAAATTTAGTTATATTTGGGGTGTTTATCAATAAAGCTGGGCATAGACATTTAGATTTCCCAGCGATCGATCTTTTAAACGATCGTGCATGTAATACTGGGATCGATTCCAATTACAGAATTGATCGCACACTGCACCATATGACGTCTTCGATCCCTTCCCGCGATCAACCGATCACGGATCGCGCGATCTCCAGCTTGCAGCTGTTCTAAATGGAAATGATGTAATGTGGGTTGGACGCCAACAGGTCCAGAGTGATCGACTACATTTTACAGACAGGTCCGATTCCCGCTCGATCGTTTGATCACTTTGTGCATGCATCAATTTGTGATCAATCGATCAGCGATCGATTCTGGTGAGAGATCTCACAGAAATCGTACGGAAAATTGAAACGTCTATGCCCAGATTCCCCTTTTATTCAAAAATAACTTTTAATACAGGGTACATATTTATTATGTGATTAATATGGAAAATTGTTTTCATACTTACCTGTAATTTTCCTTTCCTGGCTTACACCTC
>CM070032.1:204778559-204802669 GCA_036250615.1 Ptychadena robeensis
CTAAAAACTGTGTGCGTCTTATGGTCCGGTGTGTCTTATAGTCCGAAAAATACGGTACTTATTAAAAATAAAAATAAAAGTCTAACATTAACAGCCATTGCATTATTACTTTCATTTGCAGTTTTGTTTTTATCTAAAACAACATAATATGTACAGCTTCAGCACATCTATAACATTTTCTGCTTGTTTCATGAAAATATATCCAATGTTTTGATCTTTATATACAACATTTGCATAGGCATTTAAAACCTAATACAATTATGAAATCAACTCCTGACATTCAATCTATTCCAAACCAAAACCCACCACCTAAGCATTTCCCTGGTTAATAACACTCAAGGACATTACACTGTGATAGGAATAGTTTTTAATGAAGCCTATGAAATGACAACAGTTGTTTACATTGGGAATGGTGAATCAAAAGTGCCAAGAACAATAAACATCTTCCCAGCCTCAATAATAAAGAAAAGGTAAAATTTATTGCATTGCACCAGCAAATGAAATATCTCTGCCAGGAATTGAGTAACAGGTGGTAGGTGGTGTGAAATAATCAGTAATGTATATCAGAATCCTAAATGAGCTTTAGAAATGAGGCATACCATGAGATCTACAATTTCTAATGTGTTGTGTCTCATGCCGGCTGCATTAAATCTGTAGATTAGGGTTTACAGGGAATGGCAGCATTAACTAGATTCAGAATGCCATTGTGATAGAGATGGCGTATTTAATGATAAATTCCAGCTTTTCTGCATCGCTGATTGCCATAGGTTTTCAGTCCTTGTCATGAAATAAGAACACAAGTAGATAAGATATTTTAGAAAGTAAAGCAGCTTTAGTCAGCAAATAATCCTAAACTTGGAAGAATTTTGACATAAAAACATTTTTTTCCTGAAAGTAGATGTGCCAACAAGTACTGTACGTTTCTATCACTTGTTAATCTTTTGAGTTCAAAACAAATATAATGCTTTAACTTTTGTTTGAAATCTTCTAAAAGTTTTTATGTTTCTGATAAAGAAGCATATTAGAACTTGAACAGAATAGATTGGGATTTTCAAAACATCTTCATGACACTCAAAAAATCATAGTATACTATAGTACACACAGTACACTTAGGACACTATATATCATCATGTTTATTTTGGATATTAAAAACATATATTAAAAAGTTTTTAAAAAATTCCATATAGATACACAAATTCATGTGATACAATGATGTTGCCCCCAAATCCTTGATTATCTTCTGCTATTTCATTACTTTTGATGTGTTGGACCAATAGTTTATTTGGACAACACTCACATTTTTCATGTTTTTATATTCGATCTTATGAATTTATCATATATATATATATACGGAAAATTTTCAACAACCAATGGTCACTGGGTGGGACTGGATCCTATGACACAGGACAATCCACTGGATACCTCTTTTCAGCAGTGGTGATGGAGGTCACCATTTTCTACATGTCTCTTTCTCATATTGTCTTGGGCATTGGGGTCTCTTAATCAGTGGTTCTCAACCTTTTTAAATCCATGACCCCTGAAGTGAGTTTAAAAAGTGTCACTTCCTGTATTTGGAACACGGACAGTGTGGAGTGTCACTTCCGCCGTCCAACCAAAGCTCCTCCATCCTATTTTTATAACCTGCTTGTGTGAATTTTCCATTCATATTATAAACACATAAGATCAAATATGAAAAATCAAATATCCTACTGGTCCATAATTTCCTGATGAATCCCAGGATGGGTTTAACGCATCGAAAGAAAACAGAATGGCAGTAGATAATCAAGAATTTGGGGCAATGTAATTGTATCATACAAAATTGTGCATCTATGTGGAATTATTTGTTATTTTAAAAAATATGGTTTAAATATCCAGAGTAAACGTTATGATAATTTTCATTTAGTGAACTATGATTTTTTGAGTGTCGTGAAGATGTTTAGAAAATCTCTATCTACGCTGTTTAAGTTCTAATATGTTTACAAAATATGGGTTGAACATCAAGACACTTCGTAGAATGATGTATTCTTTGTAGGAACAGCTACTTCAGGAACAGGTCAAACGTTTTATGTAAGTCTTCATAAGGTTTTGCTGTAAAGAAATCACCTGTGGGAGCAATAATTAGAAAATGGAAGACATACAAGACCACTGATAATCTTGTGGGGTCAAAATGATCACAAGAATGGTGAGCAAAAATCACAAAACCACAGGGGGGGACCTAGTGAAGCACCTGCAGAGAGCTGGGAACAAGGTAACAAAGGCTACCATCAGTAACACACTACGCCGCCAGGGACTCAAATCCATCTAAAGTTTGCTAGTGAGCATTTGGATGATCCAGAAGAGGATTGGGAGAATGTTATACAGTCAGATGAAACCAAAGTCGTGTTTGGAGGAGATATTTCGCCAATAATTCTACTAATAGTCGATGCGATTGCACACGATTTTGAAACTAGATTTGCCATTATAATCACAATTACCTTTAAAGTGAATGGTCACATGTGATCATATATATTCGCAATCCATACCCATAAGCATCCCAATGGTGAATATCACGTATATTCAAAATTGTGAATATCCACTGGTATATTCGCGAAGTTTGCAAATTTTTAAATAGCCAATTACCCGAATATATTCTCAATCGAATATTTAAGCTCAACACTAGCATCCAAGGAACACCATACCTATTGTAAATCATGGGGATGGAGACAACATGTAAAGGGAAAGGGAGATCCATGTAAAGGAAAGAAAAACTGGGGCCATGTATCATGAGATGTATCATGAGATGTTGAGTGAAAATTTCCTTTCCTCAGCAAAGACATTGAAGATGAAATGTGTCTGGGTCTTTCACCAATACAATGATCCCAAACACACTGCCCGGGCAATAAATCAGTGGCTTCGTAAGATGCATTTCAATGTTCTGTAGTGGCCTAGCCAGTCTCCAGATCTCAACCCCATAGAAAACCTTTGGAGGGAGTTGAAAGTTCTTGTTGCCCAGCTACAACCCCAAAACATCACTGCTCTAGAGGAAATCTGCATGGAGGAATGGGCCAAAATCCCAGCAACAGTGTGTGACAACCTTGTGAAGACTTCTGACAGGCCTCTCTCATCTTTTTAAGTGGGAGAAGTTGCACAATTGGTGGCTGACTAAATACTTTTTTACCCCACTGTAAATCAAAATTCAGTTATATAATTCACTTTAAAATACAATAGAATGAAGGCAAAATAATTGAAAAGCAAAAAAAGGCTAATTGAATTTAAAAGAAAAAAGCAATAATTCAATAACTGCTTAATACTTTAAACTTGACTACAGAATACTTTTATTGTAAAGACCAAAACGTTCACCATATACAAGAAAAACAATATGATTGTAATGAGTACATTAGCTACTAGAACTTTAAGACAACAAACAAATATAGCAGAATGGATTAAAAGCTCCAAAACATGAAGTAAGTCATGTTATGAACTTGACTTGAATGGTAGGAAAAGGTTAATGTGAATGTTCCAGCTCAACCAGTGGGTATCGTTCTTCTCTATTTACTTTTATAGGTGTTCAGCAGGGGCGTCATTTGGTCTATTTTGGGTGGGCTGATGATGCATGAGGAATAGTGATAGAGGTTTACAGGTAAATGGATGATTTGTTTTGTTGTTCCTCACAAATGGTCAACCTAATTGTCTGCATTTACTGAACAACAAACAAGATAAACCTATAAAGATGCCAGTGAAATAAACTGAGGGAGATAACATCATAATTGCTGTACATGAGATAATAAAATTAAAGAATTCTGTATAGGTTTAACCTTCGATATGCGCTAATTCCTTCCTGAAGATGGTGCAAGGATCTCATAATTAGTGAGAACATAACATGTTTGCTTTTCTTCCCCCGGGGAACAGTATGAGTGTTCGACCAGCCCTGTTCACCGGCAGGAAGAAAGTTACTATTCTTCCGCTGACAGGATCAGGAGCAGAAAGATCCGACCAGTGGAAGAATTATTTTACCATAGACTGGGTAGAGAAGCCGTTCTCTAGTGAAAGAAAACTGACTTAAGCCAGAAGTGACGTCAGTGATGTCAAGTCCGGATATAGGAACCTGGAGCTGTGCGTTCCAGGTGACTTCACTTCCGTTTTTTCTATTCAAATTTCCCGCAAACAGACAGGGAATGTAAATCTTCCTGCAAACAGGCGGATGTCGGACTTTTTTAAAAATCTGTTCTGCCTGTTCGCGGACGGACCTGGCTGAAGTTCGGCCATCACAACTCATAATAAAAACAAAAGAATAAACATTTTATCTCTGAGCTGTCACAATAGTAAAGAAGTGCAAATCCACCAAAAATATATACCATATTTTCCGTCGTATAAGTCGACTGGGCGTATAAGATGACACCCAACTTTTCCAGTTAAAATATAGAGTTTGGGATATTCTCGCCGTATAAGACCACCAAATAAAAAAATTTATGTCTACTGTGACTTTCAATCCACAGACCTCCAACACCCTTAAAAGTCCAATCTTTTTTTTGGATTAGTAATTTATATTCCCAATTTGACACCCCTATCTGCAACCTTTCATAGTTAAAAAATGTTTCCCTGAGGTTATCCAACTGACAAAAACTGTATACATTAACAATAAAATAGCTTTAAAGCGGACCTACCACCTGGGAGGTCACTTAGCATTATCATGTGCAGCTGTTGGGGAGCTTGTTACCAGTGCTCCCCTCCCACTGCATTATGTCTCGCCTGGGCAGCCGAAGTAGTGTGTGGGATCTCTCCCCCACAGGCAGGAAATCGTCATCAGCTGAATCCCCCTCTTCACACACACACACCCTCTCCCCTCCTCTGTCTGCAGCTACGATCCGAGTGGAGAGGGGAGGAGATGGGGGGGGGTCAGTGTGGGCGGAAGTGTGCAGAAGCCAGAAGATAAGATGCCAGCATGAGAAATCCAAACACGTGAAGACAGTTTAGTGAGAGTTTTTTTTGTGTAGCAGTTTCTCATCATCTGAACTGATGACAGGTGAGTATTGTGTCTGTGTAATGTATGTCTGTTTTTTTATTTTAAGTGTAAAACCGCTTTAATCTCAATCTCCCTGCAATACCAATGTCACCCACAATAATGCTAGTGAGCACACTTGCCGTCAGAACATATGAGCGCTGCACCCAGGGGCAGGAGGGGGGGTGGGTGCTGTCAGGTTATGACTGCCTGTCAGGATCTGGTACACGGCCTGCTGAGATATGTCGATGGGGGAGGGTCTGGATCGATGTTATGTGCGGCCCTTTAGTGATGCAGAGGGCCGCATTTGTGGCTCTACATATCAACTCAGTTGCCCACCACTGGACTAGAGCATGGACACCTCCATATTATTATGAGAGATCACTACTAAGCCTGCACTGTACCTTTATTATTGTGTTATTGTAGAAAATATAACTTGGTAGCATTCTATTTTTATTTAAACTGTATATAGTGTACTTTCTAAATTTAGCTAAACTGTATTTTGTTGTGCGACACAAAAGGAAAGCGCACACTTTGGTTTTCAGTCCTTTTCATTTTACTGTTCTATGTCCTATTTCCTTTCCGGACATCAAGTAGCTGTTTTGCCTTAACTCTTAACTCGCGTTTTATTATGCTCTAGATGGGGAGTCACATGACAGTGGCCTACTTTTGCACTAGCGGTTCAGCCGTTACATTCGTGTCCTATTGTCCCTTAAGAAATTAAGAAGCCTATTGTGAGCTAAATTCAGTTAAACATATTTGTGTTGTGTAAAAACTGGCAGCTGAAAGGCTTTATGAGAGTCTTATAATTATGCGCTTTATAATATAAAATATGCAGGGTTTGTAACAAACAAATGCAAAGCTTTATTGTGTTACTCCAAAACTAGGTTAAACTATTAAAATGACTTCCGCTGGAATCCTACAAGACTAATCTGTTTTTTTGTAATACAGATAATATATGAGTTTTGCTTTCAAAAAGATATTACTAATAACCAGCATCGCCTCTATTGTCTGGTGTATTTTAGCACTATGAACGATTTATATTTATTTTGCCTAAGGAAAAACTGTAAGAGAGAGAGAGGGGGGAGATCTCCTGTCGTTACAAGTTTCTTATTTCACAGCTTTAATTTTGAAGCTCGGGGAACACTAAACCTACGAAGAATTCACAAATTAAGCACATCATGTCTAAATGTCTTTAAATTGTGACTACAGCATATGGTTTATAAATGGTAGCAGGTGGGTTAGAACAGGTGGTCAGCACAAAGTGAGTATTGTTGAATGCGCCATGAGAAATAAAAAATGATGAAATACTGAAGAAGAAGTGTTTGTTTTATATAAAATGCAAAAATAAAGTTATTGAATGACTGTAACTGTTGATGTATTCTGTGTCATCGTGACTGCTAGTATGATAAACGCTCATTAGAATTAATAATGTAGTATTCCCCAATCTTCAATTTTGTTCTTTTCCTATTTAGCACAAGCTGTTTAACTTCAAAATACCCTGATCCCTATTCAATGAGGACCTACTGCTGCAAGGTTCAATCATGAGTAATTTTGTGATGTTGGTTGGTAGTGATAGCCAAACATCGGCCTTGTCCATCGGAAATTTGGGTGAAACCGGAAGTGACACTAGTGACATCACTTCCGGTACATGAAGCACATATTGCAGTGTTCCATGTACCGGAAGTGATGTCACTTCCAATGCATGGGCCGCACAGATCCTTATTCCATATGCCGGAAGTGACGTCGGTTTCGCCCGATTTTTTCACTGGAGACCGAGGTCTCTACCCAGTCTTTAGTGAAAAAAATGATTTCTTACAGTAAACGTTTTCGCCTGCAAAGGGGGCAGATGGAACATGCGTACTGTACACCAGTGAGATAAAAAGTGAACTTGAGATGTTCTCCATGAACTGTCCGCCCTCTCTATTGGTTGGTGAAAGACAAATTAGGTGAATAATGGTACTGCCCTGCCATCTTATTTCTACTAGTGATGAGCGGCATAGGCAATATTCAAATTCGCAATACTTCACGAATAAATTTACAAATATTCAATTTGATATTCGTAAATACGAAATTCACGTGTATGGCCATACATTGCGATTATCACTTTGTGATTATTTTCAAAATGAATGGTTCGCATTGTGAATACTATTTTTGTAATGCATGGTCATATGCGCAGGATCATGGGCTTTTTAAAAAAAATGGAATATTCAAAATCTTAAATACAAGGCAAGAATAAAGCAGAGAAGAACCATCAACCACAATGCATGGCACATCTTGACTGAAAATTGTGATTCAGGTCCATTGGCAAGGTGGACTTGGGTGCCATTGAGAATGAATCATGTATGGGACCAAACTGTAAGGATGTAAACCCACCCTATATATTAAGCATTGTCAACAATAGAGAGGAGACCATAGAGCAGATGAGATTTTTTTTTAGTCATAGCTGACTGTTGGATACAGTTGTTCATTAAATGTATTCATAAGTACCCTGGGATTGCTCTTTAAGCTTATGGAACATCAATAGGGATAGCAGAATCCTGTCCCAAAACTTCCTTGAAAGTCTAAAGGCCCCCATACACCTCACAATCTTACCATACAATTTCTGTACAATCCACTTTTCTACTACGAAAACCATATAAAATGAGGACCCCTTTAACCTTTCAAATCACTATGTATTCTATCAGGAAGGACATGGCACTGCATCGTTGTTGGTAGATCTAATGGAAATTGTATGAAGTGATCTCAGGGTGTATGGGGGGGCTTTAGACATAAGAGTTATTTCTCTGCCAGTCCCCATAATTACCTGAACAGTACTCCACCGTATGTCATATGACCTCATAAGAGGACACTGCGCTTGTGCGGAGACTGTGTAAACCACATACAGTATATTAAACCTCCGGGCATCTGAATCTTCATTTAGTCACTGGACTTCAAGGGACACAGAACGTTGCTCTTTAGGGAAAAGATCCCCTTTGTGGGACACTTGACTATTCATGGGAAGAAAAGGATTTAAATGGTGAAGTACTGTTCAGGTACTTATGTGGAATGGCAGAAATTTTTATAGAAATATTTTATCTCGCCTCTTATTTCTAGGACTTAACTTTCAACCCCCCTGTGAATGGATAAGAGGTCTTTTCTCATTCAATAGAGTGGGGAGTAGGATCCAGGAGTTCTCTTGCTAAAGGGGAACCCTGCATACTGAATGAACCCCCAACCGCACCCCCACAACACCTGGCTTTTATTGTGAATAAGAGACCCCCTTACGAGTGGTCCCCCTCTTGTTGGGGTTCCATCCCTTCCTGACTTAATAGCTTGCCAAAAGAGGTCTGTATGCTCTGGGGGGAACCTCACGTTGTTTTTGTCCCCTCTTTTCCAGAGCTGACAAGACCTTATGCCAGCAATGGGTCTGGTATGCTCTAGGGGGGACCCCAGCCAGTTTATAGTCCCCTTTTCCAGAGAAACCAGATCACATTGCAGCAGGGTGAAAAAAATACATACACATAATATCTCACCTTTTATCCATCTTGATCTAGGCAAACCGCTACACAATCCCATGAAACATACTTACCTTCCCCTTTTCCTTGCTCATGGTGTCGCCATACCTACATTGTCCAGTCCTCACTTCCACCAAGCTGGTGCTAAATCCAGCAATGTCCTGCCCCTCCTGCATCACCACAGAGGGCAGCCAGATGGGACGAGACAGACATCACTGTGATATTTACTTTCCCAAGTATCCTTGTGCCCCACAGCCTGCCACATCACGCCACCACTGGAAGGGAGGAGTGTCGCCAGTGATTATCACTATTAATGTTTTTTTTTATGGTGACAATAATACCTACATACAAAGGTAGAGAAACATTTAAGTAAAAGCATTTGAAGCAAATAATATTCAAAGCTGTATTTGTGATATTTTAATTATTAATATCACTAAAGGTATTACCCACATAGAGTTAACAGAAGACAATAATGTTCATTGTAGTGGACTTTAATGCAATAATTTAAATGTATATGTAGAATTGACATATTTTGATCATGGAAACCTTTAAATATATATATATATATATATATATATATACATATACATATATATTTTATTTTATTTTAATCCTTAGAACTATTTTGTTCATTTTAAGGAAGTTATTTAATCCGGTAGTCCTGCCTTCTCGAATCTATATTGGAGCTGAAGTGGAAAATTACATTTTTGTCAAAGGTTGTCATCTTTTTTTATGGATTAACAAGGGTTATTCATTTATGAAATCATAATGGGTAAATCTTTAAAAAAAAAAAAGCCGCAGGTCACATTATTGTGAGCTCTTTCAAATGCCCACATCCTTGAGCTAGCTGCATAGACAAAATCACACACAGGTCATAGAAAGGATTGAGATTTGATTTGTTGGCCATTACAATGGGCTAGCAAACAACCAGAAAATCCTAGATCAAAATTTCATTTTATAACTTGCTGATGGCTAATACTAAAATGTTGATTTAATCGGTTTTACTTGATGGTCAGAAGAATAAATACTTCACCACAAGCAGCTTATTATTCAGCATTGAGCTATAATATACCGAGGTGTCTCATAGGGAACCTTAAGGCATAGTGGGGTCAACGAAATGCCTTTTATTTCCTTTCTAAAGTGGAGAAGAGGTAAGCTGTGTATTATCGGGAATTGCACCATAAAGCAGGAATGGGATAGTGAGCCAGGTGACAGAAAGATCTAGCAGATCCGCACACATTCAGATGAAAAGAAAAGATTTAGGTCAAAATGAAGTTAAAAGAAAACAGTATGCAGAAGAGTTATAGAAAGCCTTTCTAGCAATGTATGTAAAATTTTAATGCTGGGACTATGAGCTGGTAATACATTTAATAGATATAAAAACAGATTTTGTAATGCAGCTATGTCTGTCCATCCAGAGCAGTGGTGGGCACTTGAGGTGAAATGGCGGGCCACAAGTGCGGCCCTTGGCATCACTAAAGGGCCGCACACAACATGTAGGACCGCCAAAGTTGATTAGGAAAGCCGGGTCAGCGTGTGACCACTACACATGGTGATATATGGAATGCCCCTTATACATCAACAAAGTTTATGTGCCTCATAGATACTATTAAAGTAGTCTAGTGGAAGCATAGGCACTCAGGTACTGTCTGGGTCACTCATTAGCTTTCACGTATGCTAATTAGCGTGTTCAGCTAGAGGCTCAGTGAGTCCCTCTCCTCCTCTTACCGCTCTTCCTACTCCATATGCAAGTGGGGGCCGCAAAGGGAGGACCAAAGGGAGCTGCAAAACAACACCCAAAGGGCCGCGTGTGGCCCCCGGGGCTCCATCTCCTATTCTGTTCTATCACCCTGTCAGCATTCACTGTGCACAACAGTACACTTGTTTGGCACCCTGTGCTACTTCTGCCTCTCCATCTCTGAGCACTGCTGTACAGATTGTACTGTAGACTAGTGATGAGCAGTATAGACAGGCCTGGGGTTATGTAATAGAATGGAGTGAGCGTAAGGCCTACATGACAGGGGTGCTTATGGGGCAGCGTACCAAGGGTCATTTACGGGTTAGTGTAAACAGTTTGAGAGAGAGGAGTTGTTTAACTATCTACCAAAATAGGAGGGGTTGTAGTGAGAGTTGATTCCCTCCCACCCTCCCTATTTTTAACTTTAGGTTTACAATAGTTGGGGATATATGTTACATAATATGCTGCAGTTTTCTTTCAGGAGTCATTGTTGGCATGTTGGCAGATTTCTGGGTCTTTGAAGGAGAGCAGTTTGAGAAAAAGGTTGGTGAAAACAGCTGATGATGGTATATTATGGTGGGCGATCTCAGTGGGCCTGTGACAGCCTTAGTGCCCGCGAGTTGGTGAATGGTGGCTGTGGGCCTACAGTAAATTTTTTACAAAAATATCGCTAATTTTTCACCTAATATTCGCAGCAAATTCAAAAATGTGAGAATTTGTGATGTCCAGTCTTTATTAACTTCATTGCAAAAAAGATTTTCACAGTAACAAGTGCAGATGTTCGCATATTTTCGCGATCAACACTACTGATGCAAAAATCTTGAATATTTGTGATTAGGAAATATACCACTATACTTCTGTAAGTGCCGATAATCTAAATAAAAATTTGCAATTCGAATATACCAGATGAACACTACTTGTTGACAGGATTATAATGTAATACAACTGGACTTAAACGTGTACTAAGCGATTTGAAAAGCTTTCTTCCAACTATCATTCCTGCCCTAGGTGTCCCTTTTTTTAAAGCTGGGGGTACAGCAGGGATGTGACCATTGTCTCTATAATTTGTGATGTGATTGTGTCTATCTTTCATTTCAAAAAGTCAGAAAGTGTGATCAACTGTGTTTCTGAATAGAGTTGATTGTGAAATTTCCACTAGTTTATTTTGGCAGCTATTGCACAGCCCCTGAAAACTGTATCAACATAAAAATTTTGGTAGTTGTACAGAAGTGTTGCAGTAACATTACAAAAAAACTATTGTTCTAGCATGTAGTTTTTGCATAAATTATGTTCAAAGTAACGTTGTAATCCCCACTGGAGGAATATTGATTTAAAAAAAAAATTTACTTTACTTTGAACTTAACCCTCTGGGTGTTACGTGCTTTTTGCGCTATTTTTTATGGCATGAAAAGCCAGTTGCCCTGCAATCGCGTGGAGTACACTGTAATCCACCGCGATTGCCGGCTCTCTCCCCAGCCCTCTACACACTACCGGTGTCAAATAGACGCCGACGGTGTGTGGGGAGAAAAGCGGTGCCCCTCCATTAACATGGAGGTCTATGGCACCGCTCCCCCCCCCCCTCCTGGGTGGGTGACCCTACTCCAGTTTTGGTTCAGGCCTTTTCTGCACAGCTGGGAAAGTGGTGGGTAGGTGAAAGTTTACAGCCAGATGGGGAATGCCCTGGGTGTACCTTTTCTTCATAGCATGAGTTATGCAAGATGGTTTTATGGATCATATACGACTCACCTGGATTTTAACCAACTTTTCTCAGTTAGTGTGGTGGTCCGTTACTTTACATGGAATGTGTCAGGTCTGCATTGGACAGAAAGTCCTCCCTGTGGAAGAGGTGGTGCGCTATATTTTGCATGAAGTGGAGAAAATACACGTTCTAGAGGAGGGCTGGATGCCAAAGGGAGTCTGTATAAAGTTGTGGAGGAACATTAGGTGCTCCATTGGTGTAATGTCAGTATCTGGCTGAGCAGCTTTCTTCTCTATACCTTACATTTTGGATGATGATTCATTTTTTAAAAAGGGCTTCATGCGTCAATGGGTTTTTGGGGGTTCTTCACCATTGTATTTGTGTTTCTGTGTATAAAAAATTGTGCTCATTTGTATTTATGTCATTGCATAGTTTGTTACATTGGTGTGGATTTTCTGTCCATTTGCAAAGATTTATATTTGATTCATTCTGTAGAAATGTATATATGCTTTTGATTATTTATTGCAATTAACTCAATATAATAAAGTCCCTAACAGGACCTACACCAAGGTCCTATAGCACTAACAGGGCTTTTCAGGCACTAACATTACTCATGCATTGTAGTTTATGTAAATAGGTCTTGAACCTCCTGAGCGTTTCACAGAGGTGCAGATTTCTGTACCAAAAGCATTACGCTGTTTTTCATTGAAAAAAAAATGTTGTAGGTCTGTAACTGACCAAAATATGTACAAAAAAGGGTCTAGTAGAAATCGTGAATATAATAAAGTGTCAAACTGCATGGGGCTGTTTTTCCGCGTCTTGGAGACACCTCCATTGATCTCCGATGATCTGAGGTGTCTCTAGCGGCATCGTGCGGTACGGCAATGAGGACGTGCTATTCTACACCTTTAAATCAGCACCACAGGTGCACCACTCAAATAGCGAAGTGTTCTCTCTGCGTTTTTTTTCCCACTTTGGAAGCATGTCCGCCATGGGGAAAAAGCAGCATTTTGAACTTGATTGGGTACAGTAAAATCAATCCAATTTAATCTAACTTGAATTTATAATACGCAAATACATTTTTTGACACATTACATCTCCACATGTCAATCCTCTACACGTTTCACCTCTCAATGGGCTCCTTGGTGGGAGAGAATAGGGGATGCAAAAGTGCTAGAAAATTACGAAAAAAGGAAATTTCAATATACATAGGCAGTACAAAACACATGTATATTGCTTTGCAATTAACTCATGGTCAGGCTTAGGCTCCACCATGCAAAAAAGCATGTGTTTTCTGTGCTGTTTTTGACCATCGCTATTTCTGAAACGAGTACTTCTCCTTGCTTGCTATATGACATTGTTATCATCACATCATTTTTACTGTAATAACATTTATGTTGTATTTATAAATAGATGTGCATTGTGCAAATCAATTTTTAGAAATCACTTCATTTATATTCATCTCCTCCTGAAAAAACGATTGCCGTCATCTTTGGACTTCATGCTGAATCTGTCCATTTATTTTAAATTTCAGCATAATCTGCCTTGATTTCTATTTTATAAATTAAACATATTCTTTATTTTCCTTCTATAGCTCAGTATTTTCTTATTTATTGTACATGGGAAAATGGGCACTGTACACATTTACAATTGCTAAAATCCTCCATTCAGAATCAATGCGAGGCTTAGCGTTCAGTGGGAGTTCAAATTCATAAGCTGCTTTAATACACATTAATATATTTGAAGTCAAATTTTTTTATTTTGCATAAGTCTACATATCACATACTATATATTTGGCAAATTGACTGGAACAATTAAATGTAGGCCGTATGAATGCTCACAGAGCTTCCGTGTTGTTAAAGATTACTACGTGTTATTAAGAACATCTGACAAGAGAATAGTTTCCTGTTTTATTAAATTTACAATAGGAATTCAGTGGAAATTCATAAATTATACCAAGCTGTCAAGAAGCAGTTTCACTGACTTAGAAGATCCTTTCATAACATGAGACGTATGGTATTCCATAGACAGCACTATTGTCTCTGGGTTCTCTATTAAATCAGGCTCACCTATATTACAGAAGGGGGGAAACTGTTTTGATAAATATTTAATGCCAGATGAATAACATTACTCTGAATGCATCTGTCTTTTTGCACAACAAATTCAGCATCTCTGAAGTCCATACCGAGCACCCACCATAAGACATATTATTTATGATACTTTTTTTTTTGTTTATAAAGATTTATAACTAATTCATAAATGTAAAAAAATAACAGCCTTCAGCATTTTCAAATCCAAAGTCAGCTGTTGTGTTTCCGCTGCTGTTGTTGTTCATTTTAATGGACGAAAATGAAAGAACCTATTTGCTACAGGTTCATAATTTAAAATGTATAGGCTGTATTTTTATATATATATATATATCTCACAAATGTAGGCAAAAGTAAATCTACGAACTAGATAATTATTCATGGTCAATACTATCTCTAATATAACTAGGGCAGGTATTATGATACACTAATCAGAAATAGTGATAGGTGGCATAGGCAATATTAAAATTTGCAATATTTCATAAATAATTCTACTTATATTCTATTCGAAATTTGCAAGTTTGAATATTAACAAATATATTATTGCTTTATTTATATAATATAAATATATAATGCTATATTTATTTCTGCATTATGCACTGGGAAGCTTTATGAACATGCATTGCGAATGTATTTTCACAATGCATGTTCGTAAAGCTTCCTGATGCATAATATGGCGAATATTCGAGATTGTGAATATCCGCCACCATATTCGCGAAAATTGCTTATTCTCGAATAGCCAATATTCGTTGCTTCTATAAGTCTTTTACAAGGGGGCAACACTCCCCCTCCATATCAGGAATTGTATAGCTCCACCACTTCTACCTCATCACCTACCCCTCATAATGTCAGGATTCAGACAGGGGGACGACTAGACAGGCTGCACACACTGACAACCAGACAGGAATATGATGACAAAAAGGGGTTTATTGTGCAACAGTAACAAACAGGTGCAAACATAGTCCAGATTCAGATTCCGATGCACAGATATCCAGGGTCAGAGTGGAGTAAAACTGCTCCGATATCCAGGTCAGAATCAGATTCAGGCTGCAGTGAAAGTAACAATGCTCAGCCAGCTCAGTGTGGGTGAAGCACACCTATATAGCCCTCAGGCTAACAAAGCAGATGTACTTTATCCACACCACAATTGCAGGGAGCCACCTGCTGGTGACTAGGGAACATAGCCATGGGAAGCACTAGCACAGCGCCACCAGCAGCATGGGACAGCCAAAGTCCTAACAGTACCCCCTCCTGAGGAGCGGCCTCCAGACGCTCCAACCTGTCTTGGTACTGTGGAAGGAACCCTCCCGGGTCGAACACAAAAGCGTCCACAGGCGATAGACTGCCTTGAGGTATAGTGAGAACACCTGAGCTGACTCGAGGTGTAGCGGGATCACCTGAGCTGACTCGGGGTGCAGGATCACGGAGCAGACTCGAGGTATTGCAGTATCACTGGAGCGGACTCAAGGTGCAGGATCACCGGAGCAGACTCAGGGTGCAGGACCACCTCTAGAATGGGCTCGGGATGCAGGACAGCCTCTGGGATGGGCTTGGGGTGCAGGACAGCCTCTGGAACGGGCTCGGGGTGCAGGACAGCCTCTGAAATAAACACGGGGTGAAGGACAGCCTCTGGAACAGACACAGGGTGCATGCCAGCATCTGGAGCAGAAATGGGGTGCACGCCAGCCTCTGGAGCAGTTGCAGGAGGCACAGGAGGCTGGTTAAAATTTTCAACAGAGGCTGTCACCAGTCCTCGTCCAACCTGGCCACTAGTGATGGCCGAACTGCTTGCAAGGCGGACAGTTCAGCCGCGAACAAGCATGTTCGTCCTCCTCCTCACCGGCAGACAGTACGGGTGTTCGACCCACCCTGTTCGCCGGCGAGAAGGAGCCCTCTATTCTTCCTCTGGTGGGATCATTAGCAGCGAGATCCCTCCGCAGGAACAATGTTTTTACTGAAGACCGGGTAGAGAACCCGGTCTTTCAGTGAAAAACCGGCTTGTGAAACCCGGATGTGACGTCAGTTAGCATAATCAGGAACTATGCGTTCCAGGTGCCGGATGTGACGTCACTGACGTCACATCCGGGTTTTCAGATTCAAATTCCCCGCCTAGGCGGGGAATTTGAATCTGTCCGCGAATGGGCGGATGGCGGGCTTTTTTAAGAGTCCGTAGTGAAGTTCGGCCATCACTACTGGCCACATAGACAAAAGGCTGCAGTTCACAGAGGTGTATAGTGAAGGAGGGTCCACCAAACAAAAGGTCCAAGAGGAAACAAAAAGTTCAAGCAGTGGAAATCAGTGTTGGCTGCCCTGGTCAGTAGGGCTGAGCATTCTGTCAGGATTCAGACAAGAGGGCCACCAGACAGGCTGCACACACTGACAACCAGACAAGAATATGGTGACAAAAAAGGGTTTATTGTGCACTTAAAATAAACAGGAACAAAGAGGTGCAAACACAGTGCAGAGTCAGATTCCGATATACAGATGTCCAGGTTCAAGGTCAGAGTGGAGCAAAAATGCTCAGATATTCATGTCAGAAACAGATTCAGGTTGCAGTGAAAGTAACACTGCTCAGCCAGCTCAGTGTGGTGAAGCACACCTATATAGCCCTCAGGCTAACAAGGTAGGTGGGCCTTACCCACACCACACTTGCAGGGAGCCACTGGTGACTAGGGAACCTAGCCATGGGATGGTGCAGGTGGTACATGGGATTTTACCCTGTGAGTCTCATCCAGCTATATACACCTAAACACAAACCCTACCCAATAAGGGGGGGGGGGGGGGGGGTATTTCAATAAGGTGACTAGCCTCTGAGGGTCTTAGTGACAATAATAAATAGAGAAACTATGTTGGCAAGTCAAGATAAAAATGACAAATTTTATTAATCAACAAAATAGCAGGGCAATCAAAAAACCCCAAACATCTCAAATGCGTGTGTTAGAGAAAAGCAAAGACACCCCACAAATACAAATGGCATCTGAAAACAACAAAAGTTACATACACCACCTAATGGCCTTTCTGGCCACTGACATCACTCTTGTTGAGAATTTGAATATTAATAATTGTATATCTTAAAAATATTATAGATATATCTTGATATGAATATTAATATAATGTATTAATACACACTCACTGATGATTCTCATGACTACTGAGAGCTCAACAAACAGCAGTAAAATAAGAGACAGACTGATGGAAACAATTTCTCAGAAATTAAGTTTAAAATTAAACTTAAGCTAGCCATACACGTGTCGGATTCCATGGCCAATTGATCACTCATCCGATCGATTCCGGCGATTCTGCCCGGAGTCGCAGGAGTGATCAATCAGCCAATTAAGAGTATCCATCACTGCATACCACCTTGTCCAACGGATTCCGGGACGATTCCGTGTCCGATTGTCCACCTCACAAATGGCAATTCCCCCTGATCTGGGCAGAACCCATCTGATGGAACCAACATGTTGGTTCTCTGTCGGATCCGATTCTGGGCCCCTGAACGATCGGACCTGATCGATTGGACAAGGTGGGCTGCATGCGATTCCGGCACGATCGCTTGGCGTGCACGCGCCCGGAATCGATCGTGCCGGAATCCGGTGGGAATCCGACACGTGTATGGGGGCCTTAAGACATGAAACAACGAATAAAGAGACATAATAACATGACAATAACACAAACTCCATAATAACAGATAAGTTAAGGTACCAGTTTTCATAGATACCTTCAGATGTTGCGCTTAGGGACCGTTTCTGGATGAAGTGCTAATTGAACCCCCTACTCTACTTCATCTTTTTCCCCTCCTCTAATGTTTGAAACTCTACAACACATATTTCCTAAAGTTCCTAGGTTGTGTTGATCGATTCTAAGTGGTGTTACCTGGGTGCTAATTGGAGGATCTTAGATTAAGTTAATGACCCAGTTAATTATAATATTTGCATAAACCAGCCCAGTTAATTACAATATTGGTTAATTGTTCCTGGAATCTGTCTCTGCACTATCTGACTTAATAATTCTCCTGGTTTACATTGACCCTAGATCTTAGCTGTGAAGACCCCTTTTTTGTTTACTATCTGAGAATCTGGAAATTACTACATATATAGGAATGTGATGATTTTCCCAACAGTAAAAGCTAATGAGATTGCCTGGGCTGTTGGGAAAACACAACTGTTTACACTATCTATGCCTTAAGGGCTGCGTCTTCTGTTTGTAAATGTGAATGTGATATATGGACATATACCATAACCTCAATACATAAATATCTGTATATCAATAAGGATTAAGCATAAAACCCAAGCATTACACTGTGTGATCACTGCTGACAGTTGTGTGCAATTATTTATTCCTTTTTTTCCCACACAAAGTTCTAACGTCTAAGCTGATATGAAGCTCTGCCCCTGCTGGTGCTAATATATACAACCTAGCCTGCAGTGGCCCAATGTACCCTACTGTCCACACTCCATGTGTTGGATCTCTGGGTATAGTAGAAGTTGGAGTAATGTGTATTTTCTTGGGCTAGGATCCAAAGGTCTCCCCAGGCACTTCAGGGTCAATATGAGTTCATGCTGTTTGTAAGGTCGAAAGAGATGAATTATGCAAATCATATTCGTCGCATATATATGCAATTTGAATATTCAAGATCAAGACTAGTTTCATTATATTGTTGGAACCTGCCATCTGCAGTACTGGGAGGAGTAAACACTATTCATTTCATTTATTTTTATAGGTGTGGATTCTCCACACCATTGTGTGGACAGTTTTGGAAAGGTCCCTTCTCCGTTGCAGCAACACTGGGAAACAGTACACAAAGAAAGATTCATCAAGACATGGTTGGATGAGTTTAGTGTGGAAAATGCTTGGGTGGAGAGGAATGACATCAAGATAATCAAATACCTACAAGATGAACTAGAATGGAGATTGTGAGCCACCTCCCCGAACATTGGTTTATTGACCTCCATAGCTGTAGGGCTCTGCTAAGCAAAATATACTAAGTAAGTAAGTCTGAATTAAAAATATGAATTATTGCACAGTATTTAAGTTGTTTTCTTTTGTTTAATTGTTCCACCTTAATTGTACTGTTCCTTTAATATAACATAATTCTGTAATACTGGTAAAATAAACCCTTCTTCTGATACTGAAGAACCGCTGTGGCTTTCTTTTCAGCAAATTTTTTCCTTCTCAGTAAATTTTGTTCTTAAATCAGCTTTCTTCCTACCTGCTACATTTACATAGATGATTTTTATGACATACTGTCATGTTACTTTATAATTTTTCTGGGAAAGACCTTCAATATTTTTAAGCTCTGACGCAACAGCAGATTTATAGCGACTATACGGAATAGAGTGCTCCTTGTGCTTGAATGGAGGTCATTTATCAAGATTCCTCAGGTGCATTAAGCTGACAATTACCTCATGTACCTAAATGACTTGCATTCAATTTGAAAAGGAAGTGAGTTTAATGTAAATGGTACAGTGAGAGACACTCATTTAGCGGCATTTAATATGGCATCCATGTAGTTTGCACAGAAGTCGTTTTTCTAATTGTAGATTTCTTTTTGATAGCTGTACATTGACTTCTAATTGTGCAGAAATGAAAGGAAACTTCAGCATTAAGCGATACCTCACAGAATGACAGGAAATATATTTCCCAGACAGGCTTTCAAGAGCTCAGTTCCGTATGTCAGAGAGTTTTATACAAATGTATTCTCCCAGATTTCTTTCTGTTTTATTATGCTTAGGATGTTCCTCTCACTTACAATCAGTTTCTTGACTTCTATGATTAGTACAAACTTCAGTTGATTAAAAATTAACTCCGGACAAATACAAATTCAATAATATATAATACATACACAGCGTGAATCGCTACTTACCCAGATATACAAAAATAATCCAATGATAATTAAAAATGACTGGAAAGTCTTAAAATGTGAATGAGATGTATGAGAATATTAAAGTGGAGTCCCATATGCTGAAATTGTGTACGGTGTAGCCAGTCATTTCAATGAAAGAGGGGTCTATTAGTGATGTTGCGAACCCGAATTTTCGGGTTCGCGAATGGCGAACGCGAACTTCCGTAAAAGTGACTTTAATGGGGAGGCGAGGAGGCGAATTTTAAAGGAAAAAAAAGGGAAATTCCTTTGGCCACAATAGTGTTGCGAAAGTTGTTTCAAGGGGTCAAAACACCTGGACAATGACATGACAAAGGGGGATCAAAGGCAAAAACTCCCCAAGACATTTTTTTTTTTCCACACAATAACATCCGCACCAAGGATTTCTGGCAATGATATAGTCAATGGGATTTGAGCTTCACCATTGCCGTGTCACCCCCTTGCCCGTGTCCACCAGTCGATGTGCCCGGTGTCACCACTATTGGCCCGTGTGGCACCACCAGTTGGCCGTGGTTCACCACTATGCCTGCCCGTGTCACCACCATGGCCCGTGTCCCCCTTTGCCCGTGGCCCCCTGGCCCGCGTCCACTACTATTGCCGGCGTGTACCACCATTGCCGTGTTCACCACTAGTTGCCCGTGTGCACCACTATTGCACGTGTCTACCCCATTGACTGGTCACCACTAGTTGCCCGTGTTCACACCATTTTGCCCGTGTCACCACTTTGGCCGTGTCACCACCATTGCCGTGTCACTACTATTGCCCGTGTTCCCACCATTGCGGGGTTTGTCCCTCCCACCCCTTTGCCCGGTGTCTCCCTATTGCCCCCGTGTCACCACATTGCCCGTGTTTGGTTTCACCTTTGTCCGTGTCCTCACTCTCTCCAGCCAGCATGTGAAATGGGCTCTCTCCTTGCGTATGTTATAGAGGGTAGGATGGGTGTCCGTGGGGTGGTGGGTGCTGATTGGCTGCTGATTTGCCTGTGACTGAGACTAACAGGGTCAAAGTTGCTTAAAAAGATAGGGGGTGAACTAAACTTGCCATATGTTCGCGTATTCGCGCGAACTCGAACATGCGATGTTCGCGCGCGAACAGTTCGGGACATCTCTAGGGTCTATATGCAAATATGAAATGTAAGTCTAAGGGGCATTTTACGTTTGAGTTGCCATACCTCAATGCAGCGCAGCTTGAAATGACATGAGGTACACAGGTTTCCATAAGAAGCCTGTTGTACCTTTCACACTGGCCCAGTGTTTGTGATTTGCGGTAGCACAGCACATTACTGCAAACACCCTGCAGCACGTATTTTTAGGGATGCATCTCAAGGGTCACCAATACACTTGTATGGGAGATGCAAGCACAGTGCAACGTGGAAGCACTGGGTCTTATTACCAGTTAAGCCAGCCATAGACGCTTCGATCTGTGGCTGATTTTGCAACAGATTGACTGCTACGCATGCTAGCAGCAATTGGTCGGCCGCAGATTGAAACTGCCCATCTGGGTACTTCAAATATTGATCGGACAAAGTTGACCAGCATCCCCATCCAAAGTAAATGTCAGCACACAAAGGGTGCACGGCGGATTCTCGTAATGATTGGCCGTGCACGATGACTCGAGAATCGGCCCGGCATCGCACCATCTATGGGCGGCATTACCTGTAGTGTTTCAACTGTGTCCAACCAGCAAAAAAACACTGCAGACACAGAGCTCATTGTGTGAAGTGCCCCTTAAGGTCTGCATGCTCAATTGTGGGAGAGGAAGGTTGTGGGTGTGTTTTTAAGGGTTGTGGTAAATAGTCTGCCCCTGTCTTCCAAAGCACCTGCATAACAAAGAATGAGATGTTTGCATGAGGCCACCTTAAAGCGCACCTAAATCTAAGATATCAAAAACACACTTTTTACCAAAGAGCTGTCACTATGGATCAATGTCGCTCCAAAATCCCAGACCACTTTACTTTGGTCTGGGTAAGTCACCATATTTATTTTAGTGTTCTGTGGGTAATAGCTGCAGTTACACATACAGCCAGCAGAAGTCGCCAGATAGTATAGGAAATGTGTTTTCAATATGATGGGTAAGTCCAGAATTGTAATTCTTTTTGCATAGGAAATGACCATCTGTTAACTGTATTTTGATCTCACAACAGTTATTGATCTCACATTGATCATCCATGACAGCCTGAACTGAAGCTATATTGTATACCTAAACACTTTCATATTGCCCTCTTTAACTTTATTGTATTGTAAAATTTGTATTGTATTGTAAAATTTTGAAAAAAACAAACAAAAAACATATGTATAAAGTAAGCATTTTATTTAGGGCCCTTTAGTACAGTGTACTCCGCCGCGATTGCTGGGGAAATGGCTTTTCGTGCCATAGAAAATGGCGCGAAAAGTCCATAACGCCCAGGGGGTAAATCAGATTTCATAATTTTTTTTCTTTTACATCTTTGGATACAGTGTATGATCAAAACACAATTACCACATTTTTCGTACTATAAGACACACCTAAAGTCTTGGAGAGAAAATTAGGGAAAAAAACTAAAACACAGCCATTCAGATATGAAGTGAATATACAGAATGTTCCAGCAAAGTAGGCAGGGCTGAACCAAACAGAATTCACTCTATATTCCTCCAGCCAAAAGGCCAGTACCAGCAGGGATGTCTTCCCAGCAGCAGAGTTTTAGGGCTTAAACTTTAGCATGTGTTTATACACTAGCAGTACACATTCTATGAACACACTGACCAACTTATCTGGCACTGAATAACTTACCTATGAGTAGCTATTTACATTTCGGAGGAGATATGAGTCTTAATTATAAAATGTACTTATTGCAATGCAGAATGTTAATGTAAATACACAACCCATGCTATCTAATTGTAAACGTTCCATAAGTTGGTCAATGTGTTTATAGAATGGGTACTGCTAATGCTAATGCAAATAAGATCTCTTCTTGGCAGCTTTTTAGCTTGGCTAGAACACATTTCTGCATCTTGGGATGCATAGCTATGGCTCCTAGTATGGTTGGGACAAAAAATGTTTCACATGTTCAGAACATATGACGCAGGGACACTTTCCCATTGATTTTAATGATAAAAAGTGTGTCTTACTGTCCCAAAATATGGTACATGCTTATTCAACTTTTTTAAAAAGGCAGAATTTATATTTTATTCAGATCATCCTTTTAGAATTCTTTATAGTCTTTGTAAGTATGTACATACCTGTCAACAATTCCATTTTGGCCGGGAAGTCAAGTTTTTTATGACTTTCCCAATTTCAATAACCTGAACTCACGGTTCCTACTCCACTTGACCAGATGATGTGCGAGATGGGAAGTTTGGAGGCAGAGTAAATCCACCTCGCTCCAAAGTTAGCCAGCTTATAGGAGGGATGGGCAATAAACCTCCCGATACCAGATATGATGGATATGACATCACATTCCTGTATTAATAATGCGGAATACCGGACGTGACGTCCATGATGACAATTCCTGTATGTTTCCCCTATTCAGTGATGGGAAACTTGTATGAATGTATGCAAAAAAGTCTAAAAAATCAGTATTTAACCATGAAGAATAGAAAATGCATCTGAAAATAGATATAACCACTAGAAATATGGAATACATTGTTGCCAACCATAGAATAATCACAGCCCTGCAACATAATAGAGGTGACGAATTTATATATATATCTTTGTTAGTAATTTCTGTTGGGAAGCCTGTTGTCAGAATACATTGCAATGTTCTAAAGAGAACATTGATTGCCCCAAGTGATCTTGAAGCTACAATGAAACCAACGTTGAATAATAATGAGATATTTGTGAGTATTAGTGAAGTACAGTAAATACCCAAGTGATTGAGTTGATGACAGGTGTACGCCGAAAGGAGAAAAGATCAATCACAGTCAAAGAATTGTCTCATAAAGCAAAATACAATTGGTTTGCTTATAAAATGATCAGAGAGAAATATATATGAGGAATATGTGAAACACTTATATGTGTAGGTAAGAAAAGAAACTGCTTACTTAATATTTGACTCCAGCAGCAGCTTTCCTGTGCCTTGTCAAATCTCTCTTGACAACTGGCCCTTCGAGCACAACAAAATATCCTAAATATTTCATATTTTCATCCTAATGTGGTTTGCTGAGTTTCTTTTTCAGCAAACCAAATAATATCGTCAATATACAGGGAGTGCAGAATTATTAGGCAAATGAGTATTTTGACCACATCATCCTC
>CM070032.1:204802769-204828936 GCA_036250615.1 Ptychadena robeensis
TATGCCTCAAAAAACAAAGTTAGTTAGAGGGCAAGATAAAGACTAGCCAATTATTCATATGACCACCCAATAGCTGGAAATGACCTTTTATTAACTGTCTGATCATTGTTCTGTTCCCTGTGTCTGTGGCACCACTAATGGCAAACATTTAGAGTATATGTCCATGAATGTCCATCCCATGCCCTGAATGCAATGTATATGAGTCCCCTCCACAGCATAGTATCTGGGGGTCTCAGCTAAAGTTGATGGTAGAAATAATATGGGGGGGGATTGCACTATCATTTATGGGGCTAATTATATATAATTTTGTACTCTGACTATAATCAAAAATAGATGCTTAAAAATATTGTCTATGGGACAGAGCTATGAAACAGAAGCAAGGAGTTCCTTCCATGACAGCTTTTTTATTAAGTAAGGGGAGCAATGAAAGGCACAGCAGTTAAACCACCAAATGTCTCCAGAAATCATGCCAGTCAAGGGAATTGTGCATTAAATGTACTGCATATAAGAAGGTATAAAACATTTTAAGTGGGGTACCCAGGCACAGAAAGTGCTCTATTTTAACCCTCTTACCAGCAGTCATTACGGTGTTTCAGGGTATATTTTAAGCCATGTTTCCACAGTGCCAAAAATTATGTGCTTGCATACCCATTCGTAGTCAATACATTGGTTTCCATTTCCAATGTCAGAGCACTATATTGTCATAAACACAATGCAATGTAACCAGAACGCATATGCGTCAATGCACCCATAGGCATTGGACATTTAAACAAGAAAAAAATGGCCCTAACGCTGCAAATTTTGACCTATTTGTTGAGAGGGTTGCGTTAATGCAATGCATCCCATATCGCAGTGGAAACATAGCCTTAACTTCCTGGGTGTTTAGCCCGAGTTAACTCGGGGTGAGTTTCTCTGCTAATAAATATATCCGATATCCCCGGCAATTTTCGTATTGGTGGACACATGCCGATCCTTCCAGGTCTACCCCAATAGCGTCAGATATGAGCCCAGAGGGCCGAGCGGTAGGCAGGGACATTGACCTCCATGTCATCCACGTCTCGTTGAGGGCAGGTAATTATTGTTATAGCCCGTGGTGCCTTTTAAAAATAATATGCCTAGAAGGTTAATTACTAATATCGGTAACCCTAAACCAGAGTTGGGAATGCTTACCTGTTCCAGCTGTGCCAATGCCATCCTGCAGAATTGCACTCTCTAATATCAGCGATGTGGAAAGGTGTCCTCTCCATTCATGTGTATTGTAATATAGGCATAAGCCTCCCAGGTCATTGATGACACCAAGGGCCAAAGCAGGTGGCAAATACAAACAGATAACATGGTAATCTGTTTGTATTCATTGTACAACTTTAGGAAAGGAAACCCCAAAATAATTGGACCACCAGGGAGTGTACGCAAGACTTTAACACTATAGGGTAAATCTTTCTCCTGCAACGGATCAATAAAAGTAACCATACACGGGACGATTATTTTGCAATTTGAATGTCGATTCGATCATATTACGCAATAATAAGATTAAGCACTAGTCAACCATCCATCGATTGTAACAGTGTTATAAATTTATGGTCTATTGGTTCTTTTTTTTTTTTTAAAGAGTAATTACTAGAGAATTTTTCGAATAGCTGAGTTTGTAAGCTGATTGCAAAGCCCCTGAAAATTGTATCATTACCAACATTGCTGGAGATGTAGAAAGAGGTTGTGGGAACGTTTAAAAAAAAAAGTTTTTGTATACATTAAGTTAAAAAACAAAGTTGAAATTCGGATTGGTGATGATACCGTGTTCAGGGGCTTTGCAATTAACTCGAAATCTCTAGTCAGTACCAGTTTCTGCCACAAGAGGGCACCTGGAACCCAAAAAACTACATGTTAATGTAAACGAACATATAAAAAGTTACTGATATGCCCAATCACTGCTTGATCGATATTTGGTCTGATATCAATCACTTTGGGTTGATAGTACCAGGTGGGCAGGAATTGATTCCCGTTTGATCAATGTAAACAGATATCGAACCACGTATGGCTTTAGAGAAGAACACAATCTGATTAATCTGATCAGCTTATTAATTGTAACTATTTTGACACAGGTGTTAGAACTGAGACATGGTCAAATGATCCCGACCAGGGGAAGATTAACCCGATTAGCTGATCAAATGGATCATGTGATTCTCTTGTAGGATAACCTTTTCGTAGGAGAACCTGCCAACCATATTTTCACAACAGGTTGAGCGGAAGGTGAAGTTCTTGCTTGTGGCAACTTAAGACTGAGGAAGGCATCTCTGTACAGACCACAAACAAATACGACCACAAAGTTTTCTTGTTATGCCTGTTATTAAGTAAGTATAGAAGAGTGAAGACCACAGTTACTGTGTATTTCAGGAATACTTTAAATGAACATGTCAGCAGAATGAAGAATGAGTTAGGATACAATAAGACATAAAATATGCAGCTAGGAATAGTTTGCTACTAGAAACAAATCCCTGTCCACTGTGATTGAGAGATGTAATAAAGCTGAATCTCCCGTGATTTGTATGTTCTACATTCAGACAGGATCTCTGTGTCTTCCACATTCACCTGTTAGCAACATCACTAGAATTGAAATAGCTTACAGTCACGTCGAGTTTTTACCTTACAGTGCTGATATTGGTTTGCTCTGCACGGAAAAAAGACGGATAGAATTGTGGTAGGGAGGCTTCACACAGACGTTTACAGATTGTTTTTCTAGCTTTTGAGCATTTCGAAAATCTATTATTCATGAGTAATATTAGGCTGTTTATTAGGCGCTATCTGCAGCTGTTTGTGTAGAGCTTTGCAGTTCCGTTGTGTTCGAAGCCATTTTAGGCTATGTCCAAAGGGATATTGGCATTTCAAATTCTTCCATTGACTTCAGCCAGGCTATAATGGAGCCATGGCAGACCAAGGAAGGGGAAGGTGACCAGACCCCATGGCATTCATCAACGAGGGGGAGACTTGAATAGACTAGAGTTGGTAAAATTTGACCACTTCAAATTTGTTGAGTTATTTGCAAAGCCCCTGAACATGGCATCATCACCAAACGTGCTGGAGATGTAGATACAGGTCCAGAGTATACTACAAAAAAAGAAAGTATTGCTCTAACACAAAAAATTTATGCAATTTATGCTAGAGCAAAAACTTTTTTAAAATATTCCCTCAACCCTTCATCTCCTGCAATTTTGGGGATGAGATAATGATCAGAGGATTTGCATTAAACTCTCAAAGCTTGTCGAAAAAAATCAACAATTCAACAAGATAAGGGAGCGCCGCATTCTCTACAACATGGCCAATGTTGTAGGAGTCTACAGTAGTGTTGAGCTTGAATATTGGAATTGCGAATATATTCAGCGAATATCGGCTAATCGAGAATTTGCTAATTTTGCAAATATGGCAGCGGATATTTGCAATTTCGAATCATATTCTGCATTGGGAAGCTTATGGCCATGGATTGCGAATATATATTCGCAATGCGAAAATAAATAGCACATGTCACCATTCATTTTGAAGATTATAATTGTGATTATATTTTCACAATGCGCTCGCAATTGTGAATATTCGCGAATATCACATTCAATATAAAATATCGCAAATTCGAATATTGCCAATGACGCTCATCACTAGTCTACAGTAGGGTGGCCATTGAGGATTCAGTGGACCCCCCAACCTAATACAAGAGTACAAGAGTCCTTGTAACCCTTTACTAATTTCTAAGGGAGTTCAGAAAATATCCTGGCACAGAGTTTTAAATTATTTTATTAAATTGTACCATTCCATATACTCCCAGGACAGCTACTGTACCATGTGCTGCAATTTCTCAGCAGTGATGTAGTCTCAAGTCCGTAAACTGAATGACAGCATAATTTGTGCAGCCCTGGTACACCATGTAAACATTACCACAGGTTACCTCAATATATTGGAACCGTTCCTGATAGTGAGTGAAAGGAAGCAGGTCTGTGCATGTTGTGGGCCGGTATGTAACCTCTTATGAAGGATTATGGCACAGGACATAACAACTGTGCTGGGAGTATATAAAATGCATGAATTTTAAACTCTGTGTTATTTCTAGGCAATTTTTTAACCCGCTTAGAAGTGAATAAGGTCCTGGGGACAATAGGGTGGCTGGTGAGGTCTAGTTTGCCCATTAGTTACTCTAATGATAGACATGCCCAATCATTAGAGTAACTGTGCCAAAAGGGGTGCTGGTTCTAAAATACACAACATAATTTTTTGTTTTAAATACTAAAAATACAGTGCATATATTACACTCCCCTTTGCACGTGCAACTTCATATGCAATGCTGCATTTAGGAGGAAATATATGTGTTTGTACTGTATGTGCAAACACCTAAAAAATATCTCCATGTAAACATGCCCTACCCCTTACAACTGGTTCCTGCCTCAGTTGGGTGAGTTGAGTGAGTTTGGTGGGCTCACAAAATATTTTTTAAGGCTGATAGGCGTTTGAGTTAATGTCTATGCCATTTTTTGCCATGATCTCTAAAATCAGGAAAAGCATCAGTAGGGCTCAGCATTTTCCAAGTGGTGGAAACCAAAGTCATACTATAGGGCCCAGGTGCCCAACCTATGGCCCGGGGGCCTCATGTGGCCCTTTGGGTGTTCTTTGGTGGCCCCCCTCAGTTTTCCACTTGAGGCCCCCGAAACCTAACTATTAATGCATAGGGTATAGGAACTCACCTGTCTTACGAATCAAAGGTTATGTGCCCCATCGATATAATCAATGGCTTTGAAGCACATAACCTTTGATGATATACATGACACAAAATCCGCATTACCATACTACAGTGTTCCTGTATGCTTGAAGTATCATTAAAAACAAATGTAGTTATTTAAAAAATTTAACATAATGTCATACATACAGCCATACATGCTGTAATTTTTTTTTCATTAAAAAATGCTTATACAAGTCAGTATACATTGAAAATGTTATGTATTTTATTTGCCCTTTAGTGATACCAATTGCCCACCACTGCTATAGGGTAAAGAGAAAGATGGAAAGTTTGCCACCAATCGTAACAAATTGGTAAGAGTAGTTACATTTCAATGGATATAGCATTTAACATAAATGGTATGAGTTCTGCTTCAAATAAGAGAACATATTTACAGAACAGTAACTTGTAACAAGTACCTGTTTAATTATTTATACAACCAAGATCATTTTTAATTATGAAAGGGTCTGTTTTCTGTTAATTAGTTTTGCAGTACTTTGCTTATTTGGCTTTAAGTTATTATAAACAGGCCTGTGGAGTAATATAAATGGTTATATAAAGAGCACACTTTGTCACCAGCAACAAAAAAAAAGAAAATCTGTACAAATATGAAATAAATCTGTGTAAAATCTTATTATATTGAGGTTTGGTTGTCAAAATGTACTGAGGGTCAACCAAAATGAATAAGATGTAATGAAAACAGCCCCCCCCCCCCACTTCTAACCCCAACATGCAGAGAATGCTGAAACATACACCATAGGCTACAGAGCATGTAGTAAAGACCATAGAGGCTGTTATTGATGTCTTAAGGCTCCCATACACTGACCGATTTTTCACTTGATTTATGACCGATCAATCACTGCGCGCAGATCACGGTGATCAATCGGCGATCAATGAAGTTCTGCCTACCCTGAACGATCAACCAAGCAAAATCAGAATCGACTTAACAACGGATCGGACATTGAACTGACATGTTGGGTTTTTGGTCGATCATTTGGCAATTGAAGTACGTTGGGGGACCCACAGCCCTATGCAGCAGCCGATCAATGGATTTGTGGAATCGGCCATTTTGGAGATTGGCTCATGTCTAAATCGACCACAAATCGCATTCCCAAGGTGGTGTTCCATCGATTTCCGATCCAATCAATCCCAGATTCCACAATCGCCTGGAATTATCGGATCGGGAATCTATGGCAAATCGACCCGTGTATGGCTACCCTTATGGCTTCAGTATTTGCCAAAGTACTGGGGTAAGCATTTATTGGTATTTTAAATGGAGCTGTGGAAAAAATAGCTATCTATCTATCTATCTATCTATCTATCTATCTATCTATCTATCTATCTATCTATCTATCTATCTATCTATCTATCTATCTATCTATCTATCTATCTATCTATCTATCTATCTATCTATCTATCTATCTATCTATCTATCTATCTATCTATCTATCTATCTATCTATCTATCTATCTATCTGTCTGTCTGTCTGTCTGTCTGTCTGTCTGTCTGTCTGTCTGTCTGTCTGTCTGTCTGTCTGTCTGTCTGTCTGTCTGTCTATCTATCTATCTATCTATCTATCTATCTATCTATCTATCTATCTATCTATCTATCTATCTATCACAGTCTGTATCTGATGTAACCTCCTTCAACAATGGAGTATACTGCCAGAGCACCCTTTAACAGATGGAGCAGAAGTAAAAGTAAGAGGGTTGAGATCATGTAACACTGGTGGGGGTGATTGCACAGATTGATCAACTTGGAAACTTATAATTAAACACTGTATCTCTACTCAAAAATTTAACTGCTTGAAATTACTTTGGGAGGCAGGAGTTAAGCCCCCCATACACGCTTTGATTTGCATGCTCGCAATGATCGATCTTCTGTGAAACCAAGAGCAAATCGAAAGTGCCGTCCTTAAATCGGGCCATAAATTGGAACACAAATCCATCTTAAACATGTCCATCATTTTTAGATCGATCTGCTTTCTTTGGATGGGGACCCCATCCCCAGTAGGGCTTTAGGTTTTGTTAAACTGGTCCTATACTCATCTTTTGTACTTCATATTCACTCTGACACTCTGTTCTCTGCCTTCAAACAGTAAAAAAATCTCATTCTTTTGCTTCATCAGGAGTGTGCCCCAAATGCATCTCTGATACATCTCAACCTCCCTAGTGGTCTGCACGTACAATGCCAATCGGAGCAGTGTACACTGTTCACTGCTTAAAATTTTCGCCCTCCCCTATACACTGGGCTGGGAAACCGATGCCCCTCCATTAACATGGAGGTCTATGGCGCCCCGTCCCTTCCGCATCACTGTGCTGAAACCCCGGAAAAATGTTGCAGCAATTTAGAGCATATGTAACCATTTCTACTCTCACTTTAAACTGACCCATCACCTGCTTTTTAGCTTTTATGGGCATCAAAATAGGTGATAATAGCGAAGATTAAGGGTTAAAAGAAAAGGCCGGGCCAAAAATCATCTAAATCCAGCAATGCTTCACTCCTCCAGGAAAATCTGGCTGCTGTCACACCAACAAAGAGGTGGCAAAGTGGAACAACTGGGCTAGCTGCAAAGTTGGCAAAGGGGTATTCTGTGATCCAGAGTCAGTGCAATTGACAATCATGAGCCGTGGTACCAAGGATTGAGACAGTCTGTAAAAAAACAAGCCGAACGTCAGAAGCAGGGAAATCAGGGAAAAAAATATCAGATGATCAGGAACCTGGGTTCTTGCTCAGGCAACTTCCTTTTATCTGAGGCTTCCTTAAATAGGGCTGGAAGGAAAAGCACTTCAGCAGCCAGCAGTGTACGAGCTTCTGTGGCATACTCTAGTCCTCTAAGACAAAGGGAAGAAATATGGGACAGAGCAAGAATCAGGCATAGTAGAGGTAACACGCACAGATCCACTGGTCTTACGCCTTACTAGAGGGGGCGAGCATCCCCGAATTTAGATGAAGTCTCGCTCGGCCATCTTGAAGACTGGGACACCGCTACGCCGGAAAAGGGGAAGGTAAGTTATTTTTTTGGTTTGGGAATTGGTTTGTCTTTATTAAGACTGCTGAAAGGTAAAGCTGGCCATAGACGTCTAGATTTCTAATAAGATTTCTGAGAGATCGACCGGCACGATCCATTGTTCACAAATCGATGCATGCATAAAGTGAGCGATTTACTAAGATGGAGAGATATCTCACAAAAATAATTCATGCAGGGATCGGACATGTCTGTAAATTTTAGTTGATTGATCATGAATCGAATTTTTTTAAAACAATTTCAATGATTTAGAGTTAATTGCAAAGCCCCTGAGAATAGTATCATCACCAAACTTGCTGGAGATGTAGAGAAGGGTTGGGGTATACTACAACAAAAAGTATGGCTCTAACACAAATAGTTTTTGCACAAATTAAGTTCAAAGTCACATCAACATTTCGAAAATAAGAATTTCGACTTTGATTTTGAACTTAATTTATGCAAAAACTACATGTGCTAGAGCAAAACTTTTTTTTTCAAATGTTCCCACAAACCTTCTCTACATCTCCAGCAATTTTGGTGATGATATAATTTTTTGTGGCTTTGCAATCAGCTTACAAACTCAGCTAGTCGAAAGATTCAACCATCTCTAAACTGCAATAAACATGCATTGGATGAAAGGAACACCATACAATTTTTGTGCATATTTATGGTTTATATTTGGGTTTGTTTAATGCCTTTTTTTAGGTGTTAGTGATAATGAGTAAAACTTAAGTTCAAATCCCTTCATTAGGTTAATAGTGTTGGGGAAATTTTGCTGGCCCTTATAATGTTAGAAACTGGTAATGTAACTGAAGAGAAATTTTCCCACAAGGTCACTGACTGCGAGATAAACAAACTGACAGAGGTTCCAACCTTTTCCTATTAAACAAAAAAAAACGTGTTTTCATTGTGCTTCGTGCTCCTTTTTATTGTTTTCCTTGGCATTGTGGGCAAAAATAGAATAAGCTGGGAGAAAGAAAAACCTGACGTTAACTCTTCTACTCTTTGTGAAAAAAGAAATGAAAAAAAGTATTAAGTAGACTTCTGATTTAACTAAGCTTAATAAAAATGTGTGATTTCATTATTTAATGCTCTTTTGAACCAGTCTACCTACCTCAAGAATGTGAACCTGAACAACCAAGAGGCATAGATCACTGTTAATTATTAGCAGCAGCATTTTCAGGCTTAGAACATTTCGTACTGCTGTAGTTATATAAGAACAGACGGTTCTGCAAAACTTTATGTGGAAATTGGCATGTGGTTTACCATATGGTATTTCTGATACATTTCCATTGTTTAGAACCAGCAAGGCAAGGTGTTTTCTAACAAAAATTAACCAAAACTGGTGATGGCCTTTCAAGAAAAAGTAAATACACCCCATGATTCAACCACCTTCAGCAGCAATAACCAAAAGTAATACATTTTTATATGACGTTATATAAATACATTTTGGTCCATCATTCTTTAAAACAATACATTGTTAAGGGCGTTTATTTATGCACAGCTCTCTCTCTTATAATATAAACACATATTGAAATAAACTTTTAATTACCTCAGATCCAGCACAATGATGGAGAAGCGCTTAATAATCCTAATAAAAATATTCTTATGTGCTTCTGTTCCCGCTATCCTAGGGAGTTTCCTTTTCTAGAATTGGCACTGCTGCTAGTCTTGCTGTATCATGTTTCCTTCAATAGAGCGAATGGTCACTAGATGATGCTAAATAAATGTTTTTAATGCTGAAAACATGTCCCCAAAGATTGGAAAGGGAGTGGTTTTATACTCAATACAAAAAACAAATAAACTTACCGGTACTTACCTACATGGGCCTTGATCCAGGCAAAGAGAGAAAAATCGAATACTTACCTTTCCCTATTCCTCACTCCAGCGCCGACATGCCTGGAGTGTCCTGTCCTCCAGCATGTAAGATGGAGGAGCGAGACTCTTCCGTTCTCACTCTTTCCACCAATCCAGATCTGAATCCGGTAATGCTCTGTCCCTCGATCATCACTGGATGCAGATCTGACTGGCTGCCATGCACACAGGGATTATGGGAGGCAGATATTAGAACATCCACTTGTGGCCGGAGTTGGCGGCACGTCACAGGAGGGGTGGGGCGCCACAGCATTTTGACAGATTTCACCAAATAAGTAATTTTTTTTAACCTCTGATCTTCCCTATAGGAAGCAGATACAGAGGTGGTAGATCCACTTTAAGTCATGATGCCTCCCTTTTCAAGTCTCTCTTTGCCTTCCAAAAAGGAGATGCTATTATGATGGCAGCATATTATCACAGAGTAGGAGTGATGCAGGACAAGCAGAATTTAATGATTACAGGTAAGGTTAATTTTTTTCATATTTAGAGATTGAATGTATGAGGGACATGGAGAACATTAGATGTCTATAGGTGTGCTTTGATGCCTTGGTACTGCATATCATTTGACTTGAGATCTGAGCTTATGATGAGCAATTGCAACACCTCTCTAGCGCACTGCTGAGGTACAGATTTCCGCTCAAAAAGCGCACCATAGAATTTTTTTTAATGCTGTAAGCCTGTAACTTCCCAAAATATGTCCTTACAAGGGTCTAGTAGACATTCTGAATATAATAATGTTTGAAACACACAATTATGTAAAAAAAATTACATTTACATTTTTTTATATAAAATATAATTTGAATGATAAAATACTTTTCAGTACCTTTCAGTATGTATTTATATTTGTTTTCTGTATAGACTACAATTTGTATTCAATTGTAAATGTGCTTTTTTTTTAGTTTGAACTGTACTGGATACAGTTATTCCCCTTTAAATTTGGTGCCCCCGCCCCCGATGTGATGTCACCAGGCCCTCACACCGGAAGGGAAAGGACCAAATTCTAATTACTTTGAAATCGAACTAAAGCAAAAAGCTGTATTCAACGAGATTTGAAAATCCTGCTGTGTGGTTTAAGTGTAAAAATCCTGCCCCTTCCCGGTGTGGCGTAATTAGGAACTTTCCACCAGGAGGCGACAGGATTTATGAATTCAAACCCCACAGCGGATTCCTGGGCGCTATCAGGTCCATCGCCACCCCCTGCACTATACACATTGTTTGGCGGGGATGCCGACTGGTCCACTTACAATCTGCAGAAAACTGTATTCATTGCGGTTTGAATTTGAAAATCTCACCGCCTCCCAGTGTTACATCATTGCGTACGTCCAGCAAGCATCATCCAGCAGATTGGGGCCGCCATGAATGCATGGACAGGTGAGTGAGAGCCGTGGGGCAGCGATCAGCACTGGATGAGTTCAGCTCGTCCAGTGCACTTTAAGCAAGTCAGCACTGGACAAGCTGGACTCAACACAAACGCTAGGGAGGTTAAGAGCAACAACTACATTCTGTAGTAATTTCCTGGGTGCTTGGAATCATAATACTGCTGAATGTTCAGACTTCAGCCAAGCTGTAGCAGTCACACAGATGGTTCCAAGTTTAATTAAAATACTTTGACATGTAGAGGATTTCATGTTTTTTTTAAAGACTGCCCCCACTCCAAAAAGTTTTGTAATTGCAAACTTTCCAACCCTAAACCAAGGTGCCACATTTTTTTAGAGTTGATATCTCCATTCAACCCTTTCAACAGGACACACTTGTTTAACTGCCCTAGCGGTCGGGACGGCACTATCTCGTCCAGCGCTGCTACTGCTACTATAGCACTGGACGAGATGATGCCGTCTAGTGAACATCGGAGCAGCGGCAGCGCATACTTACAGTTTTGTACTGTCCCAGTGTCCCCGATGCGACATGCTGCCAGCCAGCTCCATCTCTTCTTCCCCCGTTTGATGACGTCAGATCAGGGAGGCGGCGGAAAATTTGAAAGTCAATTGCATGAAATCAGTTTTTCAGTAGAAAACTGATTTCAATGTGCATCTATGTAAAAAATAACTCCCAAATAAAAAGTCTCTGGTGCCCCAGATGTGCCCATTTGCAGTAAACATCTCTTCCCTGTCTTTATCACATCCATCACATCAGGTTAGAGAGGGTTAACTGCAAATGGGAACATCTTAGGCACCAGAGACCTTATTTGGGCGAGATTTAGTACATAGCAGCCTAGCTTTGTGCCCTGATTTTTGTGTTTTCTCTTTAATTTTATTTAAAAATTTTCTTTTTTATTTTACATAATTGTTTGTTTCAAACATTATTATATTCAGGATGTCTACTAGACCCTTGTACGGACATATTTTGGGAAGTTACATGCCTACAACATTTACCATTGAAGTCTACGGTGCACTTTTGGTACAGAAATCACTTGCTTTTTCTTTTAAATGTATGGCAATGAACTTTTAACTTGCTTATCAAGGCCTAAAGCCGGCAATACACAGCTAACAGGGTGACGTAAGAATCGCCAGGCAATCGCACAATGAGGATGTAGGATGTAGCTCTTCTCGAAGCAATACACAGTCTGACCGGCTTGGACTTTCACTCCTTGGAAGATTTTCAATGGATGTGAATATTATTTCATATTTTAAAATGATAGTTTGGAAATTGTCTCCTAACCCTTACAAAATGTATGAGTAGCATGTATTGTTACGGCACTAGTGATGTTTTTCTGGCATGGATTTAACACACTCCTGGAAGATTTAGACCACCAAACTACTAAATCCTCTACTTTTAACAAGGTTTTCACTCTTTCTGATTATCAATTAACTGATTCTGATTAGCATTCACCTTCTTAATTGCTATAGAAGTAAAAGTCTGTACTGAATTTTTCTGCTTCAACATTTTTGACATTCTATAACACAATAAAATATGACAAGTATTGTTTCTCATTTTTCATTTTAGCAGCTGCTAATTAACAGCATACTTTTCATTAGCTCCTGATATGTTTAACCTTATAAATAAAAGAGGGTATACATTCTTTTTCCCACAACTGTGTAACCCTTTGTGTAAGGGGTGTTACTTTATACTGCCCAACATCAGTCCTGGTCCGACACTAACCAATAGGCTTGTACGCAGAGCTTGAGACTTGAGACCGGTAAACATATACAACACATTTGGCAGGTTCTACCCCCAGGACTGGGTAGATGCCTTACATACTGGTGAAACTCATCACTTCCTTCACTCAGTTATAATGAAATCACACAGATTCTATATCATTTAGTAAACTTTGACAATTCCCTTGTTTATTGTAGAGCAGCATACAGTATTGGGGAGGAGGGTGCAGTGTAATGTTAGGAGTTTCCATAGAATACTAACTCAGTTACTCTTCTAATCAAATTAATAGAGACATTCTCTCAGTTATAGTCCTTCAAAGTTTTATGGGGCTGCTATCTAACTAAAATATAGGCTCTTTGATGATTGCAGTTCTAGTGTTATCAAGTGACTGCAAGGCAAGGCAGCTGGAGAGATTTTTATGTATAACTGTAGTGTAATGTAACCTCATGCAATTAGAAATACTGCCCACTTCAAGATTATGGACCATGATGCTCATGGGCTCAAGGAATACAGGGGGTCTGAACCCTAGCAAGTTGTTCTGTGAGGGAATAGCTGGGCATGTTTTCCACTTCGAGATCAGTGACCAACATCAGTTTAGTATCTAGTCTAGTCTAGACCAACACAATCTGTATCTATGCCCCAGCTATGAGGAGCCACCCCTTTTGCAACCACATACCTGTGCTAGGTTTCCAGAGGGGTAGATTGTGGCCCAGACCAAGTGGTGAAGACCTAAGGTTTAGGATTCAGGCTATGTTTTCACAATGTTAAGGGATGCCACCCCTGCATGATCGCATGCCTTGACAGGGATGTCGTCACATCCCATACATATGCATGATTTCCAGCCCCGCTGTTCACACGGCTTTCACATGGCAAAGCTGAGTGGACATACTGCCCTGTGTTAACCTCTCGGCTGGCGGACCAGCTGAGAGCTGTGTGAGCAGGTGGGGCAAAAAGTCATGCATATGTATGGGATGCACGACATCCCTGTCAAGGCATGCAATTATCAATGCATCCGTAAACGCCGTGGAAACATAGCAAATACTAAATAGACACAATACTTTAGCACACCCTCACAGGGCAGCTGTCCCTGAGTGGGGGAGGAAAAAGACCCTGAACAGTAAGTGACCCCATTATTTATTAGCTCCCTGGCATGACTTATCAGGCCACCAAGCCTTCTGATTGGCTTAGTATAAAATCCATTAGTGTTGAGCTCGAATATTCGAATTTTGGATATATTCGGTGAATATCGGCTATTTGAGAATTCGCAAATTTCGGGAATATGACGGCGAATATTCACATTGGGATGCTTATGGGCATGGATTGCGAATATATATGCGCAATGAGAAAATAAATAGCACATATGACATTCATTTTAAAGGTGATTACGAGGCAATTATAATTGCGAATTGCGAATATAGAATCAAATATTAGTAGCATTATTCACAAAATATCGCAAATTCGAATAGTGCCTATGCCGCTCATCACTAAAATCCATCAAAAAGTGTCGTTTTCCAGTGCACAGTAGGTAGTAATTGTGGACTAATAATAGAGTACACTGCTGTTTAGTTTCACAGATACAGCCGATTGTATAATCATAAATTAACACTAACTCTATATATAGGAAATAAACATCATGACATTTGTGAGTTTGAATTGAGTGACAGTATGTCTCATTCTATGTCACAACTCCGTTGTACTTTTACGCCTCACTTTACAAATACTGTATAGTTAAGTGGTAAAATAAAAGATAAACACACAGAAAGTAAACTTCCTTTGTAGCTAGTAGCAAGTTTGCATACCTAGCAAAACTGAAAAGAAGTCATTCCGGGATACACTAATGACTTCATGGAATTAAACATCCTGACAAGTGACACATCAGATAGAAATGTCTAGCTCTCATATAAAAAGCCAATTATTGAGTCCTGGGTTTAAAAAGAAATCTGAAAATGTTCATACTGGCTGGGGTGAGTAATTGTTATCTGCCACGAATCTTCCAATATGTTTGTGGATTATTAGAAAATAATGTGTTTGTGTTATTTAAAATGGGAACAGCTTTCCCAATTTAATAATACTTTGAATTTAGATGTTTTCCAATCCAGGAGGGCTGACAGTTCTCTACATTTGAACAAATGGTACAAAGAATTACACCGTCACATACCCAGCTAATGTCCCTACTTATACTTTGCGTTTACTGCCTGTAAATAACTTGCAATGTTTTATTAAGGAAAAAATATTACTGAATTCTACATTTCTTACATTTACAAGTTCAAATTATTGCTGTTTGTGTTGAATATTATTCTTCTCTTGGCTTATATTGATTGCCTAAGAAATAAGAACAAGGCATTTATACTGTGTACAGAGTATTAAAGCTGAACTCCAGGCTAATGCACCAATAAAATACATAAGAACTGAATTTCCAAATGATTTGTAATTGTGCTTCGCCAGTCTTGCTTCCTCACAGATAGATAGAGATCTACAGATAGAGATAGACCCATCATCATCTTTGGTCTTCCTCTAACTAGACTCTCACCTCTTTAGTCCATCATGAATGGTGCTGCTAGACTCATTTACTTCTCTAACCGCTTCTAATACGATGCTCTTCTCTGCAAATCTCAACACTGACTTCCAATTGAGAATCAAATTCATAGTTCTGTGCCTTGCTTTAAAATCATTCCACACCTCCTGTCCCACTTACATTTACAACCTGGTCTATAAATATACCTCTAACCACCCACTCTGCTCCTCCAGTGAAATCCCCACTCATAACGTCATCACATGTGTATCTTCAAAACTTCTCTAGGGCTGCTCCTACTCTCTGGAACTCTCTCCCACTTCCCATTAGACCTGCTTCAACCTTTGGCACTTAAAAAACCCCCTGAAAACCCAGTCTAGCTACCCATCTTCTCATTCCTGACATCACCATTACAGTCCCACGCCACTCCTACCTCCCCCATTGTATACTTTGCTCCAAACCTATTGAAATCCTCCTGTGTCATATACAGTTTTCCCAGGGGTGGTCCTGGGGAGATCGGTGCCCTGGGCACCCCCTCTGATGGCGCCCCCCCCCCCTCCAGAGTCCATAACAGCAGAGTCTCACCTCACCTGAAGTGAAATTTGTATCTCTGAATCTCATCTACCCTCACTCGCGGGGGGAGGCAGGGATTGGGTTGCTTGTGAGGTCTATATCACCCCAGATCCCCACCTCCCCCCGACAAACATTTCCACTCCCAGGGAGAGGGGGGGGTGAGCCTCCTCTACTCTCACCCTAGGCGAGCGTGCAGACAGAGGAGAAGAAATCTGGCCATTGGGAAAACATTTTTTATGCCCACATGCCGCCCCCGACATGATGCCACCCTGGGCAACTGCCCAGGTTGCCCATGCCTACAACCACCACTGCCTGTACCTGTGTTATCTTGTGTTGCATCTCAACTCTAATTTATTGTACAGCGCTGCATAATATGTTATAAAAAAAGGGCTATAAAAATTATGATTTGATTGTGGAGTGCTATGCAACCATCATACCAGCTCAGAGGTAAATAAAACTTTAATTTTACATATATAGTTTTTAGATTTTGAGTATACATAAACTTTCACAAAGCACAGGAGAAAACCTTATAGACCAAGAATATAACAGCAGACCCAACCAAGGTGGAGATTGCAACTAATAAGAGGAAGAGAGGAGAGAGACTAACTGAATAGAGGACCAAATCCCACATGAGGTTGTAGTGTAGAAAAGTACAATTTGTACAATGTATGGCATGAAGGTTTTCAACATCTTCAGTAGATCAGTCTAAATGTGTGATGGTATTTCCAGGTATGTTAAATGAAGTCCTACATTTATGGAACTCAAATTATCACAGCACAGCAAGGACTCATCATATACCTTATATACTTGAGTATAAGCCGAGTTTTCAGCATACAGAATGTGCTTAAAAAGTGAATATAATTATCAAAAAAAAATTTGAAAACATGGAAGTCCAATTGCTTCACTTGTTATATACCCACAAATACAACATAAAAGTGCATAATTGCTACTCGTGTATTTCCTTAATTGTTGAAAGACAATGTAGATCATCCCTGCAGGGTCAGGAACCGGCCTGTTTGCCTATATTATTTTCCCTAGGATAAAAAAAACAAACATTTCTTAAACCAGTGATTCCCAAATTTTACTAGCCGCATTTGGGTTGCAGTACACCTTGTACCTTTCACACTAGCTAAGGTTTATGCTTTACTGTAACGCATAGCACCCTGTAGCATGCATTCTTAACACGTATATGAGACGAAAGCGCAATGCAGAAACATGCAGAGTTTAATTACAGTAGCTGTAGCACTACTGCTAACATGTCCATTAACGGTAAACAAAAACACATCACCACTGCAGTGTAGCTAGTGTAAAATGACTCTCATTCTTTATTTGAAATAAACTCCCCTTTTCTCTCTGTTATACACACACACTCATCATAAAGGGACATTCATCATTCACAAAGAGACAGATTCTCGCACGCACAGTACATGCACTTCACTTACTGTCTGCAGCTTGTTCCTCCATAGTTGGCTTCCTGCTTGTCCCTCCTCCTGGCTTCTGATTGGCTGGCAGTAGTGGGGAAGGGTAGGGTCACTCTGTTCACTCCCTCTCTCTGACTCTTTCAGCATGATAATCACATAGAAGGCTCCACATGCCACCTTGGCTGTCCCTGCCGAAATACCTTCACGCCCCAAGGGGGCTGCAACAAGGCTGGAAACCACTGGCTTATACTATATTATACTATATTTATCAAAATCTCTTTCTGCTGTCAGATATTGCACTACTAGGAGGAACATTTAACCAATCAACAATGTGTAAATGATATAGCAGTAGATACCTGTCCACAAGCCAATATAAATGTATAGCCAGGTATTATTCACCGATTAATAATGTCTCTCATACTGTCTCAGGATATTACACCTGCTAAGAAGAGCATAAAACCCAACCTGGCTGCCTGCAAATAATTATGCCGGTTACTTGTGGACAGAAAACCAGCAATTAAATCTTAAGATCAAGTACCATAAATGTATTATTAGTCTCTTTTAAACTGTCATAACACACAACACCAGCCAGGAGAGGAAAAAGCTTTTCCAGCCTCTATGTAATGTATTATTCTGGTTATCTGTCCTCAGACAGCCAACCATTTAATTTTTAGAGCAAGTACTATAAATTTGTTATTAATCTCCTTTAAACTGTCACAGCAAGTTATACTGGCCAAATGGGAAAAAAGCCTTCTAGGCTATATATAATTTATTGTGCTGGTTACCTGTCCACATGCAGTCAACCATTTCATTTCTGAATCACCCAACCTAAATTTAAAAACCTCTTTTATATAAACCTAGCATATCATACTTGTCAAACAAGGAGTAGAGCCTGTTAAAGCTTCTTGCAATGCGCCATGCTGGCCACCTGGCCTCAAACAGCAGCTACCATTGAAATCTTTGTAATTCTTTCTCAGGCTCTATACAGGTGCTAGATAACAGTTGTACTAATTATCGTCATGACCCTCTCAGGCCAATATCCAGCCTGTACAACTTTGTAATGTCATTGAGGGACCTGTAGTGATGGACAAACATCAGCTGCGGCTGATCGCGAACAGGCAAATCCAAATTCTGCAAATACCCGGCGTTCGCATGTTCACGCCGAACCTCCATTGATTTTGATGAAGGGCGAACTTCTCAAACCTTCAGGTCATATTTGTAGCCAAAATACCAATAAAAAAAAGTCAAAGAGGTGCAACCAGATGGACCATGTCATGCCAAATGGGGATCAATGGCTAAGCTTCTCCCCCAAAATATGTTTTATTTTTAAAATGCCATTTTCTTCAGGTCTAATGGCCAGAAATCACATCTAGATAACAGAGTTTGCCAAAAGTTACTTGACAGTACCTTCTGCCGCGCATCACATTTAGTCAGATCTCTCTGCAATGCATAATACAGCATATCCCACCCGCAGAGAAGCATTTTTGTAATGATGAACTACATGTAACAGAACACTTTAGCTATAGCTACAGATCACTGGATGGCGTATAATAGCAAAGAAGCTCAGCCACTCCTCAATCAGCAGCAGCTCTCCCTATCTATCAAGTACTGGAGACGTACGATAAATGTAAAATGGCTTTAGGAGATAAAAATTTGTTATTAGCTGTACTGTCCCACCTGACTATAGGGTTTGGGGTTGCACATTCTCTCCATGTTAAGGTATATTGGGTGGGTCGAACACCCATAATGTTCACCAGTATTGAGAACTGCGAACATGCTATGTTCGCCGCAAACTGTCCGCTGGGCGAACTTTTCGGCCATCACTAGTGACCTGGCAGGATAGAACACTGGACAATCCAAATTACCTATGATCCCATTGCTTTGCCTTGAATCAGTGTGTCCACTTGTCAAAAACATATTAAAAACTAGTGTTGATCACAAATATTCTAATACTTACTTACAATACTTTGAGAATTTGTGAAGATCTCGAATATAGTGATATATCTTTGAAATAAAAAATATTCAATTTTTTTTTAATCAGTACCCACAACTACTGTGCATTTTTGCATCTTTAAGGAGGGATTGGGTGTCTCCTGGTTGAGAACTGTATATGAGGCATGAATAGCAGTGCAACTGCCACTACGGCTGGCACAGTAAGTGACCTTTGTTGGAACTGTCCCCAAGCCTGTACCCTGCAGGGGCACAGGGCCATGGAGAGATAGGCGTCTGTGAGGGGTCCAGAAAAGGGGAGATTACCTCAGAGACACAGTCTGCAGTTGGAACACTTCAAGGAAGGCGTCCCTTGTCCGGAGAAAGCAGCGAGAGAAGCACCTGCTTAACCCATACCGTTTCAATTACACCCATGGTCATGAAATATTATGTGGGCATCACTCACATATTTGCTGAATTGTTGGCTTCTTTCTTCTTCTCTGCCCTTTTCAAATGAAGGACTGAAAGTGCTTGCTAAGAACGTTTTCGTTTATATGGCTTTGCTGCCTAATGGAGTCTCACTGGAACCACAGTATATATTCTGAGTTTGGACTATAACTGAAGATGTGATTGAAAAAAATAAAAAACTCATGTTTCATAAAAAAATTTTAGTCCTCAAACACAACATTTTGAAGGTGGAAGGACCTGTGGACAGGAAAAACACAATTCACAATTCAAACACAATCGCTCGTGCAGCACTCCATTGTGCTCAAATCTATAAAAAAAAACTTTCTTTGAGCAGGATCAATTGATCCCACTTGGTCAGGGGTTCATATAAGTGGTACTTTGGTACTCAAAAGGGGCCAAAAACTAGCCTTGCTTATCTGCATTTTTGTTACAAAGCTCATATGTGTACTTACAACTTGGAGGCACTCTGGAATGTGGCTGGAATATGACTATGAAAGGTTGACATTTGGACTGCAGGTAGTCTCAGGGGTTAGTCAAAAAAAGTCAGGGTTGTACTACTGAGGCATGACATCTGGGGGTTGTACTGTGAGAAGTTACATGTAACCCAAAGCCAGCTGGTGACCTGTGGATGGAGACAGCTAACCGGAGGCTCAATTAGGAACAGGGAGGTCCATCTGCAGCAGAATCTACCATAAAGGAGACTGACACAGAGGACAGTGAGAAAGACCACCCTACAAACATCATCTCCCATCTCCTGGTACTCATCTGAGGAGCTCAATAAAAAAATTATGTGCACCCTTGCCCTAGATCAAACAGGGAACCAACATGTTTTACTTTGTATGGGGTTAGCATAAGAAGCAAAAGTTGTAATAGGACATAATACATTTAAAAATGATCAGGTGATGATGTTCGTGGTTCAGGCTGGGAATGAGCAGCACCAAGTTTCATAAAGGATTAAAAAACAAAAAAGAAAGAAACGTATTAGCAAAAATATAGAAATAACTATTTTCCACTGACATTGACATTTTTCCATCTATAGACACGCCATCAAGTGTTTTATTATCAGTTACTTTACTATAGGTTTGTGATTAAATAGGTCATCTGAGAAGGATTTGTTCTGCGTCCAAACCCTAAAATGATGAATGTTGAATTGCTTCCACATACTGAAGACAATGTATTTTTATAGTTTCAATTACAGCTTAATTTTTGACAGAGGTAACTAAGATTTAAAAATCCATACTGCATACAGGAATATGAGCCAAAAACGTGATTTATGGCAGTGCTGGCAGAAGACTAAAGTGGACGAGCCAATCTTCAAAATTCTATTTAATGTTGTGGTTCAAGCCAAGCATAGTGTGATATCATCCAATTTCTCCTTCTGTGATGACACATTGTTTATGTTCTATTGTAATCTCAGATAACTGCATAAAAAATGAGAAGTGTGACATTTCTTCCTCCATCTGTGTATTTTTCAACAACTGGGACACTTTTTTTTAACAAATTGTACTTATAACTGTTGTAGAGGAACATCTCACCTTACGTTGTATCACGTACCATAAAAAAAATGCTAATATAGTTTAATGTCCTGTGGAGATTGATTTTGTAAATTCAACATATAACTTTATATTGGAGAGTAAAGCTGGCTATAAATGGATCTTTATCTGGCTGTAAACAATGAACAGGAACAGATAAGTGAATTTCTAGTTTCCAGACTCAATAACACAATGCTTAGTTACTGGTGGTTGCAATGCATCAATGTATAAAATTGTGACATATCTTCATGTGTGATCATTATTTGCATTATGGTATTAGAAGAACAACCTTATAAAAATTGTTCTGGATATTGGTAGCCCTAATTCCAGCCATTGGATATGCCTGAATGAACATATTAGAAAACCTGTCCCAATTACAACCAACTATCTCTAATGTGAACTTAACAGGGAGCTGTTTATGATCCTTTCAACATAACCCCCGAGTCTTGGGAATCTCTGATGTATGCCAATGAGACAGACAAGGGGATACACTTTGGTTCATTTTAGCTGGTCACATGCAGGTCGATTTTTTGTTTGATTCCCAAACAAACGATCGCTGTTCGTGGCAATCACTCAGTGATCGAACATTTGGGAATAAATCGTGGCCACCCTTTCTTTGAGTGGCCACGTTTGATTCCAGAACCATTATGAGCGATTGCCACGAACGAGCATGATGATTTAACATCAGAACAATGATTGATCACCAAAATGTTGATCAAGGGGACCCCAGCCTAACTATGGAACGGTAATCGATTATGCAATGTGGTACACACCACTTTTGCCAAATCTTGCATCACCTCTTACATCATCTCGTCCCAACCGATCATTCATCTCTTAAACAGGTATCGACCCGTGTTTGTCCAACTTAACTTAGCAACTTGATTTTCCTGGCCCACCTCATGTCAGCCTACTACGGGCCATCTTTGCCCCCATGACCCCCAAGGACAACCCTAACTAGCAATTTTAAAAAGACCCACCTGTAGGTGCCTCGATGTTCTTTTTCTTTTGTCCTCACTCCAGACAATCCTAACGGTGAATACAATGGTGGCCTCGTGGGCTTCCAGCGGAAGTTGTGTGCCAGGCTGCCAGCTTGTCCTCTTGTAACACATTTATTCAGCATTATCGCCTTGATGTCAGGGGGCACCCTTAGGGCTCTGTGGGTCCTGTGGTTTTGGCTTGCGCTTTGTCTCAATAAATTTCTCTTTTTGCAGTAACTGGTGGTGCCACTGTTGCTCTTCCCTCCCTGGGGATATTGCTTGTTAAGTCCCATTGTAGGCTGACATGAGGTGGGCCAGGAATCTGGAAAATTGTTATTATAATTTTCCTTTCCTGGCTATCACCTTATGTCAGCCTCACTTTCCCACCCGAACCGTCACAAGTCTAGCGATTGGAACATCGATGCACCTACAGGTGGGTCTTTTTAAAGTTGCTAGCTAAGGTAGTCCTTAGGGGTCATGGGGGCGGAGATGACCCATAGTAGGCTGACATGAGGTCATGGCCAGGAAAGGAAAAAAGGATGGTCAAAAAATTTGCAGTGCGAATTTTTAAGTAGAAATTTCGCCGAAAATTCGCATAGTCGAATATTGATGGGGTCATTTCGAGTTTTCGCCGAAAAAGTCGAAAATCAGCCTGATATTTCGACTAAAATTTCAACTTAAATAATAACTTTGCTTTTGATTTGCCGTGCCGCTATTTCGCGTGCGAGTATCGCCATTTTATTTAAAATTTTCGCATGCGGGAGTGATTGGAAAATTCGCATTGGCGAAAATTCGCATGGTGCTAGCTAACTTTGTCAGCTTATTGCAAAGCCCCTGAAAATGGTATCCTCACAAAAATTGCTGGAGTTATAGAGAAGGGTTGGGGGACATTGCTGGAGTTGTAGAGAAGGGTTGGGGAAACATTTGAAAACAATAAGTTTTGCTCTAACATGTCAAGTTTGTGTATAAATTGGGTTTAAATCTCAGCTCTGATTGTAAAGCTCTGCTACTATGTACACTGATTCTTCTATTATAGCTCATACAGCAAATCCAAATTTTTCACCTTATGTGAATTTTTGACAGTATGCAAATTTTAGACTTTTTATGCGAATTTTTGGCGTTATGCGAATTTTCGACGTTGACTAGAAAAAAGTCGAAATTTCGATTGGGAAACTCGAAATTTAAGTAGAATCGAATTTTATTCATTTCGACCATCTCTACTGGTAAGTATGATAACAATTTTCTGTATTCATTAGTTTACTTACCTCAATGAGCAAGAAAACACAGAGAGTGAAAGTCAATTTAAACACTACTTTTGCACATTTCCAACAATGTGGGGATTACACAATGTTCAGGGGCTGTACAATTAACTCACAAAGTCAGCCAGTCTGAATTCCTCAAAAAAAGTTCAAGCACCTCCTAAGCACAGGTAAGAATTCTGTTGCATACACTCAGGAGAGTGTAAACCAGTAAACAGCCCTGCTTTGTTTAATTGGTAGTAAAGCTTTTCTTGTGCTCTACTTATGTCAAAGGAAAACCTACTGTACATAGAGCTCCACCATCTATGCCTGCCAGAAGGAGTTTCCAAATGAATGGTTAAGCTGGGCAATACTTTTGCCCAAAGACACAACGCGCCACTGTTCAGTCACCACCCCTTACGCTGAGTACCTCTTTCCTGCTGGATGATGTTGGGGGTGGTAGCATGATCCTACCCTGGGCAACCCATGGGCAATGTTGCCCATGCCTAAAACCACCACAGCTTTCAAGTAGATATGTTCAAACAGGATTCTTCCCTTAGCAGTTAGAAAGGTGTAGCAAATCAAGTACATGAAATTGCAGCAACTTATTACTGTCAGAATCGTGGATTGTGGACAGGATAGTGTCCGGATCTAAACCCAAGGATGCTTTGATGTTTGTCTGCAGCTCTGTTTGCTGTGCCACCTGCATGTCTGATTTGGTATCTTGCCCTAAAATACCTTATAGCCCAGTTTATTGTTGAACCCTGAACTCCTGGCTCCTCCCATGTACTTCCTATAAAAGCAATGTCCTTGCTCTGCCACATTGCCAGATAATTGTGTTCTTGCCAATATCTTGCTGCTTATGGCTTCTTGTGCCTTTATAATCATGAAGTCAGCAGCCAGGGGTCCGCATACCTTTTGCTCCATTGCTAACTTGACACCATCAGCTATTGACCTCAGCATGTTCCTGACTACACTTCTGCTAGCTCCCTAGTTTCTTCTGCTGCTTGTGAACTGACCCTACCTTCACCTGTGTTGCTGTTCCAGCCCCTAGACTCTGAGCCTTACTCTAAATCGTTAGACATAATTTATTTTACCGGCATATATTAACGACTATTAATTGGTGGATACAATAAAGTTAAAATAAAATCTGTGAAGCCATATTGTGACACTAGCACCATACACACCAGTGTACTCATTGGAATTGCTCTTCCCTATGGTTACGGAAAACAAAAACGAAGGAAATAAATCAAATAGAACTTTATAGATAGTTTGATGTGCTTTGAAGTAAACAGTCAACTGGGAACATCTGCAATGTTATATTTGCATCATATCATAATAAATTACAAACTTTTTCATGAACCAATGTTTACATTCCTTTGTGTCATTTTTCCATAATAAAGAATAATTTTTGGATAGTTTAGGATTTTATTTCTCTGTGCAGTATGGATAATGAAGCTGCTGTATAAGATCATCAGAAGGACTTCAATGCTATCAATACTACAAGCATTAGATGAAACTACCTGATTGGTTAACACGTTAACTTGTTTCTGGAGTTTTAGAGCCGAATCTGTTCTCAAGGTCAACCTCAACACATCTGAAATCACTTTTTTGTTTTCACGTATCAAAAATTCTGCCGTGTTCCTTTGAAAGTAGACTCTTTTTTTCTTTTCCTAACCTCTGATAGCTCGGAATATAAAATTTCAACTTCAAAATTACTGTTGCGTGCCCTAGAGATAGAAAATTATTAAAGTATTTAAACTATAATTGCCAGTTGTTTGAACAAGGATTTATATGCGGCTACAATTTTTATATGGATGTCTAATAAGTTTACTTTATAGCCAGTGTTAAAAGAGTTTTGACCTTTTGTGGAGCACTCAAACATGTTTTATAATCCCTTTAGATTAAACTGTGCATTCTGATTTATTCTAAATACACCGGCGCTGCGCTCCGGATAAAGTCAATATCACAGAACAAATACCATCGGACTTTTCTATATGTGGCCGATGCCTTGGCATTTATAGGAAGAGAATAAATTAATCTTTGCTTAAGACGCATATATTATAATGTAGTTTATAATATGGCGGAAAGGAACGGTGACAAAGCTGTGAATGTCACTCATCAATAAGCACTCTGATCTCACAAATGGAAGAGTTTCCAGGAAAGCGCTGATTAATGGCCTTTCCCTACAGGCTAAGAGACTGAGTGCATTTTCTGCTTGCCGTATATTGTTTTGTGTTTTTTTTTTTGTTTTACTGTGTTATTATATCTTGAAATATGGCGTGGCTGATGAAAACAAGGCAGAAAATCAAAGGTATTTCTGTAGCCTGAAAATGCTGATCAATGTTTTTTTTCTGCTTTTGGAAGAAAAAAAGAAATAAGAATAGAAAATCTGCTGCATAGGATTTCAGGGAGAAGAGAAGAAAAGTGACATAAATAAGAAACTGATATAAAACTAGATCATGTTACTCACTGATTTATACAGACAAGGTTGAATAGCAGAGAAGGTAAATGCGGGCAGGATGAAGCCAGCAGAAAAAGTATCAAAGGTTTTTTTTTTATCCGTTTTCTAGAAAAAAAAGTTTTATGTTTACTGTGAAATATGAGTCTCACTTCTGCACAATGTATATTCCTTATTTGTAGCAAAAAGAAGCTAATACAACTAATGCAACTTTTGTGAAATCATATGGCTAAGTTTACAAGTTACCATTTCTAGCCATATACCGTATTTTTGGGACCATAAGACGCATTTTTTCACCCCCAGAATTGGGGGCAAAAAGTGCCTG
>CM070032.1:204846671-204857254 GCA_036250615.1 Ptychadena robeensis
GTCAATGGCGGGTTCGCGTGTTCGCGTGTTCGCGAACTTTTACAAAAGTTCGCGTTCGCCTTTCGCGAACATTAAATTCCGGGTTCGCGACATCACTAGTGTACATATTGATACTGTCTTGAATTCAGAAACGGTGGAAAGGTTTATATGAATGTGGTTGTCATTTTATGTCATTTTATGTTTATGGGCATCATGTTGAGGCAATAATAAAAACAAACTACGTTTACTTAGGTATGCATGCAGTGAACCTTACTTACCTTCATTTCTAACTGTGGCCCTTAAAAGTCCCCCTGCCCTTGATTGTCCAAGGGGAAAAAACATAACGTGGGTGTCAACTCTGCAGTTCACCCCTGCTATTTCTCTTTAAACTAAATTTTGGGATGCAGGCCACCACATTTGGGGAGATGTCACTACATTTGTTTTGAATTAACTTATAAGAAACCCTTCGAACAAATTAAGTTTGTAAGCCAAGGGCCCACCCTATAAAGATGGCCCAATTGTTTTTTTCAGTATATTGCTATATGGGTTTCATAAGTGAATAGGTGTTTTATGTAGAAATACAAGAACGCTTTGCTGTACATTTACTGTTCTGTTTCTGTAATAGTCGGGTCATAATGCTGAGTCTTTACTCTGAAACCCTACACAGAGACAAATCTGATACGATATGTGAACTGATTGTGTTTAGCCCTTATCTCCCTATTCTTACCTGTTATCTTTATTTCTCAGGAAACTTTGATATTGATTATTTCACTGGCTGAATAGACAGCGTAATAGGATCATGATGTCTAAATACTGACTTTATCCACAACAGTGTTGCAGATGATAGCGAGCCATATTGACATAACCTTTATCATTGACATCTAAGGTTTTGATTTAACACAATTATTTGTTCTCATTATATGCTCAAACATTAGAAGAAGCCAAGTGAGCGGATGAACTACTTTTTGTTCTACAGTACGCTGTTTCAGCGACTGCACACTTGCTGCATTAAAGACTGTAATTAACTACCAGGGAGAGTTTGAATCATGGAATTTATGTTTAATGGAGGAAAATGACAGCACTTAAAATGATTCATTTCAAACATGGATTTTAGTTTAGAAAACTAGATTGGTTCAAGAAAATATTATTAAAACCCATGAGTATCAACACCAGAAACAAATGGAAGCTGAATTGTGAATTGGAGTAATATAATCAAGGTTATACTTTTTTCCCCACAGTTACATAATTTACATAATTATTTTGGGTTCCAATAATTGTTTTCCAATATAAAATAGACCGAATAGATGTACACAGTGCACACACAGCTATATATTCTTCTTTTCTACTGGACCACCTTCAACGACAATGCTTTTTCCACCTTGCACTTGTCTTTTGTGATTTATTTGGAAAATTCAAGCCATTAGGTTGCCACCAACAGTTTCAGAGTAATCTGACCAGAGAAGAGAGGCTGCATATTAATGTGTCACTCATTGTTATAGGTAATGAGTTAAGCTAGGCATGCACAGCTCTAGAATTAGTCCTACAATTAGCAGAATTAGTCCTAAAACAAGCACAATCGAGCACCCTGTGTAATCACAACGCTCGATTGTGCTCAATCTATTACAAAATAGAGCGGTCCCGCCTTTCTCTGAGCAGGCTCAATCGATCCCACTCAAAGAAAGTGGGAAAGAGGGTCCCCATGCAAAGTATCGGACGGGATCGATGACACAGAATTGCTGCAAGCACTCGAGTGCAGCATGATGATGTAGTTGTCCTGCGCTAGAATGGCCCCTCAATTGTACGGACATCAAGCTGAGTATGCCTAGAATTAGTCCTAAAACTACCAACAAGGCCTATAGCTCAACTTCTCAAGAAGGGTCTCTACTCTCTAGGCAGCACCTTGTTGCAGGTCCAGAAGTGCACATTTCCTTAATCACCACTGTCTACACAACACTTAGTTGAAAACAATAACTGGGGCTTTATTGAAAATGATTATTTACAGGCTTTTCACTACTCCCAAGGGCAGAAGTAGGGTAGATGTTTCATAGGAAATAATCTCTTACACAGTCCAAGTGGCATAATGCTTGCGCTCCTTTTTAGGCCTCTCTAGTAGGTGATCGTCCCAGGGCCTATGAGTTACCCTCCACCCCCAGCTTGGTGAAGGGTGTCTCTCTCACAGAATAATAATAAGCTTTAAAAAGAAACCATTGCAACATTTTCACTGTAAGTGTGATACACTCATACCATATGCAGTAGTGTTATATTTTGTAAAGTATTGTTTTAAAGTATATCTGTAGTGTTTAATTCAAAACAACTGGACTTGCTGTGTTTATTTCTTGAAGACATTTCGCTAGTCATCCGACAGGCTTTCTCAATTCAGAATGACTTTGTAAACTAGGTTACTGGGAATATATACTCTGGGGTATAGCTCGAATCCACATAATGTGTTAACCAGTATGAGGTCTGAGCCCCATGGAGGTAAGGTCTTACTACATTAGCATGATTGGAGCTGTGAGGTATATTTAACCCACCCAGTCGTGAGAGGGGTTAAAATGGAATTGTATGTGCCATATTCCCAGTAAGATTGTGTACAGTCGCTCTGAACTGACAAAGTCGTAAGACTAGCGAAACGTCTTCAAGAACCAAACACAGTTCAGTTGATTTGAATTAAACACTACAGATATACGATGACCTGGATGAGTGAGAATCTTCACAGACATTGTATTAAAGACAAAAGCAATACAAATGGTGTCAAATTCTGAAAATTTTGAAATCACATCAATTAGGCTGCAGCAGAAGAGGTAGCTTTTTTGGAAAAAAAAACACTTGAGTGGAATATCTGAGAAAAAAAGCCACATTTACTGTAGGTTGCAATCCCTGATGTATAACTTGCCATTTTCCTGACTGACAATAGTGTTGAACACAAATATTCTAATCACAAATTTGTATTGCACTTCGAGAATTTACGAAGATCTTGAATATAGTGCTATATCGTGGAAATGACGAATATTCAGGATTACTGTGAATTGCGTTTGTAATATGTCATGTACAATGAAGGTAATAATTACCAGAGAATTTACAAATGTATTGCTTATATTAGGTGAAAGATATTTGCAAATACATATATTTCCTATGCTGCTCATCACTTACTAACAATAGAAATTTTGCAACTGTGGTCAAGCAACAGATACACCTCTACTGTTTCAAAACACCATCTGTCCCCCAGGCATTCAAGTTGCAGCGAAGCATGGTAGTATTTACACTCAGATATGGGAGGGCTGTTGGTTTGCAGGAGTCAAAGGCTGAGGTCAGTGGGTGTAAAGGGTTACAAATAGTGATGAGCGGCATAGGCAATATTCTAATTTGCGATATTTCGTGAATAATTCTTCTAATATTCGATTCTATATTCCCCAATATTCAAAATTTTTAATTTTGTGAATTCTCGAATAGCCGATATTCGCCGAATATATTTTAAATTCGAATGTACGAGCTCAATACTAGTTACAAAAAAACACAATGAAAGGAGACAGTATGTCTGTAGCGTCGTTCCCTATTCTGCATTATATCCAAAAGATTAACCCAATGTGCCCTTAAGGATAAGTAGCATCCCCTCTTTATATTAAATGGACCATAAATTGGCGGTCATGTTTACCTTGCTGCTTACAGCTTAGTCAATCAACAAATGCATTACATTCTAAAGGATTGTGAAGGGAAGTTATGGCATTCTAAGTAATATAATGGTGGCTGGATGTCTGACAATCAAGTTGACCACAGGCTGTTATCTCCAGGAAGGGGGACGATTCCCCAAGTATTATATATGACATTACCAACTTGAACAAACAATAAGAATTTTCTACCAATTTTTTTAATGACCCCAAGCTAGCTTTTTTTCCCCTAGCAATTTAAGATGCAATTTCTGCTGCCCTCTTTAAATTTCATGAAAAACATGTATGACCCTATTTTTAAAAGAATATTTTTGATTTTTGATCAAATGCTAACCGGAGATTTAGTCTTCATGCCTGAAGTATTTAGTGATTACACTTATTTTTAAATAATCTATTTTTAAAGTCAGTTCATTAATGTTGTAGGAATTAGCATCTCTGGGACTTTAATAGAGCAGTGAAATAAGTAGTAATCAATCTGACAGAGTTGCATGTTCCAATGTTTTAGGCATTATTGTTTATTTAAAAGTCAAATTCTGTCAATCAGGTTAGAATGAGAGAAAAGCAAAGAGTGTATGTAAAAAATGATTAGATTGGGCTTGAAAGTATATAATATAACTGTCTTCTATTTTAAGGCAATAATAACAGCTTAACAAGAAGTGTGTTTTTTTCTGAATGGAAACTTAAAATTTCTTTAAACAAAAATAAATGTGTTTCTCTTGGTCAGCTTTGTTAAATAAGTGGACAAGTGTCTTTTTTTCAGTGAAATATAGACACTGTAGCTATACAACAGTGTTCATTATTAGTGGTGAGAAGATGGGTAGGAGAGACTGAAGATTGGTTGGTTTTCAGGGCTTTTTTAAAAGAGGTGAAGGTAGGAGCAAGTCTAATGGGGCGAGGGAAGAGGTCCAAAGAGTAGGAGTGGCCCTAGAGAAGTCCTGTAGCCGGGCATGAGAGGATTTTATGAGTGGGGATTTCATTAGTAGGTCACTGGAGGAGCGGAGAGGGCGGTTAGGGGTGTATTTGTGTACCAGGTTGGAGATTTAGGGAGGACAGGAGGTGTGGAGTGATTTGAAGGCAAGGCACAGAATTTTTAATTTAATTCTCTGGACAATTGGAAGCCAGTGTAGAGATTTGCAGAGAGCAGCAGCAGATGAGCGGTTAGAGTAGTAAATAAGTCTAGGAGCCGCATTCATGATGGACTCCAGAGGTGATAGTCTAGTTAGAGGAAGACCAGAGAGGATGATGTTGCAGTAGTCCAGACGAGAGATGATAAGAGCGTGTACCAGGACTTTGGTGGTCTCTGGGGACAATATCATTTGTAAACATTAAATATAAAAAATTATCAATCAATCACATCGATAATTACAGAAAATAACTTGGAACGACTATTGGGTTATATTTAACCCTAAGTGGTTCCAAATCCATTAACCCGTTGCAATAAGCACATTAAAAATCAAATAACTGTCAAAGCCCCAAAAAACACATATTTCACATCCTAAAACCACAACATTTATTAAATCCGACAATTATAAAACAAGAAAAAACACCTGATGTCAATCATAAAACCACACAATTCACTAAACCCAGTAACAGCAAACCAATACATTATAAAAATTATAACAGAAGACCACCAAAACCTATTAAAGCATGAACCACAATTCAAAACCAACCACCAATAAAACACAACTCACAACATGAAATAAATGTGTCCAATAAATACATACAGTAAATGCATCACGCAATACATAGTGCCCTAAAAATGTTCCCAAAAACCTGGAATAACAATATAAACAATCCCATCACATTAACCCCTATCTGACAATCACCAATAATATATAACAATAAAACACACTAATCCATATGAATTTCCCCTAAACAATGTTATATGTATTAAATACATTAGGACATATAGCATCCAACACAACAACCGCATGAATAAACAATCAATGATCAAAGCCCGTCCTAAACACATCATAATATCCCACAATTATTAAACCAGACAATTATTAAACATTAAACATACATATGCATTAAAAACACATATAACATACAACACAAGCAACCCGACAATTGATAAACATGTATATACATTTCCCTACCGGTAACATGTAATAATACCATTAATTATTACATGTAGCCGATATACATATGACATATATGTTTTGCAGAAGTGTTGGTGAGGTTCCACCACAAATGTAAAACATAAAAGAAATATACAAAGCCCCTCAAATCACATTAAATAAATGTCAATGTACCTACAGTTATATGTCCAATCCCGGGCAGTAGTCCCGTTACAAATAAAATCCAATGAATTGATTGCCCCAAGAACAAAAAACCATAAAAAAAATTTCCTATAAAAAAAATTATCCATCTTCTTCGCCCCGACGGAAATCATCTGCCGCCAGGTAAAAGAAAATCCAGACCAAGCCAAAAAAAAGAAAAACAACTGCTTCCCCCTCCCCCATAAAAAAGAAATTGGAAAAAGCAGGGTCAAAATTAATCCAAGGGTCTTCCTTCCAATGGGTAACAAAAAAAAATTAATCTTCACTCCCAGTCCGGAGCACCCTGGGAGAGGTCCTTCCTCCTCGAAGTCCAGCGCTGGAAAGAGTTTGACTTCCGGTCCTGCGCAGTGTGTATCTGCAAATTTTCCTCATGTAGACACCCCATGGCTTTTGTTTGATTTGGGAGATTGATGAGTTGCCACCCTGCAGGAAAAACTTTAAGGTTTGCTGCCAGAAATACTAGCATTAATTAAAAAACAATATTATCAAGTGTATGTTTATCAAAGATCACATACTCATGCAACACTACACAACCTATTATATTTAACATTTCTATGTATCTATTAATAAATGCATGTTTAGTTGAATATAAGTTCTAGTTATTATATAATGATTATTTTAGAGGAAACATACTGTTTTCCTTCAATTTACAAAAGCTTCTCCTTCGCAGGTGTTGTTGATACAATGTGAACAGCTCTTTGATAAGCACTTGGATTGAACACTTTTATTATGTGTGTCATGAACTTTCATGTCTAACATGAAAATAATGTGGTCTACATCAAGGCTTTTACATGCCAATCATTATGAATAGTACAATTTTCCTCAAAATTGTTGCATATTATAGTAATTTGCTTGAATTTCTTATCGTTTTAAAAGCAGAGATGTCTTTACAAATAGTCAAGTGTAGCTCAAAAGACTTTGACCGTTGGCTGAACGAATGTTATTGTCATCCTTTCTGAGATTTTTCTAAGACTTTCCCCTTGTGTTTTTCTATTAAAAAAAATAAAGCAGAAGTCCTTGAATGTGGTTGAGATAGAAGAATTAAAAAAAATGTTTTGCTGCTATAATTTGAGAGACATGGTTATATATCAATAGCTGTATAAACCATATGTTGGAAGTTGGATCACAGTTAAACTATCCTTGGACTTAATAGTATATCAAGGCTCAAAAACAACCCATCATTATTTTAATCTGAATTTATTGGCTTCGGCATGTATAACATTCACATAGTGTACAATCTATAAATCATGTTACTGTTGATTTTGTCCTCAAAATATGTCTTTAAAAAAAATCCTTGCATTATCTTAGATGCACTGTACTAGCTTGTTTCTTTGTCTGCAGGGATTCGTGATTTGGGCTGCTGCTAAACAGACCCACGCTGTCAGTTAAATTTGCATTACTGCAGTGAGCTTACAAAGCCTTTCATTAAAGAAAAAGTAATGCCAAATTTCTTTTTTGTTTGCAAAGAGAAAGGAGGAATTAAAACTTCTGTTGGGTTAGTTTTTTGCTTCCTGTATTCCTTTGGGTAGATTTCCACCAATTTTTGGATGCAACAAAGAATTAGACAAAAGTTGCTTTCCATTTAAAAAAGTGGCTTTATGGACCACCAAATGACTGATATTGCATATATTTCGCGAATGTGCAGATATTCGTCATATTATGCTTCAACATTGTTTACCGGCATACATCGCGCATATGTGTGTGCATTGCAAATGGATATGCGCAATACACACTTCGCTCGTACTGGCTGAGATCACAGAATAAAGAAGAGAAGCTGTAAAGCTGCATTGCGAATCATTGAGCACGGGCACGCGCAATGGAAGGCAATAGAATACAAACGAATCAAATCTTATGAATTAAAAATATTTCTTTGTATATTCGCGAAAATTACGCGAATTCGAATATACCATATGCTGCTCAACACTACTGATGAGCAGCATAGACAATACTGATATTTTGCAAATAATTCTACTAATATTTCATTTGATATTTGTAAATATGAAATAAAGTCGAAATTATCTTTAAAATGAATGGTTACATGCAATATTTATTATCACGTTTCGATTATAATTATCATGATGCATCATGTTTCATCATGGGATTATGTTTATTTGAAAAAAAAAGTTGAATATTTGAAATCGCGCATATCTTTATTATGGCAGCAGATATTCGTGGTTTCAAATATTCATGTTTTTTTCAAATAAACATGATCCCATGATTGACGACTTTATTTTTGTCATTAGAATATTTGAGCTCAACATAAATCATAGATAGAGGTCATATATATGAATGTGACATCACAATGTATTTTTTTCCTCAACAATACAATTGGATTATGTCCTTGATTTGTTTGCCCTGTATTTAGTTGTGGGGCTTCCTCAGAAGATTGTCATAATAAATATTCATAATGGTTGGCTTTCTAACATACTAAAATATAATGGTTTCACAAAAAAGATGCATATATACCGTTCCCTCTCAGTTTTTTAGTTGATCGATGTGTGCCATCATCCCAACAAATACATATATATACACAACTAAATTTCGTAAAAGGGGGGAGATAGAGGAAGGACACCACTAAATCCACCCCCAGTCAACCCCCCGTGTGGAGACCAGGGACTCCACGGGACTTTAAAGGCACCAATAGATCAACGATTGTAAAAATTAATAGTTTATTATTGTCATAGCATACAGGCAAAGACATCCAATGATAAAAGATTACATGAATAAAAGGATCAATGACAGTCATTAATATACAAATATTGTACACCCGATTGGTTTCATACATTTGTGGAAATACATGATGCTGGGAAACACCTTCTCGACGCGTTTCGCTTATCAAAGCTTCTTCAGGAGAATTGGGTGCTCAAAGAGTCTAAACCAAAAGTAATATCATCAGCAACACTGTAATGTCTATCATATATTATATATATATAAGAGAGTATACAAATACATCTATATACTCACAAACTGCGGGTGTAGTATGAAGCGACAAGACTGTTGGGAGCCCATCCCTCAACCGGCTGGCCCCCCCAGGGAGGGCCCCAGAGAGAAGCCCCCCAACCAACCAGCCCAATAGGGGGAGCCAGCCATCCATGGGATAACGGGGGACAGCATAGGCAATGGCCCCCGATGGCGGTCGCCTGTGAATGGAGATGGTATAGAGGATACCGCAGGTTAGGGTCAAATGGAAGCCAGAGGAGAAATCAGTCAAACATGTCTGGGCTGTGACACTCGTCTAAATAAACTACTAAAATATAATGTTCTGAAATTTCGTATTTCAAACCATGTGTGCTTAGAGCTATCCCACCTTAAATCATATGTTTTCAAAATATTACATTTCACAGTTATGGTGATTGAGCACTCTCTTAATTACTGGCTTGGTGCTTAAGGACATGCCGATTCCAGACCATTTCATTCTAACCAACCAAAAGTTTTTAACTATGATAAGAAAATATAATCCATGTTAAGTAACACTGCCATTTTATCCATGTATATCTTAAGACACCCATATCCACCTCCTCCTAGAGTAGGTACAAAATAAAACTAACCTGGCGCTTGTAAAACTACAGGCCCCCAACATTCCTTCCAAACAACTATTGGTACCTCCACTTTTGCAGATCTGGTATCTGTGAAAAAAACATTCTACAGTATGTAGGATTTTGTAGAGTAAGATAAGCTATCCTCATAATCGTAGTCAGAGGTCTCCAACATCAGCTTCCACTTGTATAAGGGACCCTTTATAGTCTTCCACATGTGGGATACAGAAATGCTGTCTATGGGGATAAGAGGAGGTACACCTCCTGTATGGAACAGCGCCATGCAAAAAAGTGCCAGGAATTTTTGGATGAGTCTGAAATTGGCAGAAGAATTATACTTGCCAAATTGCATTGTATCTATAGTGTAGCTTAGCAGAGGGAGGGTAATGATGTAGTGCTGTTTTCAGGGGTTGGGCATGGCCCATTGTAAGGAACTATGAATGTTTGAAGATATTTATATAATTTGAATATTGCCATGCACCCAGTGTGGGGATGACCTCTGCGTTTCCAACATGAATATGTACAAGTGCACAAAGAAAAGTCCATCAAGATATGGATGAATTCGGTGTGGAGAAATTTGACTGGCCTGCACAGAGCCCTGACCCCAAATCTTCTGGCCGGCGAAGGGGGCTGGTTGTACACCCATACTGTTCACCGGCAAGAAGTGTGTACTGTTCAACGAGTGGACAGTTCCTCCATTTCTACTCCTGGAATGCAGAGCTATTGCTCCCAGGATGGTTGGAACTAAAATACGGTTGTTAGCCTCTTCGTGGGGTTACGGATGGTTTATTGGAAACCGTCCACAGGGGGAGGAGTCTAGTCCGTGGAACCTGGTCTTCCACCCAGAGCCCCCCTAATGGGAGATGGGCCGATGACCCAGGAGGGGGCACCGGTGGTGTTTTTGCGGCAGGTAGGACAGGTCTCCCCAAATGGACGGTACCCCGTCTGGTGAGGCGGTATGGGTGATTCTGCCCCGATGTGGAGGCATCAAATGAGACAAGCGTAATCAGGTACGAGTCCAAGGTCAAAAGGGTTGGAGACGTCAGGGTAGTCAAAAACATGCAAATAGTCGGGGCCGGCAGCAAACGAGAGGTTATCCGTTAAACGAGCTAGAGTCAGGG
>CM070032.1:204857354-204870104 GCA_036250615.1 Ptychadena robeensis
GTCCATACCGGGGACCCCGAGGGCGCCGCAGTCCCTCCAGGTGACACGGAGGGGTAACAACGGTACATTCATGATTTTCAATCATGTGTCACACCTTATAGTTACATTTGACCTTTAAAGTCCCCCAGCCTCTGTTTTTACAGAGGACATTGGACTGCGGGTTTTGGAATATTTACCTTACCTGCAGCCCCTTCTATTGTACTGTGTATTTTGGGATGCCGGTCAAACCCCTCAATTGAGATTGAGACTGCAATATTGTTTCTGTTTGTCATGCATATTTTACATGGTAACATACCATAAGTGTGAAAGTGTTCTTATAATGTCACATGCTCCTCAATATCCAAACCTAATGGCTATTTCCTATAGCTCTTGGTGGAGTGTAAGAATGATATATACTACTCAGAATTGGGATGATTTAAACAACCTTTCTCTAGTGCTGAGTGTACAAACTCATGTTTGATTAGAACAGTGGTTTCCAAACTGGGGGGGGGGGGGGTATTCCAGGGGGGGGGGTTATAATGTCCCTAAATAGAAAAGGGGGGCGCTGCAAGGAAAGCTTGGGAACCACTGGATTAGAAAAAGATGGCCTAGAACATACAGTACATAAAAGTTAAGGTTCAAGGAAACATTTTTTGGAAAAGATTTTTTCTAAATTAAGAGGGTAACGTGTACCAAGAAAAGTGTTGTGTGTGAATGGAATGTAACATTGACACATAGTTTAGCAATATTTAAAGCAATACTAAACTGTTAAAAAATAATTATGCTAAAGTAAACAGGAACTTAGCATTTATAAATGGCTGATTTTCTCCTAAATGTGTTAATGAAAAGACTCTTTCCCTAGATCGCATTCACTGCTGAGAGAAAGAATTGCTAGCTAGTTGAAATCAGAAACCCTTATGAGACAAAATATCGTTCAGCTGAACGGGCTATAAAATAGTTACTATTCACTGCGGTAAATCAAGAAAGTGCTGATTTTGTTACTAATAAATTGTCTTTGTTTCTTTCAGTATGTCAGAAGCAACTGCCATGGGTTGTCCATATGCTAATTCACTCTTTGAAGTTTGTTGGCATGAATTATGCTAGAACAATAAAAATAACCTCTTGCTTTACAACTAATGCTCATTGTGCCAGCCTAATTCACATACTTTGGATTGACGCAACTTGATAGGATCTGATTTACCTCTAAACTGGTGAGCTGCCAACACATTATAAAGAAAAGTCACTTACCATATCAAAACACTCTCTATGTTCATTCTTGTAAATCTCAGCTTTTGTGGAAAGGAGTTTATGTTACAGAGAAAAGCTTCACTTTAAAATTTTGTTTAGCCCTTTGCTTATTTTTCTTTCATTGAATATATAATAATATTTCTAAACCCCTCTGGCAGTCAGCCAGTGCCAAGTTTACATCATATGAGGGCAAAAAGCAACATTGCCCCCTACCTCTGCAACATCATCCATGACGGTGAAGAGGGAGAAACTGGAACACAGCAGAATCACTGATGTAGAGCATCACTGTGGGCAAGGCAATAGTGATGGCAAAACTTCGGCCAGGTCCGTCCCCGCACAGACAGATTGGACTTTTAAAGTAGTCCGCCGTCCGCCTGTTTGAGGGCAGAATTGGCTGGGAATTTGAATTGGGAAAACCAGAAGTGAGGTCACATCCGGTACCTGGAACGCATAGTTCCTGCTTACGATTAGAGATGGTCGAATTTTTTTTCAAAAATTCGACCATTTCGCCGATTTCGAGTTAATTGCAAAGTCCCTGAACATGGTATCATCACCTAACTTGCTGGAGACGTAGAGAAGGGTTGGGGGTATACTCCAAAAAAGAAAGTATGTCTCTAACACAAATAGTTTTTGCACAAATTAAGTTCAAAGTCAAGTAAAAATTTCGAAAATCGGAATTTCGACTTTAATTTTGTACTTAATTTATGCAAAAAGTACATGTGCTAAAGCAACACTTCTTTTTTTCAAATGTTCCCACAACCCTTCTCTATATCACCAGCAATTTTGGTGATGATACCATGTTCAGGGGCTTTGCAATCAGCTCACAAAATTAGCAAGTCGAAAAATTCGACCATCTCTACTTACGATTACCTGATGTCACTTTTTGTTTTCAGAGCCAGTTTTCACTGAAAGATCAAGTTCTCTACCTGGTCTTCAGTGACAAGATTCTTTCTCTGTAGGGATCTTTATGATCCTGATCCTGCCGGAGGAAGAATAGTAAACTCCTTCTCGTCAGCGAACGGGTGAACACCCGTACTGTTGGCTAGCTAGAAGGAGTGCGAACATCCATCACTACAAGGCAACCCGAGTGTAGTTAGGATTGTAAAAGCTACACGACTAGGGAGGTTAATATATAAAGCTGTATTTTGTTAAATGGTGTTAAGAACCCAAACAAAACACACCATAGCAGGAATTATAGCAGATCCTGGAGGCAAAATGTCGCTACCTTGCCCTCAGTCGCCACCTTCTATGATTGTCGATGTTGTCTGACTCCATTGTGGCTTCTATAAAAGACTATAAAAATGATAATTTATACATCAGTCCTAATCTTTTAAGTGATTATCAATTTCACTTGTTTAGCTGGTATTAGTAATGGATAAATACACTGTCGTTTAGTTCATTTCAGGTATAAGAAGCTTCATAGGAGCTCAGTTCTATATCAAGGATGGTTGTTGTTCTGTCCTGTAAACTTTCTCAATTGGCTTGAAGCTTGTGCCAGCAACATGCTATCATGACCCTTCTAGCATCATTTTGACTTTGACTTGACATTGTACTTAATTTGTGCAAAAACCTTTTGTGTTTGAGCAATACTTTCTACTTCACTTGTTGTATACCCTCAACCCTTCTCTTTATCTCCAGCAAGTTTGGTGATGATCCCATGCTCAAGCGCTTTGCAAATAACTCAAAAAATTAACCAAGTAGAATTTGCAAAAAAAAAAAAATTTGACCATTGTTAGGTATCATTGGCAAAATTGTTACTATAAAGAATGGTTGTAGTAACACTTAAGGATTGTAGCAAGGGTTGTAAGAAATACTTTAAAAAAGTATTGCCATGGCTGGGCATAGACGTGTAGTTTTCTGCCTGATACTGCTGCAAATCAACTGTGGGTGATGACACCATCATGCAGAGAATCGGCCGGACACCCTGCCACAGTAATGGGATCGGCTGGGAATTTACCTGTATGTCGGTTCACCAAGCGATTCAACATGTGGCAGATTCCTCGTTCATCTTTCAATGTGGGGGCCGTCTGTTTGGCGGAAACGCGCAAGGCGGTTGGCCGGACGAAAAACCGGGCAGGAATCTGCCCAGCATAAGTAGTTTTTACACACTTTAATTTAATTGAATTTAAATATCAACTTACCTTTGAACTCAAAGGTTGCAAAAACTACATGTGCTAGAGCAATCCTTTTTTGTAATGTTCTCACAACCCTTCTCTACATCTCCAACAATGTTGGTAAAAAATACCATGTTCAGGGGCTTTGCAATTAACTCACAAATCTAAAACTTTAAATAAAAACTTCAGCAAGTCAGCTTCTATCCATTCCTGGGGAATGTTTGAATGGGGAACTATGGTGTATTTGTGTCACAAGATTTTGGTGAAGATTAAGGTTTTTAAAATGAGCATCAGGTAATTTTTTTCAGAATTAATTTTAATAGTACAATCTTATATAATATATATTTGTAATTGTTTTGATGCCACTTAAAACACATTTGAAATGTTTCTACCTTAAATTAACCTTAACTTTAGATTTTAATTACATCTTAAAGTGAAGCAGAATCAGGTGAAATTGTTCATATGGTTTAGTACCAGAAACAACAATAACTGTTAACCAAAATTCTATGTACAACAATTCACATTTGGAATAAGAAAGTTAATGAGTTTAACTTTACTTTGTGAAAACAGAAGAGGTAAAAAAAGTCAGATTTGCTTCTCTTGTCACTAATCAGTATGTTTTGTATCCATTATTTTCCAGCAAGAACTCTAGAAGACAGATATATTAGTCCCCTTTTTTTGTATTTAAAGCATCTGTTATCAGAGTGTCATGTATATCTGCTGTCTTGTCTCATAAAGAATCTTTTATTAACCATACCTTTTCCCATTTGAAGGAGATGACTAGTAGCCTCCTGTCACTGCTTCCCAAGACCAGCATTTTACTATTTTATTAAATTGCTCAAAATGTTGTCACCCAGCTGCTCAGCAATCCATATATATGACTTAGAACGGTTCCATCTACATCCGGCTCTCCATCTAGTTGACATCTAGTTGAAGTACTTTCTAAGCACCATACTTTATTAAATGCAAACTTGCATTTTAATGTACCGTATTTTTTGCCGTATAAGACGTACTTTTTCACCCCCAATATTGGGGGCAAAAAAATGCCTGCATCTTATGGGCCGAATGCAGGACCCCCGCAGCCATTTGGTTGCAAGTGGTCGCACCTTGGCTTCCCGCCAGCTCTCCCGGCACGGAGATTAGCCGGGGAGCTGGAAGAGCTGTCAGATGTGAGATGCCAGAAGATATCCAGCTCTCTCATCTAAACTGTGAATTTGCCTATGCCAGCAGAGATCAACGTTCTGCTGTCATAGACAATGAAAAGAGAGATATAGATGATATACATCTCTCTCTCTCTTGTCTGTGGGAACTGCGATCACTCTGCAGCCCCCACGGACACAGTAACTGCAACATCGAGACTGAGAGCGGAGAGAGAGGAGACAGCCTGCCCCCCCCCCTCCTCCTCCTGCAGATCAGTGTAGAGATGACGTGTTCAGCTGAGAGTGTACTGCTGCTAGTGACACCTGCTGGCTGAATTGAACTGAATATATTGCATTAACCCAATTGATGTGAAAACTTATTAAATATAAAATATATTCTGGTTTTCAAGCCCTAAAAACTCGGTGCGTCTTATGGACCGGTGCGTCTTATACCGTGAAAAATATGGTATATGCATTTCAATGAAGATGTCATTATTGGAAACTTTGTTTAAAAAGCCACAAGATGGCATAGAAATTGAAACAGTATTGCCTTCAGACCATCTTTTCCATATGACTGCCCATATTTCTGTCTTTTAACAGAAGTTGAGTATTGGTGGGGAAATAGTCAGGAAGACACAGCAGAAATGGAGAAAGCATGGATGTAGAAAGTATTCATTACAACTATGTTATACTTCTTAAGGGCTGCCTCTACTCTCTGGAACTCTCTCCCACATCCAATTTGACTTCAAAAAGCCCTGAATTTCACTTATTCCAAAGATCACAAACCTAGCCAGTTCAATATCCCCTACCTATTATATACACTGTAACTCAAGATTGTAAGCACATTTGTGCATAGTCATCTCCTCCTCCTGTGTCATAGTTTGTGTCTGTATATTAGCATTTCATGTACAGTGCTGTGTAATATGTTGGTGCTTTATAAAAAAAGGAAATACTAATAATAGGTAGCACAGTGGTAACATTTTCATATCATATCTGCCAGAACTTTTAAAAATAGTAATTATACTGCAAATGTACAGCAGTAGGGACATACTCACGTACCAGTAAGAAGTGATGGCCGAACTGTCCGCAGGGCATCGGTTCGCACTCCTTCTACCCCGGAGCAGTGCACCCCGTTCACCGGCGAGAAGGAGTTTACTATTCTTCTACCAGCAGGATCAGGAGCAGTAAGATCCTGCCAGAGGAAGAATCTTTTCACTAAAGGCCGGATGAGAACCCGGTCTTCCAGTGTAAAATCAGATCCGAAAACCAGTGACATCAGTGATGTCACATCTGGCAATTGGAACCAGGAACTATGCATTCCTGGTGCCGGATATGACATCACTGACGTCACTTCCGGTTTCCCAAATTCAAATTCCCCGCCAATAAAGCGTTCTTAAAACAGAAGTTATTAACATGCCACAATCTATCACAAATACTAAAAGTTAAGGGGAAAATCCTCATGTCAGGACAGTGGGTGGAGACATGCAAATTATTCCGTTACGTCCCATCAGCTAAATGCACATCTACAACCACTGGTGTACAGTACAAGTATAGCCTTATGGTACAGAGCCGTTTAAACAGCATACAGCTATTTAAGGCTCATTGGCCATTATCAGTGCAGTGCACAGAATCCATGGCTCTATGGAGTGGGGCTTGGGAGCTGCAAATATTTGTGTCTGCACTGTTTGACCCTCGCTGTGACCAAAAGATAGGTTTATTAAACTACTCAAAATTCTTTTTTTTTGTTAGCCTTGTACATATATATATGTATAAAAAAGTAGTAGTTGAAGGAATTTGGTATTCTTAAATCTTAAAACCCAGTAGCCTCTCAAATATCTTTCAGGTAATATTGTAAACAAGAAGTTGTGCAATTCCCTGTTATTTTTTGGTATTTTTTTTTTTAGAAAATGACTTTCTTTTCTGGTTAGATTTGACATTTCATTATAAAGAAGTATCATAACTTTGTGTGACCTCTAAAAAGTTCTGTCCTGAAGCTGCATCAAAAAGCTTTTTTTCCCAAACACTTTTGTGCAGCAGTTAACTGGAATAACATTTTCTCAGAAGACCTGTGTGCTACATGATAGTTTTTTTGTTGTCTTCTTTTTATTCTTTAAGCTTCCTGTAAAAAATATATTTCAGTTTATGTGACAAAGGAAATCACATTGTCCTTAATCCATCAAATTATTGAAGAATAAAAATATTTTTTTTATATCATTGTTACAAGCAGTATTTTTAGAGTGTTTCAATAAACAGAAAATGGATCAAACTACAGTATATATCAATTTATACATGCCACGCAGTTATATCTAAAGACATCACATGTACTAAGGCAATACTTTTCTATGGACCCAGTCTGCACCATTTATGTTTACACCTTGGAGCAACTTAAAGAATTTCCAAAAATAAAGTCTATAATTGTTTACATTTTTCCAGGTCATTGTAATACATTAAAGCTAACTAAACTAAAGGAAACCCTACATGGGTAAATTTTTAACTCGATGTTTGCCCAATCGATTAATGCGCACATTCAGGCGATCAATCGAGTTGTGCCAACCCTGAACGATCAAACCATTGATTGTTTGTTTGACCACTTCCTGTTTGATTGACCCATAGCTCCCTATGCACCAGCCTTTCCGATCAACTTTTTGGAATCCGCCTTTTTGGTCATCAGTTCCTCTCAAAGTCTACCCCAAATCTGAATCCCAAGGTGGTGTGCCAACGATTGCAAAACGATTGATCACCAAAAAGGATTGAATCGGGAATCAATCACAGACAAATCGAGGCATCTATGGGTACCTTAAAGCAACAGATCTTCATGGTGGCATTTGTTGCATTTGGATTATAAGAACCATTACGTTTTTTTAAACCCCCCCTTGGAAAGGTATTAGAACAGTGCTGCTTATAGCTGACAATGAATATTGCAACTGCCACCTCTACTCAAGCTTGTTTTCTTTATTTTAGCATACAGAATATTTTACTCTTTGATAGTTAAACCCTTTATGAATCTTAGAATCTGGTACAGTTTTAAAAAAAAATCTACCTATGGCTAGAGGGAAACAATTGGAAATAGGGAGAGCTGCCTCATGATTAGCCATGGTACCTACACACAATCCATTAAAAAGATTATCGTACACTGATGTTGTGGGAGCACCACTCCTTTCCCTTCCCTGGTGTACTGCACATACTGAGGTGAATCTGAGGACCTTTCTGGTGTCTTCCAAATCTTCCCATGATCTTACCTTGACTGGGTACTCCACTAGGCCCTCCATCGCCAGACGTCCTTGTCCTCCATGACAGCATACACTCCCCTTCCATCTAAGGGAGCAGCTAGGAACAGCTAGGAACAGCCAAACTATGGCTTTGCAGCCAGGCCTGGAACAGCTCTGCCAATACAGTCTCTATTGCCAGTTGCGGGGACAGTGTTTCCATCACAGGTCATTGCACACATCCCAATAAATCTCCACACACAATATCCTTGGTGTAAGATCCGGTACCAATTTATTAGTCATCACAATACAGCTACACAGTCTATGCCAGCCAATAGGGAGAAGCCATAGCCTTCCTCATAAGTCTCTAGCCTAGCCCTTCTCCGGGGACAAGGGGGAAGTCATCAGCAACATCTTGACTGTGCACTAATGATGTCCATTCCCAACAGGGACGAGTGCCCAGGCGACACTCCAGACCACAACTGGTGACTTGCTCAAACACAGGATCAGAGGCCACTCTCTCCTGAAAACTGGGCCCCATAATTCCTGTCCCCAGGCTTGGCACTCCCATATGGCATGGTCATGATTACATCATCATCATCATGTTCTGGAATGTTCTTGACCTTTCCAGCAGCAAAATGCAGCAACCTGCTCTGCACCACAACAGGGTCAAATTACATTACCTTGCAGTATGTCAGCAGAACACACTAAATGCTTTACTGCTGAAAAGAACTTTAAATGCTGTTGTATGGTGCTTCTATGATGCAGCTGACCTATGCAGCTATGAGCACTGTGGAGCAAATGTCCCTCCTATTTTCTAGCTGAAGCTCTCTAAGCAGCTTAGTTTACCTTACACTTCCTTTTAGTAGCTGCTCGCCAGCCTTCCAGCATGTCATAAAAGTTATATTTATGTTTCTTATGGGCAAAATTGTGAGGATTTGTTAAGTGTAGTACCAACCATGTACTAACCATGGCCAACTGTTCTGCTCTGATCTCTGACAACCATAAAAAGTAGATAAATAGTGTGTACATTAACCCTATAACAATAAAACATGAATCTAAAAATATTTGCCTATGTTTTCTTTTACATTTTCATCAAATTTCAGCAACCTGTTAGTTAGTCAGATTTTTTTTAATTTCATAATTAGTTTGCCGAGCACAGTATATACAGTAGTAACTAAAAATACAGCTGTCAGAAGCGTTTACCATTGCAGAACCAGCAATTGAGATCTCCTGGTGCTTGCTGGCAGGGTAGGGAATGGGTAGCTGAGCTCACTGAACATCGAAACCATCATTTTGACAGAATCCATCATCCGGAATTAAGCAACGACGTAGAGCGAAGGTTGAAAAAAAAATGGACCACATGCCACTGCATAGTATTAACTATATGCTTTACAATGGTCTTTACTTTAAGGAAACTAATGATGTCATTCTAATGTGTAATCAGAATGGTGACAGTTTGCTGTGTTTTTTCAATAAACAGTATAAAATTTATTTTATTTGCACATAATTACAAGTGGATTATAATTTATTGATAATGTGTCTGTTTCAAATCACAGTGACATATGGTCAAATACTCTTGGTGTATTCCCTGAACTTAATGCAATAAAAGGGAGCTGGCACGGCTACAGTAAAAAAGCATGGCACACTACTAAGCTCTGAAATGTTCTCTGGCATAACATCTGCCTCAGACAATGCATGTGACAGCTGCCAGAACTTTATAATTCACACGGTACAAAACCTCCTCTCTGGCTGCATAGCGCTGAACAAGAAATGGAAAAGAAGCTTAATTACTTCCGAACCAGCAGCAAACTTTGCACAAGGATATTCAAGAGTGTACAGTGCCAACGTCACACAATACACAATAATGTCTTACAACTATGTAATTATGCCACAATGGTTTTGATTTCACAGAGGATCTGTAAATTAAGTAAATGAAGTGGATCTTAAAAAAATTTAATTCTTGAAAAATTCAAGGTGAAAGTAGAAAAGTAGTAAGCAATGAAGCAATTAGCAAGCATACCTCAAAATCCTATAAAAAAAAATTTCATTCGAGTTCTGGCAGGATGCACCGATTGCAAATTTCTTGGCCTATTCCGATTTTACAGGAAATGTGACTGTAACAACAACAACGCTGTAGAAACTAAACTAAAATGGCCATATAACACTGTAACTGTTTGAACATTCATAATTTAAAAACCTTGAATAGTACAATCATGACACTTTCAGGGTCAGTATTGTACCCCTACCACTACTTACACCCCGAGTCTCACCCCTCTAGCTAAGCATTATTTGATAGCTGGACCTTTAGCTGACGTTTTATATGTAAGTGTTGTAGCTAGGAGGGGGAGAAACTTGGGGTGTAAGTAGTAGTACGAGTGTATATAGCATATATACTAAATAGACTCCATATGCAGTACAGAAGACAGACAGGTGAAGGGGAACACTGGTACTGGTTGCCAGGCATGGGTCCTGAATTAAAACATATATATCTCCCCTGGGTTGCAGGATTCTAGTCACAGTTTGAGACTGCAACATTGTTGGATTGCTCAAGGATCTGGACTGTGGAATAGGTAGGAAGGATAGGAGGGCCTTCTATTCTACCCACCCAGTACCAATGGTGTGTGTTTGGCTGAAAAGCAGCAATAGAACAAGCAGGGGCTGGGCGAGCATTCCTTCTGCTGCCCCCCCCCCTTCCCCCGAGAGAGATCACTCCTGGATGGGGGGTTCTATCGAGTCTCCTCTTTTCCTTCTCTCGTGGGAGAGAGAGAGTAGACCATGCCACCCCATGCCTGGATTTTTGTCCGGCTGATAACAAGGTCAGGTGACCTAATCAAAGAGAAGTTGTAGGCTTGCTGAAACATGACCTGGTGAAAAAGAAAGCTGGACAGCTTCCCTCTGAAAAAAGGAGATTCTGGGAAAAATAGCTATCAGCTTTAGTAAGAGGACAGTAGATATTCACTGTACCTTCTGATGAACAAACGTGGTTCAATCTTTCTATTTGATGGACTAATAATACAATCGTTTTGAAATTTCAATTATTTTTACCACTACATAATATGAGATGATACAAAGTGCGGTCAGTTATTAATAGATCAAAATAGCTATAAAACCCATCATCAACATATCCGATCACTGCTTAATTTTTGTGGGCCATTTACATCACATTTGGTAGATTAAAAAAAAAATCCTGTACGGCCTTAAATGAAACAAACTATAGTTGTTCTAGAAATGCAGATATGTAGCTAAGTGGTGGCTATCAGTATTACCTGAAATAATCATAGCATTTTCTGTCACACATCTCTAAGATGTGATTTGGTTTTTCAAAAAAGTACCGCACAATGTTTAAACACTGAACATACTGTATATGTAGTGGTAATAGCACCTATAATTTATCTTAAAACATAACAGATAGGAATCATAAGTACTGATGTATGCATAATACCTACACCCTGCATTAGTGGTGTATTATACAAAAACATGATACGGGAGTATATTGTCTATATTTGGTGCACTGATCAGAAATACCACAGTAGTCACTTATGTATTTATTTATTTTTTGTATTATACAGTACTTACCAGGTAGATAAAATATACAAAAGGTAATTTTAAAAAATAAGGCACATCCAAATATTGCAAACATCAAGGGTGCCAAAAACCAGCCCTCAGTGTAATTTTATTTGGCCCGCAAGATTAGTTGTTTAATGTTATTTATGAAATGCATTGTACAGATTTGATTTTTTATGTCACATGTAATATAGTATAACACTTTGCTTGTTCCAGATTCAATGTTTAAGCAAAATGTTCATAAAAAAAAACCTTCTGTTGTAAAAAAAAAAAAATTCAAAAAATATCAAGCAATAATGTGTAATACAAAACATAACAAAAATAACAAGCAAAAAAGATTACCGTATATACTTGAGTATAAGCCAGTTTTTTCAGCCAAAAAAAATGGGCAGAAAGTGCTCCCCTTGGCTTATACTAGAGTCCGTTGAGGGGGGTCCACTCACCTCACCTAAATTTCAATGCTGAATGCAGACAATCAGCTTCCCTCTTCGGTAGATCTTCTGCGATCTCTCTGAGTTCCTGTCAGCTTCGGCTGCCCAACAATCAGCTGATTTACAATAATAAACTCCACACTGCCACCTAGTGGCCAGTTACTAGTACAGATACAACACTCCATAGCCCAAAAAATAAGAATTGCCTTGCACAATCCATCCTGTAATAGAAATAATCCTGTGTTCTCTTAAATTTATTGATGATGTGGCACTAAGATTAATCCTGTTTGATTAATTTCTAGGGGCAATGGTGCTTTCTCTATATTTTCTCATTTAGAAAACTCCACTATCTGACTGCATTTCCCAACCTGGGCTTATACCCGAGTCAATACGTTTTTCCAGTTTTTGTAGATAAAATTAGGTACCTCGGCTTATACTCGGGTCGGCTTATACTCGAGTATATATGGTAATTCTAAATCTCGACAGGGTCGAGTCTAGAAGGGAATAAACCCTGACAAGATTGGGTGACATTGTTTCATGGTGGAGTAAAAGAATAAGAGAAGAGAAAAAGAAAGGAGTGTATGGCAAAGCCAAAGGTATAAAGAAAACTCACTATAGGGCAACCCTGTGGGTTGAGACCATTTCACAGAGGTCGCCAAGTTCACTGACAGCATCGGAGCTGCTGCTAACAATAACAGATAAACCCTTGCTGTGCTGTGCTGTGCAGCTAAACTTCTGGTAATGTGTTCATCCAAAACTGGTAATGAGCAGCAAAGGAAATATTCGTATTCACAAAATATCGGAAATGTTTGTCTAATATTTGCAATAAATTTGAGAATTCATGATCTCCAGTCATTATAACCTTTATTGCGTAAATCGGCACTTGTACATGTGCATATTGCGACGATTACAGTGATAAAGCACTATATTCGAGATCTTTGCAAATTCTCAAAGCGACCATATTCACAATAATTAAAATATGATCAGAATATTTGCGATCAACACTATACAACTAGTGATGGCCCGAACTGTTCGCCGGAGAACTATTCGCGGCGAACATCGCATG
>CM070032.1:204896895-204910910 GCA_036250615.1 Ptychadena robeensis
ACAAACTTACAAAATCAGTGAGGGGTCAAATAATTATTTCCTCCACTGTATATACATATAGATATATATATATATATACACATCTTTGTCATCATGCCAGTTTAGAAGTACTTAAATGTCAGTCTCTCACTGTCAGAGTTCTGTCCTTCCTTCTAGGCCATCATTGTTCTAATGATTTTGTGACAGCAACTGACAGCAGCATTAAGGCCTCTATGCAGCTTGTAAGCAGTGAATAGGACAGGGAACGTGGTTACAATGCCAACGCCACAACAACAGCAACAGGCATGGCACCAACCGGGCAGCCGACGGCTGGGTCCCCCTAGATGGTCAGGTCTGGGCCACTTGTACTGGCCTGAAGGCAGCCCTGGGTTGCACAGATCTAGGGCCTGGTTCACATCCGTCCATTTTAATGTGCATTGGACAATAACAAGGTAAGATGAGAGCTATGTTGCACCTTTGCTATATTCTATAAAGCTAATTTATTTGTTGGTAGACCTTATCATATTGGTGTCTGGGAGCTTACGTAAATGATGATGAAGCATTGCAGTTTTTTTCTTAATAAATAAACTGGGAAATAAATAAGCTCAAATATTTGACAAATTATGTCTGCATGCATTGTGTTTGTGTGTGTTTATGTTGTTGGCATGATTTTAAGTCCAGAAAAACAAAGAGAGAGAGATATCCTCACATCCTCATGCACTGTATTGTGTTTACTTCATTGCTTCTTGACCCTCCACTTCTCATCATCTCAAGATTTGAAACGGTTCCCGGAGTTAGTGGAAATAATTAATGCCAGCATTCTTACGGCAGCAGCCTAGCTGTGTTCTGATAAAACGAGTGTTACATATAGCAGCCTTCATGTTCTAACAAAGTGTCCAATGCTATTTCTGGCGATATGTACAACAATTATCACTGCTGACTAGTGTCATAGCTATGAATACGAAGCAGTGATCTGTATACCCAATGTTCTTACACTTCTTAGAACAAGTATCTATATGTACATACATATATATAATTACAAACCTTCAAAGAAAATTTAAGTAACAGAAATAAGATATGGAATCTGTCGCTCACTTCTTTAGAAAGTGTATTCCTGGATTAACTTTTTGAAAGTAATTTTCTGACGACGGCAAACCAGTTTAGTGTGAAATTTTTACTTAAACTACTAAATTATTTATAAAAATTAACTCAAAGTACCATATTTTTTGGACCATAGGACCCCCCCCCCCCAAATGTGGAAAATGCCTGCTTCTTATATTCAGATACTTTGACCACCCACGGTTGATCGAGCCTTGGCTCCCCGCCAGCTATTTCACTCTCCTGGTAAGAAGATTAGCGGGGGAGGCAGAGGAGCCTTCAAGAGTTCCCCCCATGGTTACTGCAATTTTTATATCAGTGAAGCCCCGCTGATATAAGTGGCAGAGACAGATGAAAGAGCTGCCAGATGACAGCTCCCCCATCTATCTCTGCCTGTGTGTGAAAGCTGGACTCATGCTGCAGCTTTTACACACAGAGCAATGTGTTATTAGCCAGACTGGCCCGGATGTGTTAGCAAATTAAATTTCCTACCTGCTCATCAATCAGACCAGGGATGGGAGGACTTAAGACACCTATACCTGTATTTCATAATAGGCCAATGGTGCGGGTACGCCTGCCCATTTCCCAGATGCTATCAATGAGAGTATGAACATAGATCTAAGAAAACGATTTGAGGACACCATAGCTGCAGGATACCGTCTTACTGCTCTTGGCACCTAAAATATACCCCGATATACTCTGAAATACCACCTCCTCTAAATACCTATTCTCTGAGTCATGACTAGGGATGGCCGAGATTCGGCCAGGTCCACCCCCGAACGGGTGGATTAGACTTTTAAAGAAGTCCGTCATCCACCTGTTCCTGAGAAGATTCAAATTCCCCACCTAATTTAAATCTGAAAAACCAGATGTGACGTCAGTGACGCCACATCCGGTACCTGGAACGCATAGTTTCTGGTTGCGTTAGCCGGATGTGATGTCACTGACGTCATGTGACTGCTCACTAGAAGATCAGCCTTATGCCCGATCTTCTAGTAAACAGATTTTTCCTCCGGCGGGATCTCGCTGTTCCTGATCCCACCGGAGGAAGAATAGAGAGCTCCTTCTCGCCGGCGAACAGGGCGGGTCGAACACCCATACTGCTCACCGGCATGAAGCAGGGCGAACCTGCTTGTTCGTGGCCGAACTGTCCACCGTGCGGGCAGTTCGTCCATCACTAGTCATGATGCTGACATGACAAAGTGCACATTTGTTAAGCAAATTGCTGTGTTGTATAAATCTGCATTATTTTTTTAAACAATGATGTAACCTCAGTGCATCCATACTGCGGTTTTTAATAACCCTACTCTGAGCCATTTTTATTTAAATCAGTGAGTATAACATTTATTGCAAATGAATCAGTAACTTAAAATATCACTTTGATTTTCGATGTCCTTTAATCCCGGTTGATCATGAAGGAAATCAGGACATTACTGTGCAAAACAGACTGTGTTCGGCTCTGCCCCCTTGCTTGTGTCTCTGCTTGTCAGCTGAGACACAAGCAAGGGGGCGGATGCAAACACTGACCATCCTCCTCTACCACCATGCTATGTCCAGATCCCCGCTCTGCTGAGTGCTGACAGGCAGCAGCAAAGTGTTACACATTGTGTTTTCTTTTTTCCTCTTTGCCCCATGATCGAGCACAGTGTGTCATCATGCTGCAGTTGATCGCAGGTCAATCGAAGAGCTATCGACTTGTGTATGGCCAGCTTTATAAAAACACATCTGTAACATGAATGAAACTGTCATAAGGAAAACAAACTAATTCTGTGACCCCAGCTTGTTGTTTTTATTTCTTATTAATTGCTTTATAAATATACTTTTCTTATTTCTTTATAGTCCATGTATTGGGTTTGTTTATTCACATGCATGCTATTTAGTCAATGGATGTTAAATTACGGATGGTGACTTGGATACATCGATAGAACACCGAAGTAACACAGGCTGACATATGTGTGGGTTTACGGCAGAAATCCAGCCCATAGTGATTGGCATTGATGTATTGTTCTATGTCCTGCTGCTAATCACATCAAATGTGAAAGAGTTTTCAGTATGTGAGGGAATTTCTAATTAGAAAACATCATGCTTCTTTAGATCTGACAATATTTTGACAAGAAAACAGAGATGTAGAGTTTGATAAATGTCCCTTCAAATCGCAGAAGAGTTAAATGCAGCTGAGTACCGAGCTAAACTTCTTGTGCAGGAACCAGAAAATATATTTGTTCTTGTGTTGTTAAAGTAGTTTTGTGTTTTAATGAATTGGCTTGTATGTGCTATTTCCTTACAGTACACCGGAAAATAAAATAGTTACATATTCATAGCAAGTAAAAGAACGTTAAAACAACGTACCACTCTAGCTGCATGTACAATTGATTTATTCATCCTCAAATATCCTCAATAGAGTTGTTATTTAAGTTTTAACTTTTGCTGACTTTAAGAGTTAAAGAGGACCTAACACCTGCTTTCGTACTTGGTGAGATCGTCAGAAGAAGTACCCATAATAGGGTACACTGCAGCAAAAAAAAAAAAACAACACCCAAAACAAAACCTGTAACGAATAAAACCAGAATGTCCCTCACAATCCCTTCTCTCTCCTTCTCTGTGTTGTCACAGCAGTGTGGTTGGGTGAAATTCTGAATCCCTGAGAGCAGTGACAAATGGGAAAACACCTGATCAAACTGTCGTCCTCAGTGGCCACTCACAATATTGCACAAAATTAACCCCTAAAAGCCTGGCAGATCTCATATAATTCCAGCGAAGAGCAGGTAGGTACAGGTCAAAAATATAGATAAATGTATATATATATATATATATATATATATATACAGTCAAGCCCATAATTATTCATACCCCTGGCAAATTTTTACTTAAAGTTACTTTTATTCAACCAGCAAGTTATTTTATACGGGAAATGACATAGGTGTCTCCCAAAAAATAATAAGATGACGTAAAAGAGACATTTTTGTGAAAAACAACATTTCTCAGCTTTTATTTACATTTGAGCAAAAAGTGTCATGTCCAAAATTATTCATACCCTTCTCAATAATCAATAGAAAAGCCTTTATTGGCGTTTACAGCAATCACACGCTTCCTATAATTGCAGAACAGCTTTTTGCATGTCTCCACAGGGATTTCTGCCCATTCATCTTTATCAATGAGCTCCAAATTTTTCAGGTTGGAAGGTCTTCTTGCCATCACCCTGATCTTTAGCTCCCTCCACAGATTCTCAATTGGATTCAAGTCAGGTCTCTGGCTGGGCCACTCCAAAACGTTCATGTTGTTGTCTGCTAACCATTTCTTAACCACTTTTGCTGTGTGCTTTGGGTCATGAGTTTGTTAAAAAACAAACTCCCTTCGGGCTGGGCTTCCATGAGCACTGCATATGCCCGGAAAGCAGCTGCGATGTTCTCTACAACCACAGCATTTACAGGGTTCAGGCACCGCCCCAATTGCAGAAGGGGCAGGGGGGGGTGCATACATGGGAATTCAGTATTTACGAATATCGAATATTAGTAAATGTAATATGTGCAATATTGCGAATTCAAATATTGCCTATGCCGCTCATCACTAGAGCCGTATTACAAGTACCTACTTTGTGCCAACACATCATGCTGCCATAGTTATACCACTGCTTAATTGTCAGAGGAGGGATTTTTTTTGGGAGGGGAAACCAATAAACCTACAAGTATGACTTTGGAGTGCAGGAGAAAACTGCAGTTCTAGGAGGAAACCCCCACAAACACTGAGGGACCTGTCACAACAAGCAATTTTTTTACAGTACTGCGCTTTCTCATAGCAAACCAATGTTACCATTCACACTGCATGTGTTGTGTTTTTCAAAATGCAGTGTTCCCGCATTTTGAATTTTCATTGCCTTGTTTAAAAAATGCAAACACAAACATGAATGTAATGTTCAAAATACATGTGCTTTTGTATATATGCAGAAACGCCTGCCTTTAAAAAATGCATATAGTGTGAAGGGGCCCAGAGAGATCATACAAACTCGCAGACAGTGTCCAGAATGAGATATGAGCCTTAGACCCCAGTGCTGCAGATACTTACTATTGAACCACTAAACTGCCCATTCAGGGAAAGATTATTGCTCCAGCACTTGTTGTTTTTGCATAGGTAAAGCCCAACAATTTTGGTGATGATACCATGTTTAGGGGCTCTGTACTTACATAGTCAGCTAGTCGAAATTTCATGAAATGACAATACTTTCTCTAATCCCCAAAGACTTCTCATTCTTATCTTATTCATCGAGCTGATATGGCAAACAAATATTTCTATGATATCAGTTCACACTATATAAACACTTGGCTGCCAGCATTTTATCACACCATATTGTGTATTGGGTAGAAATAAATACACCACAACACATGATGTCAATGTGTGCCTGAACAATAAGGTGGCTTTTCACTGGAAAATCTCTGCAACAGGAGTAGGGCACTTTCACACTACAACACAGCCTATGCACTGTGGTAAGGCGCCGGCAATGCTCACGTTTTGCCCATGCATACTGTAAGCAAACAGTTCAGGTGTATTTGAACCACAAACCCCAGCACATCCAGTAACATAACAAAGCATAGCATAGCATAACAAGGCATGTCAGCTAAGATGTTGTACAGGTTCCCTTTGGACACAAAGCACTATGTTGCTGAACACACTTCAGAGCGTATAAGTGCGTATAGTGTGAAATTGTTGTTACATAGTCTTTGCGACCCCTCTGGCGGAATTTCTGGCCAGTTAAATTAAACGTATTTGCAGTTCCGAGACCAATTACTGAAGATGAGACGGATTTTCCCTCCGTGCAGACATGTAATTAGTGGTCATCGTGGTCAGAGAGAGGAAGTGGTCAGGATAATCCATCTTTTATCTATGTAGTGGTATGGAAATCCATGTAAAGTCTTGTGCACAGATGGATTTATACCAGGTATTTCCTGCCCTTTATTTTATCAAAGGATGGAAACCACCTTTCTTCGTGGTCAGCATTGGTTTCTTATTGAATCCTTGCGTAAGGCTATTTTTTATTTTATGCAATCATGTCCACTTTCATCTAAATATATGGTTAACCCCTAATGTGAGGACTAGTGATGAGCAGCATATGCAAAATTCAAAAATAAGACTCTCACTATGATTATCTTCAAAATGAATGGTCACATGTGTGAATGGTCACATATTTATTATCACATTGTGATTATATTATCACAGTGCATGGCCAGAAGCTTGCCAGTGCATAATATCTTGTGCACATTCGCAATTCGAATATTCAAGCTCAACACTAGTGAGGACTGCGTTGCCCTTAGCTCAGTGCAGTGCACTATGCATTGTCCATGGTTGACTTTTACAATTCTGTGTTATATGTATTGAAAAGACTTGTATTGGAAATGCTAATGCAGCCGGTCCGATAACTCACACAATGTGTATTGCGTAACACATGCGCATATACATGTAGTAGTGCATATACATGTGTTGCATATAGTGCATATACATTTGTTGTGAGTACACAACACAGAACATATTTTGTCAGCGAGCCCTTAGCTCAGCAGCAGGTAAAATTTATGACTTAATTTGTAGTTTTGTAATACATCTGTCTCAAGATCCATTTATTAAAGCGGACCTACCACTTGTTAGGTCTCTCTGCAGTATCAGATGCAGCTCAGCTGATATTGCAGAGATCGCTGACAAAAAAAAAAGATTTCTGACAGCTAGAGGGGTGTCTTTTTAGAGACAGCCCCTCCCACTGTGTTATGTTTCACCTAGGCAGGACATAACAAACTGCAGGGGTTACTGGGAATTCTCTCCCACAAGACCCTGTGCCTGAGTCTTACAGATGTGATGTCAGCGTCATGTCTGTGAGACTTTGTGAAGAGAGGAGAGAGAAGCCTCTCTTCACACGATCTAGCTGAGTGCCCCTTCTCCCCCACACCAGAGCTGTGAAGGAGTCTCTGTCTGTGAAGGAGAAGGGGGGGTTGTTGTTAGCTGCTGCCTGGAGAAGATAGGTCAGTAAGTGGCTTCTCTACCCTCAATCAACATGCTCTCACCATCAGATAAAACATGATAAGTCATTTTATTTGTTTTTGTGTAGCAGTTTTTCAGGATCTGAACTGCTGACAGGTATGTAATGTGCTTATTTCATGTATGTGTGTGTTTTTTTTTTTGTTTTAGTTTAAAACCGCTTTAAGGATTGTTGTATGACTAAACTGAAGAATATCTGGTTATGTAATGGGGGTTGGCAGGGGGGCAAACCTTGCGTTTTACATGACTAAGGTATAAAAGATAGCTATCGCTTTTGTCTGAATTGTTCAACAACATTTACTCACCAAAAACCTAACTGGAACTGAGAACTGAACTGAGACTCAGACTGGTGTTTAACAAAATATAATATATATCAATCATTAAACAGACCATTATACAGTAAAATGAGGGTCCCTTGAAGGCAGTTATCCTGCACCATGTATCTGCATTACATAGGCCTCCAGTCGCACTACACTGACTTGGAGACAATTACAATAAAATGCAGATACCACCTTACACAACTAGTTCCCTGGCACTCCGACATCCTTAACAAAGGGTGGGACTCCGTACCTAAGACCAATGACCTTTCCCATGACCAGACCACCTTCAAGGGCCTTACAACCCTGCTGCTGCCGTGATAAGTTTTGAAACCTGAAAACAAGGGAATTAATCAAAGTTTTATAAACAAAAGAAAAATAGAGGGAGGAAAATTCATCCCACGCACACTATCCTCCGACTGAAGCATGGTGAATTATCCTCCCACATTAAACTACAGGAGGACCCCGCCTAGTAACTGACCCAAACAATCTGGTAGAGCTGGACAAGATAACATAACAAGATAGCATAGTTAAGCATATTTTTAAGATTTACAAACACTTACGGTGGCCATACACGGTTTCCGTCGACTTAAAACAATCGAAGTCGATCGAATGGTAATCGATTCCTGCCCAGCTGTGCAATTGACCAAAAGTAATCGACATCAAACATAAAATCAAATAGTGATCGGACATGTTGGGAAATTTAGGTTGATCTCACCAATGCAATTGATTCCTATAAAGTAATTGATTTCACAGGGATCAGTTTCTTTAAAACAATTGATTCCTTTAAAAGAATCGATTTATTTTAAATTAGATCGACGTTTGCTAGAAAATCTGATTGACGATCGAATTGCAAAAAAATCGCCTTAAGCAGGGTACAGATGGCTCGACATTTCAACATGTCAAGCCGTCCGATGTTCCCTGCAGCAGTGTGATGACGTCATCACGCTGCTGTCAGATATCGGCGGAGCCGGGAGACAGCTCTGCTCTCTCTTCAGCTCAGCCAATGCTTTGCATGGAGACCCGCAGTTTTCATGTAAAGCAAGGGACATGTCCAATATGGCTGTTTTCGAGCGGGTTTGATTGGTCCTGCTCAAAAACAGCCATGGCTGCATATGACATTGGCCAGATAGATAACCATGAGTGCGCACGGCGCTCGAAACGGCCATTGATCTGGCCCATATCTGCATGTGTGTACCCTGCTTTTGTATGCCAGCTCCTTCTTAACCCAGTCATGTAGTCCATCTGCCTAGGTCTCTGTCTTTTGGCTCCGGGCCTGTCTGAAAGTAATTTTTGAGTTTTAGTGCCTCTGTGTTTAATTTTGGAAATCAACTTCTCCACAATGGCTGAAAATACAGAGATGAATGACAGTGTAGTACTCATAACTCTAATGTAGTAATCTCATATCTGGGACTGAAAAAGTAATTAAACTCTTAACTGATTTAACAATGGAAGTCTTCTACAGGAATTTTATGGATTTGTCCGCTTTATAAAGAATTAAAGAAAAAAGTTTTGACATTAAACACACCATAAATATATGATCTATACCCAATCAGCTTATCTATTCCTGGTCTCAGTCTTAAGGCTCCTGTCAGGATCTGAACCCAGAAAAGCTTCAGTGTCTGGATGCAGCTCTGTCCCCTGAGTCACCGGAATGTTTGCTTCAGTACCTTTTTGGATACCTTGTACAAAGACACCTGGTTACCAAGTATTCGTTTAACCCTGACCCTTGGCCCCTCCCATGTACTTCCTATTAAAGCCATGTCTTTGCTCTGCTACTTGGGTCTTTATTATCATCATCCGTGTACCGACCCTTGGCTATTGACAACCTGACTACCCTTCATCTTGCTCCATTGTGACTTGACACTATTGGCTTTTGACCTACGCTCGTTAATGACTACACTCCTGGTTGCTGCCTCTTGCCATCACTGTTGATCCTGCCATTACCTGAGTCGCTGTATCAGTTACTGGACACAGGGCCTGACGCAGATCATTACAGCTCCGTTTATACAATTGGTTGACAAATACAGACCTCCTGAAATGTATGACCCCCAGTAAACGCGACATTCCTTGTTTTCCAATCGGCTTTCAGGCAGTTGCCTAAACAATAACATTAGGTTAGTGCAGCTGTGGTTTAAGGACGTTTGCTGTTGCCCTGAACCCAACTGTATAAATGCAAACTTACAGCAGAGTGGAAAATGAGAAAAGGGATGCAGCACAATGGACCAATGCAAAGAAGCCATAGTATAAGAGAAGGATGCAGAGAGACAATCCCATCACAGTGCTATTTCTCCTTTCACTGCCCAGTCACAGAGTGAAGGTGGGGAGAAAACTCATAAACATCACTGAGCTGGAGCAGAGAAGAATCAATTTAGCTGTTTGGTTACAGGTTACAGCTTAGCTTTTAGCAGTTTAGCATTTAACAGAGGGAGAAGACTGTAATGACTCACTCTTCCAAAATGTTAAATGACTGGTTCTCTTTACTGTAACCATTAGCTACTAATCTGTGACATGCACACTCACAGTGCAGTCCCAGTTAAGTTAGAACTGATCTGTATGAATAATTAGGCTGTTATATTTGAGTGCAAATTGCATGCAGACTACAATAGAGCCAATACATTTGCAGCATCAGATTGTGACTTAAGCTACATACACACAAATCAATCTGTTCTCTGGATCTCTGTTGATCCCTATAACTAATGGCTGCTGTATAGTATTTCATGATTTTGGTTTTGTTCTCTGGTGAGGGGTGGTGGGAGCAAGTGTCACCTCAGTGTGCCCTGCGCACCCTGGTAAACATGAAGGGGCCTTTTTGGCCCCAACTGACATGTTCCTGCCAGTGTGCCAGAGGCCTGAGACAAGAACTGTTTACGGGTGGGGGGGGGCTGCCTTTTCTGCATTGCAGCGTGGTGTGACCCTTGGCTGAACTGAAACTAAACGGGGGTCTGTTGAAATCTGTTTAAGAACTGTAATAGTAAAGTTTGAATTTTAAATACACTGGTTCTCTGTGTGATTCCTGACACCTGCCGTTACACATGTAATATCATATCTGTGCCATTCATTTCTTAAATGAAACAAAGGGAAAAAAATCTCACGGGCCAAAATTCAATTACACTGTGGGCCAGAGTTTGCACCCCAGATCCAGCACATGTACACGGCATTAGTTGCAGTCTGCAGGGTTATAATGAATTTTCTGCATCTCCGGTGATAAATGACTACATCCATTATTATCTTTACCACTATAGTATAAAGGTTATACACTTGCTCTGGACTTCAGGGTGTGGGTGGGATAGGTTGGACTAATGGGCTCTGCCGCCCGTTTCGGGGGGCTATTCCGATTCATTAGGGCTTGTTCCCACTAGAAGCGGAAGCCCGCGGCGCGGCTGCATCCGCGCCCATTCACTTCAATGGCGCTGGTCCCCTGTCTGCGGAATCGCGCGGACGGCCGCCTAAAAACTCGGTCGACCGAGTTTTTAGGCGGCCGTCCGCGCAATTCCGCGGCCGCCCAGCACTGACCGCGGCCATAGGGATGAATGGCCGCCGCTAGAAACCGCATGAGATGCAGTTCTCAGCGGCGGTGGTCCTTAGCGGCGGCAGCCGCGCCGCGGGCTTCCGCTCAAGTGGAAACTCAGCCTTACTCTGCACTATGGTTATAGCCTATGATTGTCAGTGTATGTGGAATCAACCCATGAAGCACCTTTTTTATTGTCAATGTATGTTGTTTGTACTACTTTTTGGATTTAATAAAATTTGAATTGAAAAAAAAAATGACTTCAGCCATGCAACTGGCATTTTTAAATTCAAGCCAACAGCAGCTCTCTATACTCCTCTTAGCTCTGTAGACTCTGAAGCCAGCAGGTAGGGCTCATTTTATTCCTAAAGCAGGGAAATCCCTCCAATATAGGTCAGCATTATATTTTAAGTTAATCAGATGACCTCAGGATCATCTGTAGTCATTTTCCTTCAACCTCTCGGACTGCGTTTCACAAGTATGTGGCGTCAGATAGACATTTGCGGCCTTCTGACGAGCGATCCATAGAAACGTCTAAAATACCGCAGTGGCATTTGGAAGAAAGTGTTTATCTGATAAACAAAGGCTCGCCATATCTCAGCGTAATTCCAATCTGCACTGCCATCTAGGGGATTTATCAAACGACAGCAGCAAATCTGCTCCAGTCCCAGACAATGAGCGAGCGCCTTGGATTTTAATCTGAACCGGGGAGCAGTCACTCATGTAATGTTTGGAATACATTTTAGATTAGGTATTTGAACAAGGTCACAGTGACAGTGCAGCAAATAGCAGCAAATATATGGCCCTATACCTGAGCTTTATAGAGCAGTACTTTACAAAAGCAACCTTGGACAAACAGTGTTCCTTCCGAAATCAATATGATATGCCACACTAGGTTTCAAGTGAATTTTTTTTTTATATATTTGTAGCCTTTTTTTTTCTCTTGAAAACACTTCCCTGCTATAAATCTCTTAATACAACGGCTGCTCATATTAAATATTTTACAATGCAGCATTTATTATGACACTCACTGGCTAACAAATTACAGCGAGCGCCGAATCTCCGATCGCTTGACAATAACAGGATTTCGAGCGGAGGGTTTGCATGCATGAGCAACGTAGCTGTATATAGGTAGAAGGAGAAAGGCGCTCATTAATTATCTCAGGTGGCTCATTTGGAATCTAAAACTGGCGATGCTTTAGGCGATCAGCAAAAGGTGGAAGGAAACAGCGTTTGAGACGGGGGAACAGGTATAGCTGGAATATGTTGGTTTCTCACTAGAGCGGGGGGCACAATATGGGCTGATGAGGCACGTGGCAATCCCCCCCACTGGGGAATATAATGAAGGCTTCGGGGATAAAGCACCAAGCAGGTTCATGCATTTAATTATATCTTTATCTTGTTACATGTACAATGACTGTGCGATGTGTTTTATGCATAGTGAGATTTTTATTATAGTTTCTATAATAGCGCATGCAGGTTTGGTCCTGACATAGTAAAGTTTCCCGGTGTTCTATTTATTAAACTTACTGTACCTACTGCTGCATAAAAAGTGTTAGTTATAAAGTATTATAAAGTTTTGCTCGTTTTTGTTATAATGGTGAAGGTATAGAACCCCCATCTGCTATAGAAATTTCTCTTAACTTCTTGTCCTATTGACAAAGTTTTACTAGGAAGCAAGTAAAAGGAACTCTTCAAAAGTAATACAGTACTGCATTATTTTTTTGATTTTAGAAATATAACCTCAGGCCCTGTCCTGCTGATAATTATCAAGAAGTAAGAGAAGTATCCCCGGCAGGGATACAGAAAGAAGTAAATATTATTGATGAGCAGCATAGGCATATAAGAATTTGCAACATTTCCCAAATTATTCTCCAAATATTCTAAGTAAATTAGAAAATTCGATATCTTCTGTCAGCACTTGAACATGAGAATACTGTGAATGAAATGTGTGTTGTCGTGGCGACATCTAGTGACAGAATGTGAAATAGCAGCTGCAGTGTGATCCCCAAATAGAAAATCGACACTTGTACATGCAAATATTGAGGACACCATACATGGTACTTTCCACAGAACTAGTGTTGAGCTTGAATATGGGAATTGCGAATATATTTAACGAATATTGACCATTCGAGAATCTGCAAATTTTGCGAATAGGGAGTCAAGGTTTAAACCTTGTTGCCCCATAAATAAGACCCAAACAGTGCATCAGGAGAGAATTAACATCACTTTGTTATGTTACAGCCTTTTTCAAAAAATGGATTTAATGTATTTTTTCCTCACACACAATTCCATACACAAGAAAAAATGTTTACTTGGCAAATGTATTAAAAATACAAAAGTTGAGATAGCACATGTCCATAAGTATTCACAGCCTTTGCCATAGAGCAAAATGGAGTACACCTGTGGGATTTTACATGACTTGAAAAGGCACACACTTATCTAAAGAAATAGGCAATAGTTGACAGCAGGGGTGTTTCTAGCGTTTGGGGGGCCCTACGCTTAATTTTTGCCTGGGGCCCCCTGTCGAGCAGTGTGGGGGTTAGGTGATAGCAGAAAACTTTTTGAGCTCTGTGTGGTCCCGGGTCCTATGCGCTACTTCGCATAGTAGGAGAAAAGGGCCCTAGTTGTCAGTCCCTAAAGTCAAATTGTCTGTAGACTGCTGAGACAGAATTGTCTCAAAGCACTGATCTGGGGAAGGTTACAGAAAAATTGCTTCTGCTTTGTAGGTCCCAGTGAGCACAGTGGCCTCTATCAAGTTAGTGGAAGGTGAGGTGACCAAGAACCTGATGGTCACTCTGTCAGAGCTCTCTGTGGAGAGAGGAGAACCTTTCAGGAGGACAACCATCTCTGCTGCTACCCACCAATCAGGCTTTAATTGTACATTGACCAGTAGTGATGGCCCGAACTGTTCGCCGGAGAACTATTCGCGGCAAACATCGCATGTTCGCGTTCGCCCATGTTCGCGAACATATGGCGAGTTTGGTTCGCCCCATATCTTTTAACATTGCAGAAACTTTGACCCCTGTGTGTATGTCAGCAGACATAATCCAGCCAATGAGCACCCCCCACCTCACAGACCCTCACACCCC
>CM070032.1:204936087-204954675 GCA_036250615.1 Ptychadena robeensis
GCCGAGTTCGCGGCCGAACTGTTCTCCGGCGAACAGTTCGGTCCATCCCTATTAAACAATTCGTATCTGAAAATTTTTTTTTATTGGGTTCCTGGTCAGTTTTCAAATAGTTTTTCTAATGCAGAGAGATAGGCTTGATTACTATAAAGACAAAGTAGGACTGCTTCTGCATGAAAGCTCCATTTATCCTACATAACAAAATGCTGTTTTACCTCAAATTAATTACCGTATTTTCCGGCGTATAAGACGACTGGGCGTATAAGACGACCCCCAACTTTTCCAGTTAAAATATAGAGTTAGGGATATTCTCGCCGTATAGATTCAAACGCAAATAAAAAATGTTATGTCTACTCTGACTTTCAACCCCCAGAAATCTAAAAATGGAATATAGTGTAATAGAGTTGTGTATGAAGTTTGTACAGCTATTTAATGTGTTCTAGCTTTAATCTCAATATCCCTGCAATACTAATTTTAGCCACAATGCACAATGTCGCTAGTGAGCACACTTGCCGTCAGTGGCAGCCAGCTACTTTCACAGACACCGGGAAGGTGAAGGAGGGGGCGAGGGGGATTCTGAAGATCTCTCCCTCTGTAGCTCCTGTCAGCCAGCACGCAGCGTGGGGAGCATCGATCGTGGGGAGCAGACCTACGGGCTCCCCTACATGGTCAACCCGGGACAGGAAAGCACCCTAGCGCCCCACCACACCCCACCCCGACGGCGACACCCGGCGTATAAGACGACCCCCAACTTTGAACACATTTTCCTGTGTTCAAAAGTCGTCTTATACAACGGAAAATACTGTAACTAGAGTCACGAATGTTCTAATCACAAATTTTTATTGTGAATATGAGCACTTCAAGAATTCGTGAAAATCTCAAATATAGTGCTATATGTCAGAAATTGTAAATATTTGAGATGTTTTTTTTTTTCTTAAATCTGAGTAAGGTACCATGCATTGCATTCACAATATGCGCATGTACAAGTGCTGATTTGTGCATTGAAGGTAATAATGACTGGCGATCATGAATTCTCGAATTTACACATGTATTGTGAATATTATGCAAATAATTATAAGAATATTGCCTATATTATTTTGCCAGATCCCATAAATCATACTTGTACAATATTACAATTTTAGAGTGAAGGGCAGATGCCCTGCACATCAGCGCTTTTCACTTCCCTTGAAGACTAGGGACTTCAAAAGGGGACTTTAAAGGCACCTGTTATAGACATAGTAGTCACCAGTAAAATATGCATTATTTCTTGGAATATACATTATTTGTTGTTACAATGTTGTAAATAAATCAATTTTAAACATTATCTGAGAACCAAGTTCTCAAGGTACATAGAAAGAGGTTTGTGCAAGATAGGGAACAACACTTTGTAAATGTTTTTGTAACATGCAAGAAACACCAATAAAATTCTTACTTTTATAGCAATTTAAGTTATAACATGTTCCTAGCCTACCAGAAACAGCAATGTAACTATACTATACTCACTATTCAAGTTGACATCTTTTTCTTCTGCTCAATTGTATTTGCCCTCTTATCTCTTTTTTCCATCTTTCCTAACTTTTTTGGGGCCATTATTCACTAATCATCCACTGATTATGCACTGATCACCCTCAAAATTGTACTTCCTTCTGTGTGCTCACAGGCAAATTCCAGACACCTGTGGGATACTTGCTTACAACTCCATATATGCACAGTAATGTATATGTTCACACAGTATATCTTGGCTAAGAGGCATGTTTCTGGACACTTATGGAGTCTTGCTTACACTTTTGTGTATATACCGTGCTTGCCTATATATCTACGCTTAAAAGAAAGTTTCTGGAAACCTATGGTCATTGGGTGCAACTCCCAGGCAATACTGTACACTGGCTTCTGGACTGAAATTGGGTTGTAAGTCATAACTTCAGTCCTAAGTCAAAACAAACATATTGGTCTTATTTCAGGTTGGTTGTATCTCAAGACGGTTGTATCTCGAGAGTCCACTGTATTATGCTATAGACTAAAAGTCTTTCCTAACATTAACACTAGTGATGGACATATATCTGCCTTGTCCGTTCGGGAACAGGAGGATCAGACTTTTAGAAAAGTCTGACATCCGCCTATTCACAGGGAAATTCTAATTCCACGCCTCTTCGCAGGGAATTTGAATTGGGTAAAAATGAAAATGATGTCACTGAACACACAGCCCTGTGTTTCATATTTGTTAGTTTTTTTAATCTTTCCAAACTTGATCTGGGCGGCGAAAGAACAATTAACTTCTTCTCGAGGGCAAAGAGGGTGGGTCGAACACCCGCACTGTTCGTCGGCGATTAGAAAAGAAAACATGTGATGTTCGCCACGAACTGTACGCCTTTCGTCCGTCTCTACTTAATACTCTACATTCTAGAAGGCAACTCCTACTTAAATGGTAATTGTATAAATGTAAATGTTAAAAATATTTTACCAAGTAAGGTTAGCAGTAGTCAGCGACTTTTAAGAGCTTTTACTAAGCTTATGGTTTCAAAATATGTAAAAGTAATTGCAAAACATTCTCTACTCAAGTCAATATAAACCAGGTATGTTGGGGTGTAGATGGAGTTTTTGCAAAAAATTGAATTAATATTTTTTTACTCCAAATATCAACTGAACTTTGAACTTTATGTATGCAAAAATGTGCTGGAACAACACTTTTTTGTAATGTCCCTGTACCCCTTCTATAAATCTCCTGCAATTTTGTGATGATAACTTGTTCAGGGGCTCTGCAATGAACTCCCATAGTGTTGGCCAAACTGTCTGCGAACAAATATATAGGTAACCCTATACTTATCTGTCTCCATTTGATATGTTTAACATATTATTAGTATTATTATTATCTTGTATTTATATAGCGCCGACATATTACGCAGCGCTTTACAGAGCATTTATAGTCATATCACTAACTGTCTCTCAGAGGAGCTCGCAACCTAATGTTCCCACCATAGTCATGAATATGTAACAAACACAGTCATTTGTCAGATATAACTAACATAGGAGATTTGGGGATTTGGGGAAGCCACTTAACCTACTGCATGTCTTTGGAGTATACTTTTGTATACTTTCAATGAACAAAATCCAAACTTTCTAAAAATATAAATACAGCCACCAAACAATGAGACTTACATTTTCAGTGTAGATGCTTGTATGTGAGTTTAGATATACATTTACTGTTTCACCCTCTCTAATGTTTAATGAGATCATAAGATAGCTTGTTGATTCACCTTATCAACCGTAGCAGTTTCTAAAATCAATAATTCTATCCTATCACCCCCATAAATTGCCCATAGGTGAAGATACAACATTGTGACTGATATCTTCTCTTATTGGCATATGTGATCATAGTGCACACTAGAGTGTTACCCTTCATGGCACAGTACATATTGATTCTGTTAAAGCAAGCTCTTAATCAGGGTTGTTAAATAAGCTTTAGTGCTGCACTCATGGCTTGTTCATGGGAGGCTGCCGTATTACCATATCATTTTTCTACACAGCTGTGGGACTCTTTGTAATTATGGACTAATGTGTATATTAATTACGGGCTGTTTGCAGATCAAGTTGTACCGGGGGATTTAAATTCTGTTATTATATCATATTAAAGGACCATTAACCTCAAACATAAGTTGCTCTGCATAAGGAAGATAGTAATTACACCCATAGATGCAGAGGTGGAGGTTCTCGAGGTTTGATGAATATTTCACAGCAGGGTAATAACTATTGTTTTCAAATACTCTGGCTGAGGCTTAGAGGAACCTTCCTACTCATACAAGTGGATTTACTGAGAAATCAGGCAATATACCTGCCCTATGATCTGAAAAACAAGAGGGGCTTTTTATAAGACTGAGGTCTTCTAATGTTTTGACTTCCACCAAATCGTCCACAGCTCCCTGGCTGCATGCTCAGTAAAAGGTATTGGTTTGACCGAAGACATTGATCTACAAATTCACAATGTTTAGGTAAATGGTGATATAGAGTTTCCATTACACATTAATAATTTCACCTATTATCAATCAATATGATATGTGTACATATCAATTGGTTTTGTCTTACTGAACAGCATGACCTATTGCTGAGTGATGTCATTAAACAGCAATATTCTCTATACAGGGATTCATTACAGGGCAAGCACCTCCAATTAGTGCAATCAATAAAGAAAAACATCTATGCATTAGAACATTCCAGATTCGCAGGAGAGCTCATATTGATTAATTCAACTTTAACATTTGCACCGTAGTGAATTCCATAATGTATATGTATGTATATAAAAAAAGTGTACTGACAAAAAACCTTTACTTTATATTAGGTAGTGTTGATTGTCAATATTCAAATTGCATTTTTAACCTCCCTAGCGCACTGCTGAGGTCCAGATTTCTGTACCAACCATGCACCATAGACTTCAATGGAAATTTTTTCTTTATGTTGTAGGCCTGTAACTTCCCAAAATATGTCCGTACAAGGGTCTTATAGACATCCTGAATATAATAATGTTTGAAACAAACAATTATGTAAAATAAAAATAAAAAATGTTTTAATAAAATAATGAGAAAACACAAAAACCAGGGCACAAAGCTATGCTGCTATGTACTAAATCTCACCAAAATAAAGTCTCTGGTGCCCCAGATGTGCCCATTTGCAGTTAACCCTCTCTAACCTGGTGTGATGGATGTGGTAAAATCACACCAGAGAAGAGTGGGTTACTGCATATGGGCACTTCTGGGGCACCAGAGACATTATTTGGGTGATATTTCTTACATAGATGCACTGATAGATAGCGTCCTGAACGCTAGGGCAGTTAATATAGATTATAGTACTATTATTTCAATTCAATAGATATTTAATATATGGTAGATTAATAAGGATACTGCCCTGGAACTTATTATTTACATTTACAGTATTATTTACAAGTTAGACATAGGCTTAGGCTCCACTATATGTTAAAACCTACAAATCCATTGGTGTGAACCGTCAGCTTGTGTTGCTTTAAAATCAACACAGGGCACGACGTTGAGATTAAGGCATTGGGACCCCCTCCGCTAAGCATATTGCTTGGTGGGGATCCGGACAGAGCATATAGACTTTACCTGCACAGCGGATGCTGTGTTTAGATATCCGCCAATGCAGAGGCTCGACGTACTCCACTACATTCTGCCCTGCATCGGCGGAATGGCTCGGTGCTGTGAAGACACAGCATCCGCTGAGCAGGTTAGTGAATGTGCTCCGTTGGGACCTCCCACCAAGCAATACGCTTAGCAGAGGGGGTCCCAACGCATGTGGAAAACCCCCTAACGCAACATAAGCCAATGCAAGTATGGTGCATTGATGCACGCATAGAGAGCTGAGTAGTGCGGGAGGTGGCTTATGGGATCTGGTGGTCTGCCTGTACTGTGTCGGAGAGTAGTCGAGCCTCCTGGTCTGCCTCAGAAGGAGTACTGCAAGAGAGCAAGAAGTGGACTTTATGTGTAAGGCATATTTAGGGTGCAGCCCTCCTTTGTCAGGTTATTCATATGCCAGACGAGATGGCGTTTACATACATGCATCTGAAAGAGTATGTGCTAGTCTGCCAAAGTTAAGGTTGAGGTATCGCCCAGCTCACTACAGGACTGGGACTAAAGACTCCAAAATATTTTAAGAAATAAATGTTCTGAATATGTTGATCATTATTTTCTGTACCATACACTATATAAATATCTTGTTAAATGTAGAAATGTATCTTCAGATATACATGTGAAAGAGGAAGCACTGCCCATCTCTTGCACCGGGGTGTACCGCACGTACCGGGGTGAATCAGGGGACAATAATTATCTCACCCCTATGTTGCCGCGGACTCCCTCCAGGCCTCTACGTACACATACCTCCCTTCTGTCCAAGGGGCAGCCAGGCCTCATGGTCCTAACCTGCAACAGCAGCTGAGCGGGCTTTCTTTCGTTTATCAGGTCCCAGATCCCTCAATAAATGTCAAAGACACATCAGATTGTTGTAAATACGATGCCCCTTTATTGCAGTAATGTCGCAGTGCCAGTTACACTCCACGATCTTCCTGGGAGCCGTCTGGTAGCAGTATCTGCCTGTAACAGTCCTTACCCTAGCCTTCTTCACCCAAGTGACTTCTCCTAGGCTAGGACTGCCCTTGCCCCAGCAAGGGGAACAAGGGTGAGACCTTAGTTACATCTCAGTGCAGGCCTGGTCTTTGGATCCGCAGGCCTGGGGCCTGTTCCCACTAGATCCAGTACACCTCTGCTATCTATTCCTCTGCTGCTAAGAAGACCCAATTTAAATAAAATACTTAACTGAAATAACCTCCTATTCTCCTCCCAGATGGCTCACAAGATCACAACATCACATGTTCAAAAACATTTGCCTTGTCACCTACCACCTATGTTTTACCCAGCAACAGCACAAACATATTCACTGACATTTTTCATAGAATCCAAGTTAACTCTTCACTGACCCTTAGTCCACCTTCCTATACATAAACGTCCTGTTGAATATAGAACATATATTCTGTTCCCCTGGTGTATGACCTATGGGATGAACTGTAAAAGCATCAATAAAGGTCATAAGTGTTACAAGAGTATCAAATCATGAGAAAGCAGGACATTTATTGAAATGTAGCAAATAAAGGCATGATTTAGTAAGACCTGGTACATATGGGCATTGTTTTAACGCAATGTGTACAAATGATCAAGCATATCAAAACCCTGTCTATTTTTACTGGGGAGAATGCTTAGTTGGGTTGGTCAATTTGCTCATGTGTTCTTGTAATTTTAGATAGAGATAGTTGAAATTTTTTCAACTAGCTGATTTTGAGAGGTAATTGCAAAGCCCCTCCAGATGATATCATCACTAAACCTGCTAGAGATGTAGGGAAGGGTTGTGGGAAAATTACAAACAAGTATTGTTCTAATGATTTTGACATATAAATATTGCGTGTGCTAGAGATATTTTTTTGTATTGTTCCTAAGATGTTGTTCATGATGTAACAGCAGGTGTCGGGTAGTGATCTCAGGAACCTCATAAAAAGTGAGTGAGTTCCTAACTTTATATTTACTACAACTGTATATCAGAGAACAGAGTCCATAAACAGGTGGAAAGCAGAGTTCATGAATAGAACTTAAATGCTATGGCTCACATAACAGTCACATCATGCTACAGCGGAGGAGTGGCAAGTTTCTGTTGATCGTCAGTTCATGCCCTGGACCCGCAGAACATTGGCAGCAGTAGAACAGCTGCAGCCACACATGCCTCCTCCGAGACACTGGAGTTACTCTCTCCTCGAGCTTCCTGCTTTCTACCTGTGCTGGTGCCATCCCACTTTCTCTGGGCTAGCTCAAAACATGGGTTGGGTTGCTCAGAAACCACCAGCATGCTTTTTAATGGTGTATTCTGCTCCACAGGAGAAGGTGAACACAGCTCCTGACCATCCTTCTCCTCTACCACAGAGATACTGAACCCTGAACATCCAGATTCAGGAACTTTTATCACTTCTATGCTGGGGCCCCCTCTAGTGTCAGGTCTGTTCCGGCTTCCCCATGGTTGGGCACTGATTACCCCCTGCTGTTTGACGAATGGGGAGCAATTCCACTACACTTATTGTCACTACACCATTTTCAGACTCAGAAAAAAAAATCCAATCATCTCTGGCCTGGCGGCTGGAAATGTTTGATTGTCTTTTATATTTAAAGATAAATGGTTAATTTACATTTTATTTAACATCATACCATATTCAAAACCAAATCAGTCTCCGCTGTGCTCTTTGTTCTATTGTTTTGGCTGGAGGTCTGTAGATGGCTAATGTAACCTGAGTCCTTCTGAAATGATATCTCATGATAGTTACAGCTAAAGCCAATTTCTAAGCCGTATTTATAAGCAAATATAAACACAAAAGGTTCAGAATAATCCAAATTCCTTTAGGATATTGTTGGCTGCATCTGCAGTTCATGATTTTTACATTCAAATTCTTGTTATTTCATAAGGCATGGATATGAATATGTTTTGTCACTTTCCATAGAATATGTTTTTCATTTGTTTGATCGGACAATTAATTCTCTATGAAATTTTCAGCTTTTTCCTTTCAAAATGAAATTCACGATACTCTTACACTTTATTTACAGGTTAATTCAGCCGGACAGCAAATTACAGAAATGAATTGCCTTACACATGGGCACTAACCCTTGGATGATTAAAATAAATAAATAAATGAAGTCTGAAAATGAAGCATCTACAATCAAACCTTTAACATCCAATTCATTTGTATGTGCTAACATCACTTGTTTGTTATTAATAATTCATAGTTTAAGGGATTGTTCATAATTAATGATGGCTATTAAACTTCACTTAGAGACAACTACAAATTATTAATTTCACACAGGAGTTCAGGTCATCATAGTATGAAAATAATGATATTAATAATGTATTTGAATTTAAATTGTCAGTGTACAGCGGGATAGAATAAAGGATTTACAAATCTAATGTGAACTGTAAGCAACCACAATGAATGCAGCTCGTCTGAATGACAGATGTAGAATTTAAGGGATGTCAGAGGACATCTAGAGGCCTACCTCTTGTTAAAATGCCAGTTGCCAGGCAGTCCTATTAAATTATTAAGATTGGTATTAGAATTTACACTCTTTCACAATTTTCCTAATTTGCATGCATGTTTAACCTCAATAGTGTTCTGCCCGTACCATGCCGTTTTTAACGATGCGGTACGGGCGATCGCAGCAGAGAAATGTACTTTGCTTACAATTCCCTCTCCTGTCCACATTTTTTGTGTAAATAAGTGATGCTGGTGACATGGGCTGGGAGACCAACGCCCCTCAATGCAGAATCGCTGCAGTTTTCAATGGGTATATCAGGTTCTTTCCTCTGGCACTTGGAACGAACCCAAACAGCGGACCAATTGGGTAAATCTCTTTTACCCAAAGGCTTAACTAGGCTTATCCTCTTTAACTTTAAGAAGGTTAAGCCTGGTTAAGCCTTAATTCCTGTGCCATAGAAGCTGAAATTTCCATCTCCTATAGGTAGAGATGCTTGCAAAAGTAGTTTTTGCATAAATTAGGTTCAAACTTAAGTTAAAGTTAACTTGACTTTGAAATTAATTAAAAAACTACATGTGCATAGTTTTCTGTTCCCACAACCCTTCTCTATATCTCAATTATTAACTCACAAAGTCAGCTGGTTAAAATTTCACGAAAATTTGACCATCTCTGACTATAGAAATGTGTCTATCCAAAATAGTCAATCAAAAATAGGGACTAAAATCCTATGATGAGAAGTTTCATAAAATCTGACTGCATTTTTTTTCTAGGAAGATTATGATTATGAAGCTATTTTTGACAAAATCAGTTATATGGATTCTCCTCCTTCCCTCTCTTCCTTTCTTTCTATCTCCATCCACCATTTCTCACTTTCACTCCTAACACTTTGTATTCTCTCTCCTGTTTTTGTCCTTTTAAGGCTAAATTTACACTGTCGTTCTCCAGTCCGTAAAACGACTGGGTGCTTCTGGGTGCAAAAAGCCTACAAACTTGTACAGGCCCTCTGGAAATAGTGTTGAGCGGCATATGGTATATTCAAGTTTGCGTGATTTTGGGAATATATTACGGAACATCCTAAATTCGTAAAATTCGATTTGACTATTGCTATTCTATTGGCTTACATTGTGAGTAGCTGTGTGCAATTATTCGCAAAGATTCGTGAACCAGCTTTACAGCTTCTCTTCTTCATTCTGTGATCTTTGCCAGTATGAATACTGTGTAAACAATATTAAAGCATAATATGATGAATAACCCCCATTGCGAATATCCAAGCGCATATTCACAAAATATTACGTATTCTCGAATGTCGGATATTCGTTGAATGTATAAAATTTTCAAATATTCTCGCTCAACATTGTCTGGGAGCATTTAGATAATGCCCCCATCACAGGTCTGTAGGGTAAAAGCCTGGTGGTTGCTAGAATCGCTTGTTTACTGAGTGGTTAAAAAAACACCCATGTAAATGAGCCCTGACTGTTTCCCCTTCCTCACACTATGCATAGTGCTAAACCTTACTAATATACCTTGTTTCCCAAAAGTAAAAACCTATCCAGAAAATAAGCCTTAGAATGATTTTTTTGAGGATGCTTGAACTATAATCCCTCCTCAAGAAAAACCTAATTTCTTGAAATTGTATTTAAATAGTGTCCAGGCAGCTATACCTGTAACAAACTGACATCAATTGGCAATAGAATGCAGCAGAATGGATAATCTTTTCACAAAAGAAATCAGAAGGACCCCATGAGACCCACCAAGCTGCAGCGCCCAGGGACCTGACAGCAATTCAGGATTAGGAGATTCATAAAGATATTTCAGAATGTGATGACATGACTAGATTTGAATACATTTTTTTAAGAAGAATAAATGTCTAATGATTTGAAAAAATAAGACATTCCCTGAAAAAAAGGCCCTAAACTGTCTACTGGAGCAAAAGTTATTTCAAGAACCTTTTGGGGGGAAACATGATAGATACTCGTTCCTGGTACTCAGTTTATGTAAGAACTTGTTTTAAAATAAAAATATAATAAAAAAAATAAAATATAATAAAAATAACGTCTTTTTAACCTTCTGAGCGTTTGGCCCGAATTAACTCGGGCTGAGTTTCATGCATCATGAAACTCAGCCCTAGTTAACTGCAGCCGCGCTCAGGGTCTCGCCGTCTTCTGACGGCGGTCGGGACCATCGGCATGTATGCCGATGCTTCCGGGTCCTCCCCCGATCGCGTCACCGGTGACGCGAAGGGGGCGGGGGTAGGCGGCGCCATAGACCTCCGTCAAACTGGAGGGGCGTCGCCTTTCTTCAGCATAAGTCCGGCGTCTCCAGTGACGCCGGGCTTATGTTTAGAACCCTGAGCAGAGCAGGCAATCGCGGCGGAGCATATTGAGCTCCGCCGCGATTGCCCGTGGCACGGTTATGAAAAAACCGTGCCACGTGGCAAACGCTCAGAGGGTTAAAGAGTAAACTCATTGTCCCAGAGTTGACATACTATCAATATAGCCTGTTTACATACAGAACCATCCTGTTGCTATAGGAAATAATCAAGTAGCTTAGCGTTGTGTGCTCCGTCGGAACCCCCTATGTAAGCACATTGCTTGGTGGGGTCCCGATGGAGCATTATCGGCTCAACTGCCATGTTAACAGAGGATCTGCCAGAGGATCTGCCAGGCAGGTAATGTGCTCCATCGGCACCCCCACACTTAACGTAGCGGGTCCTGGCGGAGCACACAGCCGTCAACTGACAGACTTCAACCATCCAATCACGTACAAGCAAAAAAACATAAAAACAAAAAGGGGTTTTTATTGGTAGATGAAAATCATTATTTTTATGTTGTCTTTGCCCCATCCTTCTGTTTTCTTATTTTATTTTGCAAACAACACTAGTTATCTAGAAGCAAAAGTGAGCCCGGAAGCACTTCAACTGAAATGAAGGTCAGATTCCTATAACTTATAGCTTAGCTTATTGCTAATGTAAACAAGCCCTAACTATTATAGGAATTGCACAACCGACCGGCAAATGTAACATGAGGTGTTTTGGGGCTTTGGTCCGATATACCTGCCACAGTTCCAAAATTATCAAATGACCCCCAGAATCTGCATGTTTGTAGGCGCTCGCGCACAGGATCACCTGGATGTTTCCCGGGCTGCTAAGGGAGCGCCCGGACACTTCCCGTAGCACCCTGTGTAAATGTAGTCTGAGTGTATTGGCAAATCAGAAACAAAAGTGTGGTGTTTCATAGGCTCATGAAACAAAGCGCAAAAAGCATGTGAAGCTTTACTTTACCTAAATTAATGAATCCTAGAAGCAGGCCTATTGGATAACAAGACAGCTTTAGATTTGTTCGAGAAATATGTGCATTGTGCATTAGTAAATAAATTTAGCTTAGTTGTCCATGTATTATGCGTGAGGGTTATTAAGGTATCTAATTCTTGAATCCAGGCTGGAGTTTCTATTTTAATACTGAGTTGGACTGCAGCACTTATTCATATGTGTATATGTATATTTTTAAAGCCATGCCAAAGGAACTGTGAAACTTCCATTTTATAGCTTCTAGGTAAAAAACTATAGTTTGAAGCCTCCATATTAAACCGGCATTATGATGATATGATGTCAGGAACAATGCTAGAGGCACTCTATGAGGAATTTGAAATGTCACCAGTGGGGAGCTCGAACCTAAATTTAACTACACGATAGCAATTCTAGCAAATGGCCATAAATGCAAACTTATTCTGTGTATCTATTAGTACAGCACAAACTATGCATATATATCAGAAAAGAAGAACAGGCTTTATTGTTATATGAGAAATGTTCTACATTATACACTCTTATAGATGTCACCTTACCATCTCTGCATTGATGAATTGCGCTGTTTAATTAGTTTGCTGGTTGCGGATACTACTAACCTTGATTTAAAGAATCAGGTGAATGCTGGCTTAGATATATATGGATATGTTTGGTTGTCTTGGGACCTAATTAGATGATTCCTCTTGTGACTGATGAGCTGACATGCAATATGTTACCACTTGGTAGGTAATTGTTATTCACTATTATCCTTCCAATGTGAAAATATAGATTGCCAGGAAAAGGATCTATTTCTCTTCTGTTCTTAGCAAACTATTACAGAACTTCAAATAAAGAGTAAGGACAATGTTTTACCATTGTTCTAGGTGCATATTTTATTAAATCTCTATATTATTATTAAGGCTTTTACGAGAAAAATTTTTTTACTGATCAGGAAGTTAATAAATTCTCTGATTCTCTGGTTTTCCATTGTATGATTTTGAGTGATGGTCAAGCTATTCAATCCACCAGTCCCGCCCCATATATATATTTGTGGCAATGTGTATATGTATATATATACATATATATTTTTATATAACTTAGTGTGCAATAATAGTATAATATTATGTGACTGCCCTCTGCCCCTGCATTGCATAGCAAATATGAATCTCTCTTCATGAGAAGAGGGGCTTTGCAATTAACTTGAAATCATCAAAGTTGTAAAAGAAAAATTGACTATCTCTACTTATATTATTTAGCTATAGTCAGGCCAAACACATGATCTTTTATTTTCTTGAAATTGTTTGGGTATTAAAACTGAACATTATCTTTAAAACTATCAATTTTTCGATTGCAGTTGCGGTTTTTGCCCATAATGGATGCGGTGGCAGTAATATGGCCACTAACAGCATCCCTTACCATTGCGAGTTACCAAAAAGTCAACTGTAGCTCTAGTGTGTAAGATTCCTAAGGAAACCTGTGTACCCTCATTGACCCTAGCTGCAGTACTATACCATTCCGCTTCTGCAATGCAGCTAGTGTGAACAACCCCTTAGAAGGAAAGTATTGTAAGCCTGTATACACTTTAAACTGAACATTTTTGCCCATAATGGATGCAGTGGCAGTAATAAGGCTACTAACAACATCCCGTACTATTGTGAGTTACTAAAATGGCAACCGTAGCTCTAGTGCCTAGGTGCCCAACCTGAGGCCCGGGGGCCGCATGCGGCCCTTTGGGAGTTGTTCGGCGGCCCCCCTTGGTCCTTCACATTCGGCCCCCTAAAACCTAACTGTTAATACATACATAGCAACTCACCTGTGAAGTGTTTACACACTGACCCAGCTTTCCTAATCAACTATAGTCCTGAAAAACAGGTCTACATATGAGCTCTGCACCCAGGGGCAGGAGGGCGGTGGGTGCTGTCAGGTTTTGACTGCCTGTTGGGATCTGGTCCACTACCTGCTGAGATGTGTCGATAAGGGGAGGGTCTGGATCGATGTTATGTGCGGCCCTTTAGTGATGCAGAGGGCCGCACTTGTGGCCCTTAGAAGAAAAGTATTTTAAGCCTATATACACTTTAAAGTTGATTTACTAAATTATTAAGATTATTCACATAGCAAAAGAATGGTTACTATGCATTCAATCAATTGCATTTTTTTTGGAAAAACATAAACCTGCATTTAATGGAAACACAGCTTTGCCTCGTTTACTAAGTTGACCATGTATATTTTCTAATGTGTGTATTTAAACAATATTTCTTTAGAAAATAAACCTCAAAAATTAGAGAGTCAATAGGTCTTATCTCATCCTATTTAATAGTTAGATAGTGGAGATTGTTAAAAAAATTTTTGAAAATTTAACTAGTTCAACTTTTTTAGCAGTTTTACCTTGCAAATAGTTTTTGCATAAACTTACATCAAAGTCAAGTCAAAATTTGGACTTCAATTTTTAACCTAATTCATGCAAAGACTACAGCAATACTTTATTTTTCCAAATTCCCCCCCTACATCTCCAGTAATTCTGGTGATGATAACATGTTTAGGGGCTTTCTCATTAATTCACAAATTCAACTATTCAGAAATTCATCCAAAAATTTTAGTTAAATGAAGTTCAATGAATTGCATTCAACACTTATTGGATACACACCTCCATATTTAATATTAAAAAAGCAAATAAAAAGGCTTTCTGTTAATAAGATTTCAGCACTTGTGCAGATCCACTATACGTCTTCTTTAGGAAATCGAATATCATCAATTGTAACATCTGATTGGTTGCTACATGTTACAGAAGTTGAAGTGTCTGCCAAGATTCTGCTGAGAGGTAGAAGTTTCCAGTATTACAGGTGCCGCAGTTGAGCTTCGCAAGATGACAGGTTGTTCAAACATTTCAAAGCCTTAAATGTCATATCTTCAAACCTTCCACTCAGGAAATTAAAACGAAATGCTGTTCTAGCCGCTTTCTTCCTCCCATCCGCACCTTCTTTTAAGATACATCTGTGTCACATCAAAAAGCTTTAATGTACAATAATTTAAGTCATTTTCAATTAATGTTTGATTTGAAGATCAACATTAGTTAGCAAGATAATTGGCCACTTATGTTACTAAATACTACTGCATGTTTTATTGATAGTGATATGTCTTTTTGATAATGCATGTCAGGTGCAGTGACATCTTTTTGTGTCTCCGGCATTGTAAGTCTTTGAAGGTTATTTATGAAAGCAGCTTTTTCTGAAGAACTAAGGCCTGAAATTGGTTTAAGTGAAGTAGGATGAGTTCTCTGCTCGTAAATTTGCAGGAAAAAAAAGGGAAAATTTATGTCTACTGATATATCTGGGGAATTGTGGGTGTCACAAAGAAAATACAATGGCTTATGGCAGTAAGGGACATAAAGCATTGTACGGTATTATCATTTATGTGGACAATAGATAAATGAGTCATTGGGCTCAAACGTAATCTTAAAGCAGAATTAAACCTAGAAATAAAAAAGCAAGGTTTAACAAAACAATCATAAACTATACACTTAGCCTTCCATGCGGTCAAGTGACATCTTGACATCTTCAAGTCTCCTTACCACTTCTTCCGTCCCATGCTGCCATGGCTAATACTTCCAACTCTTTTCTTCTCTAGTCGTCCACATATATCCAGCACATCATGGCGGAGTGTTACCCAATGTGGAGTGTTTAATAACCACATCCAGTACTTTGCTGTGTTCATTGATATCAGAGATGCATGTGTGTTAATAAAGACAGATTCTATTGGTTGGTGATTAAATCCCAACAAATCCTATCTAATCAACTATAGTCCTGAAAAACAGGTCTACATATGAGCTCTGCACTATTATCCAATGCTTCATGTCTATCCTGTTTTAGAGACCTTGGGATGAAGCACCCCTAACAATTATGTGCATAGTTATTGTTTGACCATCTCAATCTGTTTTCAAAAATAGAATGAGAATAAAGAAAAAATAGTTGAGCAAAACTGTCAGCACTGATCACACACATTATTAGTTATTAACCTCCCTAGCGCACTGCTGAGGTCCAAATTTCTATACCAAAAGTGCACCATAGACTTCAATGGTAAATTTTTCTTTATGACGTAGGCCTGTAACTTCCCAAAATATGTCCGTACAAGGGTCTAATAGACATCCTGACTATAATAATGTTTGAAACAAACAATTATGTAAAAAAAAACAAATAATGAAAAAAAAACACAAAAATTAGGACACAAAACTAGGCTGCTATGTACTAAATATCACCAGAATAAAGTCCCTGATGCCCCAGATGTTCCCATTTGCACTTAACCCTCTCTAACCTGGTGTGATAAAATCACACCAGGGAAGACAAGGTTACTGCAAATGGCACATCTGGGGCATCGGACTTTACTCTTCGATATTTAGTACATAGGGGGAGTTTGAAAGCAGTTTTCCACGAAAACTGCTTTCATGCACATCTATATGTACAATCTCCCACCGCCTCCCGAGTGACGTCATCACGTCACTCGGAGCGAGGTGGGGGGGGAAGACACGAGCAGCCGAAGAGGAATGTCGCATGGGGACACGGGGACAGCGTGAGTATGCGCTCCTCCCAAGCCCCGACTTGTACTGGAACAGCCAGCACCTCGTCCAGTGCGATGAACAGCCGTTGGAGCGCTGGACGAGGTGCTGCCGTCCCTAACGCTAGGGCGGTTAAAGCGCACACCTTAAAAACAAAAAACAAATAGATATTTAACTTAACTCTGAGCTGTCCTAATGGTTCAAAGTGGTTCAATGGTTCTCCAAAATGTTTAAATCGTATATTTACCTGCTGTGCTCGCATCTGTGGAAGTCACCATGTTTATTCCAGTCTTCATAGCTGCAGTAACACGTAGGGCCACTGGGGCACCAGATAGAAATGTTTTCATTGCAAAGAGAACTGCGTATGCAGACATGATGCCACAACAGCTTTTTGTATCAGGAGAGAGGTAAATAGAAGAGACAAAAAAACAACAGCTGTGGTGATGAGAAAGAGGGGGGGGGGGGTACGACGGACTTTTAGAAATATCTCCTTACAGGTAAGGATTTTTTTTCTTTTTTCACAAAGTACATCAGGTGAATTTATTTGGTACATAAAACCGATGAATTTTAAGTAATGAACCAGTAATTAGATCACTAAAAGGAGGGAGGAGGCATTTCTAATGTCCAGGTGTGTAACAAAAAGCCCATCAGTTTATGAGATGGTAGGTAATAAAACTGCGTGGCAGTGTGCAGCTCCTGGGGGGGAGGGGGAGTGTGGCCCCCCTGTTAAAGAGAGATATGAAGAGGAACACGAGGCACATGGCCTAGTGAAAAGAAATGTTCTTAATAGTGAAAGAGTTAAAGTTAGAGGAAGGCACACACAGTTATGGAGACTTAGCAAGGAGTTGTGATTTACATCTGGGATACAGCAGCAGGAAACTCTACCAGGGTAGTAGAGACAAGGATGCTGAGCAAGCAGTGCATGTGTCCTTGAGATGATGTGCTGGGGTCTGCACTATGGTGTGTGTGTCTCTCTCTAGCTGTGTGAATACTGAGATGATGACCTGGTCTCTCCACTGCTGATGAATGATACTGTACCTCTATCCCAGATAAAGGTCACCACTTCTAATGAGCCATAGAGGTAACATGATATTCAGAATCTGCAAAAAGAAAGATGGCGGCCTTCATAAATCATGTCCAGTACGATAAGATGACACTGTGCAATGTTGAAGCAGCCTCTTGGCTCTGTTTTGTGTACATCACTGTAAGGCCATGTGTCCACTGTAGATTCAAGACTTGCACCAGCACATTTGCTCGACTGATTCCCCATGGCTTGTGGGCAGTTTGCTGAGCTAAGGCAAGACGTGGAAAAACAGCACCCGGACATGCATGTACAGTGGGGAAAAGCAGTGGACACAGTTGCCAGACCTTAGCCCCCCACTCACCACTGTTACTTATTGAACCAGATCTCAAGTCTTCTATATTCTTCTCTGTAGAGCAGCAGTTTCCTTCTTTTGAATGCCCATGCTTCTGCCTTGCTGACAAGGACAATTTCAACCGCCTATTTCTTCAGAAATATTATGTTGCTTAAGATCTACTTTTAAATAAAAAAATGAAACAACCATCCTGATCAAAAATTGACGTTCAGTAATTATAAATAAAAAAGAGATATATGTAAAAAATCAAGTATTGGTGTCATACTGAGTGAAGACCATCTCATAAGGGGTTAGTTATCAAGGTGTCACTACAAATATGTTTTTAAGTTAGACAAAGATGATCAAACAAGCAGGAAAAGAGTCTATTCTCTTTGATCAGTCATGGTTCAGATGAATATGCTATCCCATGATACAATACCACAGGAACCTTCCATTGGAGAGATCTGTAGCGCAGTCTACCAGTGGGTGATTGTGTGGTAGTTTCATGCAACCCAGCATTGTACTAAAGCCTAAATGCCCTGCTCTGTGGAAGGTGAAATTTATTCCTAGAATGCCTCGGGCTCCCTCTTGGCTCTGTTTTCTTAACATATGGGACTTGAGAGCTGTCTCTATATATCACTGTTAGAATTTCTATTTTCTATTACTTACTATTATCTATATATCTATCTATCTCTATTATACAATTGATAGAAAATATATATATTTTATCTCCATTATATTATTGATATTATAATATTATTGATATCACTTCATATCAATAGTGGGAGTGCAGAATTATTAGGCAAATGAGTATTTTGACCACATCATCCTCTTTATGCA
>CM070032.1:204964644-204976044 GCA_036250615.1 Ptychadena robeensis
ACCTCACAGCGACCATATGTTGCAACACCATTAAGCATAGACCCTGCAAGGCAGAGGTGTTCCTAGTTAAAATTTTCTTTGGCATGCTGAGTTGGAATTAGCCAGAGCTGTTCCTGCTTTCTACAAGTCTCTTCTGGCTCAGAGATTGAATGTTTTCTTCATGGCCCTCTATTTTTGTATATCTAAAGCCTCCCAAACTTTACCCTCCCTACATGCAGACCTGTACCTGCACTCTGCCCTCTTTGCATCAGACAGGAGGATCACACCAACAGCTTGTAGATGCAGAGGAGTTCTCTGATCCATTCCAGGTAATAGTGTGCCATACCTGTCAAGTTTTCACTTATTGATTGAGGGAAAAAATGACAGGAAGCTAGTCCTCTGACGTCACTTCCTGTATTCGGACTATCACTTCCACGTTCCAAATACAGATTTGACTTTACTAACATCACTTCTGGTATTGGGAGATTTACCTCCCCTTCCTCCTATCAGTATTTTTACTCTCCCTGCTATTAACCCACCCCGCAAATCATCTGCACAAGTGGGATAGAAACTTTGACAGTAGAGTAACACCCACTCCCTCCTAAGTTACCCTAATTTAGGAGGGATAGGGTGATCCGGGATATGTTGAAATTAGGATTTGACCGGGAAAGACACTTTGACTTGACTTTCCCGGATATAATGGCATTATTGACAGGTTTGGGTGCACCCCTCCTAGTCACAGGTGGATCCAGAATGATTTCCCATTAGCAATGCCCTTGGACTTTCTAGTGATGCCCATCATAGAATGAATGTTTGCTGCTTACAGTGATATAAGTGTGTTCTGAACCTTGAAATCTGACTTTTTGTCTGCTGCCTGCCCTGATCATTCTTGTCTGGCTGACTATATTTATGTCTATGTCCTGATATGGTATTGGTCTGTTCTTTTGGATACTTTATTTTGTTAGTGGTGGTTGGTTTTGGTTACCACTTGGTGTTATTTGTTTGTGGGCTCCTGGCCCTCCATTCCCAACTGTCATCCTGCAGGCCAGTAAATGCTAGTGTGGACACAACTAGCTTTGGAGTGGTGAGCTTGTCTATCAGTGTAAAATGCAGTGAAGATTATTATCTGGGCATTGTTGATCTAGGACGAGGTCCTTATATCATGTGTGGTAGTAACTAAAGATGGGTTTACACGTGTAGATTTTTTCGTTCAATCAACGAAGAGCGAACGATTTTTTGGTTGATTGAACAAAAAAAAGTTTGAAAGGTCATCGGATTTAATAAAAATATTGAAACAGAAAGGTCATCGAACATGTACATTTGTATCTGTCGTTGTAGTTTCGAATGGCTTTTCGTTAGATATCGGCAATGAACGAACCAGAAATCTAATTACATTTGATAAATGAACGAATGATGTTCGACAACGACATTGAACAAAAGGCAGTAGATTGAAGAAAAAATCTACATGTAAAGCTGGGCATAGACGGGCAGATTCTTGCCCGATTCGATAGTCAATCGTCCACCGCGAGCATTCCCGCAATTGATCGGCGGTCGGACTGGATGAGAATCGTATGTGCCCCCTGGTCATATTGACTAGGAATCTGCGGCATGTTGGATCGCACGGTGATCCGACATGCCGGTAAATTCCCGGCCGATCCTATTCGGATGGGGACGGCAGAGGGTGCCTGGCCGATTCTCTGCACTAGCTGCCATGCGTGATGACGTTATCACACCCGGTCAGTTGGCTGGGCAGTCAACGGAAAAACGAACCGTCTATGCCCAGCTTAAGAATGGAAGAAAGAGATTACAAAAGATTGTGAGTTCTAATGTAAACAAAAAACATAGGTAGACAGGCTCCAATAGAAGTCTTTGTAAGGCTGTACTGCACATGGAAGACACAGCACTCGAATGTCAACCAAGACCAGCAGATCTTGGTAATTAAAAATCTGTTGAGCGGAAGTTTGGTTTAGATTGATTCAAGTAGGCAGAAGTAAAGGATAAATGTACTTTGTTTTGAAGTGCACTTAGGCTTTAAGAAATGTTCCTCAAATAAAAAAAAATACGTCTAAAGCTTTGTGAAGTGACACTTGATCAACATGTGTTTTCATCCATCTAAAGCTGAGTATCTGAGATACAAAGAAACCATATTATGATCATGCTCCCTTATGATATTATATTCTCCACATATAGGCTGATTGCTATGCATCAGTGTTTCTAAAAAAATTCTTTTTCAAATATTGTTTTGCCTTTCAGCTGACAATACCTTATGTGATGAAGTTAATTAGAAGAAAAAACTTGCATCTGACACTCCTTTGAATAAGCAGGGCTTGCAGGCATTGCATTCTGGTATATTTTTTTAGCATAATGTGATATGTTCACATACTTCACAACCATTTCATGTCTGCCATAATTAAGAAACTAAAACAGCCAGATTGATCTTTTACAAGTTAGGAATGAAAATGTTGATAATATTTGGGATCATAAGTGAACTTTTCACTAACTTTGTCAGCTTGCATGAATACTTCACAATATCAATAAACAGTTTAAAAAATGAGTTCCTTAACATTTGTCCAGTGCCATTGTTTAATGGTAGCCATACACAGCCTGATTTGCACCCAATTTTTTGGCGGATCGACTGCATTGCGCGCTCCCGCCAATCACCCGGCGGTCACCCCACCTTGTGAGGTAGACCAGGAATCTCCCGCATGTAGGATCACACATGCAGGAGATTCCCGCCCGATCCCATTACTTTGATTACTCACCTCCCTCTCCCTTCGTGCAGGCTGTCAGAGTGTGCAGAGGCTGACAGAGCTGCCAAGCCAATCGGCCGGGTCCCCCTAGCTGCTCAGGCCCTGACGGCAGCCCAAGCAGCTAGGGGAACCGACAGACATACCCTGTATGCTGGCACATAAAGGGTGCCTGGATGATTTTGGCCCCATTTTTTTTTGCCGACTGACCGATAAAACTATAAAACGGGTCACAATCTAAATGTATATGGGGGGCTTTAGTGAGCACTTCTCCTTTGCTGAGATAATCCATCCCAGCTCAGAGGTGTGGCATATGAAGGTGCTGATTATACAAAATGAATATTGTACAAGTAAAACCCCCCTACTAGTATAGATACACAGGTGAATTCACAGCCGTATGCATTCACAGTGATCGGAGAGACGAAATTCGGCCATGGATCAAAGCTGGTGTTACCCATCCCGGTGACTCCAAACAGTGATCACCCATAGAACGTACATGCCCATTTTTTTGGGTCGATTGCCAGTCCAGCTTGTATGGGAATCAATGTGCACCACCCATATGCAGCAATTCAGATCGACGGACACTTGACCGTGGCATGATAACATCATCACACACAGTCGAACGTCCGACCAATTGGCCGTAGATGTATGAGTCTATGGCCAGCTTTGGTTTCCACTTAAAAGACTGATTTGAACTTTAGAAAGCTCTAAGGGAACAGTTCTGGCCAAATTAAAAAAGGACTACATTACTTTTTAAGCATTACATAAGAACACTAGAGGATGTGTATTCATATTTGCCCACCGGTGTTCCAATGTTGTTTTTCTGTTATACACAACTTATTTATCATTACTCACACTAGGTAGGTGATAAAAAGCAGATAAAAAGCAGACAGCCTGCGTCACTTCAATGTCCAACATGATATCTATTTATGGATATTTTCAGCGCAGGAAACTTGATTTTAGCTGGAGGGCAGCATGTTAAACAGATGGTCAGTCACTGTGATTGGGAAGACAGAGTATGTACAATCAGTTCCACACTAAGTTATTTTCATCACTGAAGTCTGAAGATGAAATAAATATTTCCAGAAAAGGAGGATATCAGTCTTAAAATTAAAGGCATAAAGAATTCCGCTGAATAGGATGAAATATTTTTATGGTTTGATCAAGTAGTTTGCTGGAATCAGCAAGGGGGTCTACCCCTGGGACATATCACAGCAATATACTGCACAGGCTTGTTTTGCTATCATTCCTCTTCCTAAGAACTGTGAAAATAAAAAGTGTTAGCATACAATCCCATTTATCAAAGGTTCAGCAAATCTATCAAAACCATAATAATCATTATTTTTTTTTCCCCTTTGATTTCTCTGCATAATGCTATGAGCTAAAACAACAAGACAATTAAAATCAATCTCTTATTCTTTTACAAAATGTTATAATTAAAAAGAAATGTGGATTTTTTGCTCTCTTTACAACTCACAGACCTGAGGAAACAAATAGAGTTTGAAATTACATCCATGTGCTTTTATAGCGGCTTCTAAACTTCTCTTCTGTGGGTGTTGTTGTGTGATATTATAGCATGTGCAGCTATAGGAGTCTTCAAAAAGGGCAAAGCTTCACTAAGGGGTTCATTTATAATGCTGTCTGCTCTCCATTACTTTACGCTTCACTGAGCATGCTGTAGCTCCTGGCCTATTCCTAGAAATGCATCGAAATTAGGCATTAGTGAGTTTTGGAGAGAAGCCATGGAACAAGAAGTCCTCTGTGATTGAAGAAAAGCTGATCACATAACTGGGCTCTCCTCTAATTCTGCTATATTGAGAAAGGACGTCTCTAGGTTGCCCTGTTTTCTATATTATTATATTTTTTTTCAGCTTCAAAGTCCGTAAAATGATGGAGATTTTTTTATTTCAAAATGTAAACAATTACAAGTTAGGGGGGGTTTCCACATGCGTCAGGATTCACTTACCTGCTCGGTGGATGCTGTGACTCTGCAGATGCAAGGCTGAATGTAGTGGAGTACGTTAAGCCTCTGCATCGCTGGAAGTCAAAACACAGCATCCGTCAAGCAGGTAAAGTCTATGTGCTCCGTCGGGATCCCTGCCAAGAAATACGGTTAGCGGATGGGATCCCGACATATGTGGAAACATAGCCTTAAGGTTAAGTTATGTGCATGTTATTTTTAATCAAATTTAAGAAAATATTCATGGTATGCATGAATATAATATTTAAAAATCATTCAATATGAAATGGAGTTGTAAACTGGCATTCCTGTTTTACTCCACCCAATTAAAGGCTTTGTTCAGGTCAAGGTCAAACCTATATATGGATCATTGTGGACATTATTTCTGCACTACGTTTATCGACACCACCTTCTGTGCAGCTCTGGAAGTAGTAGAGCTTTCATATATGTTGCCAACTGCAAATACAGCTGCATCTGAGAAAAAGGAAAAGAGTTAAGGATACTTGCCAGGTGTGGATGCATCTACTGGATAGAACAGTATACACAAACTCTCCTTAGGGGCTAGGCCCCTACTTACTGGCTCCTTTTCTAATTGGGAATTCAATGGCACACAATCTATGTGACACTATATACTGTAACTATAAAAACTATTTATTTGTTGATGTACCATCCATCATTTATAGCGCAATGCAAATGTTCACATCCTTGAGGATTCTAGGATGGGCTTCACCTGAAGACACCTGGGTTGTGAATATCCAATCTATAAAAAATGGTGTGTGTAAAATTACCACTTAAGCCGACCACAGACGTCTCGGCAGATGGACTGCGCGTGATGATATCATCACACTTGACCGGTCGTGTCGAGAATCGACTGCAAACCCTTTGTGTGCTGGTATTTACTTTGGATGGGGCGCTGATCTTAAAATTACAGACATGTCCGTAATTTGTCCGTTAATTTGTCAGCTGGCTCTAGTTCTCCTACCTTTGAGGATATCATGGTCTCTTGCGGCCCTTTTTACAAAACTCACCTATCTCTAATTAACATGTGTAACAAGTAGGAAGTGCATCTCTAAAGCCTGCCATAGACACCTCGATCTATGGCAGACCTTTAGCAGACTGATTACAGCGTGGTGACGTCACCACGCTGTGAGCAGTCTGCTAAATGTTCCACTGACACATGGGATTCCCGTCAGACTAGTCAATTAACTAGGAGGGGGAGGAGACTCCCCCTCCGAGTTAACAAGCTGCAGCTGTTCTGCCTGTCAGTCGTACAGAAAAAGAATCGGCATGTCGGATCCGTGTGCAATCCGACCTGCCGGCTTTTTTTCAACTTAACTCAAGGTGGGAGCGAGCATGCAGGTTGGTCTGCTACAACTATGGCCGGGAGTCTGCCCGTCTATGGGGGGCTTAAGGCTTTCAAGGGTTTCAGCACACAGAATTGTGAACCATTGCCATAAACGTCATCCAAAGCAGAAAAAACTCCTTCTGAACTTTAATTTAACTGATACGAAGTGTTGCAATTGCACTCCAATGCAAGTCTACTAAAGTCTGTTATAGCATTCCATCTGATAAGGCCACCATCAAACATTGCATTCAATGTATTTTCACATTTGTCTGAGCCTAGCTTAGAAAAATGCCTAAATCATCCTGAGCACCCAGTGCGGGCCTCCATTCCCGTGGTCTGGTCTGTGGGCAGACATTTTGCACCTTCCTTCTACATTTCTGAGCTATAAGTTCTGCATGGTAGATTACATCACAGACCATTGCCCAAAGCAGCCAAAAGAAGTTACCCCACTAGGTAAGGAGGTACTGTTGATGCAGTATCTAATTAGGTCAGTAAATCTCTTCTCTTGAACACCCTAGACCAGTGGTTCTCAACTTTTTTAGATCCACGACCCCAGAAGTGACATCGCAATGTATCACTTCCTAGATTTGGAAAAGAGATTTCCTGGTGCAGAGTCACCTATGCATTTCAAATACTGTCACTTGCTCATTCCGCGACATCACTTGCACTAGGATCAGGTAAGTGTAATGTCCCCTCCCTTATATTTTCCCACCTTACTTGTAATGATGATGTGCAGGGTGGGAAGTAAGAAGGGACAGTAATGCACCATCCCTCCTAACATAGGAGGGAGGCGGCATTACTCTGCCTCCTAATTCCCACCCCTTTGTGGCCATCAGTGCTGCTGCTTGATAGCTCTGATGTTTTCAGAGAACGTTTAAATGATCGTTCAACCCCCAAGGGGGTCCAAACCCACAGGTTGAGTACCACTGCCCTAGACTTATGCCTGCCATACACCCACAGATGGGTGCCGACAGACAAGTGCATTATGGGGCTGCTTTAGTTGGCCGGCACCCTTTGTGTGCCGGCCATTAGCTTCAATGAAGACGCCGGTCTTCATTGAAGCTAATGCCATCGGCTTGCATCGGTCAGAGAATATCAGATATGTCCGTTCTCTGGCCGGCCGAGCTGTGGGGCGACAGGGATCTGTCGCCCCATGTGGGCACACACCGATTGGTGGCCGATTTTTCCGCTGACCGACGGCGCGAGCGCGCACTCCCGTCGGTCAGGTGAAAAATCTGCCGCTTATTGTATTGCATGTATTGCATGTGTATGCCAGGCATTAACTAGCATTTAACCCTTGCAAGTGGGTAACTTGGTTAATAAAATGTTTGCTTAACGTCATCAGAAGCTTGCAGTTGTGTATTGTTAAACATTGCTGTTGTATATGTGTTCCACAAATGTAAACCATCTAAAAATCTTTTTGTATATGATTTTAAAAATGATTTATTAATACTGTACATAATGACTTTAAAATACTGTTCTAATTTAGAATGGAAGGCAATAAGAGAATCAGATTTATCTAAACAAATTCCATCAGTGGTGCTATTTAATAATACATTGTCATCCATGTACAGTCCACAGTTGCTGCTTTATTGAATGTTTTGCTGGTCTCAGGGATAAAAGGATTAATATATTTTTTCTTTACTGGAAGACAGAATAAATCCCTGTGTGAATAACAAACATGGGTGAAGTGAATGATGCATGGATGCTTAAGTATTCTCACAAACATTTTATTTACCATTAGATTTTGTGTGGTCAGAAATCTTGTCAGAAAACACAATCGTTCTTTTCTTTCGTTATTGGAAGAGTTTGCAGAAACCTGAAGAGACTTTAGCAGGGAGAAGCTGAAGGAAACCAGCTGAATCTACGTTGTGCTGCAGGAACAGAATGTTTATTTTCTTTCCTAATGTAATCCTTATCTGTCGGATGATTGCTGCTCTTTTCTTCCCCTTGTCCGTTCTCCTGTCCTGAGCGTGCCTTTTCTCACATTTGTGCTGCCCTAATTATTTTTGTCATGCCCTCCTTCTCCCACTGCTTTATCTTCTTCAGTTACCTTCCTTAATGTATGCCTATTTAGTTTCTCCCTCAATACCCTCATGTTTTATTGTCTGTTTTACCATTGTCGCTCTTTTAGAAAGCATTGCATTTTAGTGATACCAGTGCAGTGTAATGGAATTTGCTAGAATCCTCATTGGCAATAAGACAGTTAATCTTCTTATGGAAATTTCCAGTGCAGTGGGGTTTCGGCCCAGTAACAGGGGAGGTGCTGGTGTGTCATATAAAGATGGTAGAATTTTTCAACTATCTGACTTTGTGAGCTGATTGCAAAGCCCCTGAACATGGTATAATCACCAAAATTGCTGGAGATGTAGTGAAGGGTTGTGGAAATATTGGGAAATTTTTGTCTCTAGCACATGTAGGTTTTGCATAAATTAAGTTCAAAGTCAACGTCGAAATAAAAATTTTCTAAATTTTGATTTGACTTTGACCTTATTTATGCAAAAACTATTTGTGCTAGAGCCATATTTTTTTGTAGTATACCCCAAACCCTTCTCTACATCTCCAGTACGTTTTATGATGATAATATGCTCAGGGACCTTGCAATTAACTCAAAATTGTTGCATTTTTTTAAAATTTGTCCATCTCTAGTGTCATACACTGTAAAAAAATATGAATCCTAAATATTTATATTTATACTTTTCGAGGGTGGGGCAAAGGGGACTTATATGTCCAACCTATTACTATATATTTTCTACTGTATAAATATGATGGAAAGGAGGGGCCCATGGTCTTTGCCCATTATTGCCACTTGTGCCAAGTTCCTCTGGTTTTTGCCAGGACATTCCTGTGGAATTAGGCCTACCCACAAGGCCTGTGGGATCACAAAGATCAGTTATGTCATGTAAGTATCATCTATTGGGCTAGGGTAAAATAGGAGGATTATAGACTATTCTCCACTTGCTTTACAAGACTACAGCTCCTCTCCAACTGGGTTAGAGCCTCAGCCTTGCTTGCAACATCTGTACCTAATAGACTGTGCCCTATCTCTGGCATACAGAGAAAGTGAAAGACAGTGTACATTTCATTCTAAAGGTACCCATACACGTTGCGATTTTTCGTGCGATTTTAGCCCTTCCGACCGATCCGGTCGGTCGGGTAGGTCGATCGTTCGGGATTCCTAACATGCAAATGTAGTCCGACCGATGCTGTTTTTAGAAAAATCGGCCGAAAAGTTGGTCGGGTCCCCCGTAATTTTCGGTCGGTCGGGCACTTTTGAAAGATTCCCAATCCAACCAGCCGATCGGTCGGTTGGGCTGCGACTAATCGGGGGCCAAAAAATCGGGCATCCGACCGACTTTTAAAAATAGCACTAAAGCAAAAACCGGGCATCGAAATCGAATAACGCATCGGTCCCCGAAAAATCGCAACGTGTATGGGTACCTTTAGAAGAGAAGTTATTCCCTTGCCTTATACCAATGTGTGTATGGACATTACTTAATTGCTGTGAAGGTTCTCATTCATCCAGGTTGTATATCTGTAGTGTTTCATTCAAATCAACTGCTCTTAAAAAGCGGTTAAATGCAGGTGCTTTCTATATTCTGCAAATTTCCTAGCTGTTTTCTTAGGGTTTTGTCACCAAAATGAATTATGATATGTCTGTGAAGGTTCTCATTCATCCAGGTCATCATATATCTGTAATGTTTAAATCAAACTGGACTTGCTGTAAGTCCAGTTGATTTGAATTTAACACTACATATATTCCTTCATTACATTCAGCTGAGGCCTTTGTAATGAACGTACTGTTTAAAGAATGTGAGTGACAGGGGGGACTCTGCAATGCTGGCAGTGTAAAGCCAGTGAAGGTTTTGGGGTGAGGAGTTCACCTGTTCTGCAAAATGAGTTTGGATGTCACCTAACCCCATCGCTCTACACCCTTTATTGAAGTTGAAAGCCAGCTTTTGGGATATCTCAGGTCTACAGTTAAGGCAGTGGTTCCTATACTTTCCTTGTAGGGCCCCCTTTTCTATTTAGGAACATTATCAAGCCCCCCCTCCCTCTTAATAATGAGGGCCAGCACCCCCCTGGAATAACTTTGCGCCCCCCAGTTTGGGTACCACTGAGTTAAGGAAACATTTTTTTGAACCCCTGCTGATTTTGTTAGTTTGCCCACTAACAAAGAAATTATCCGTCTATAATTTCACTGGTAGGTTTATTTGAGCAATGAGAGACAGAAAAATATCATTAAACGCCTAAAAAATGTAATTCGTTTAAAAATAATTTGCATTTTTATGAACATGTATTCTAACTCTTTGCAAAACGTGCTTTAGTACTTAACAAGACCCTTAACAAAGATCAGACATGTCTTGTATTTGGCCATAAGTTTTGCACACATCTCATGGGGAATTATGGCTTACTCCTCTTTGTAAATACTCTTCAAGTCATTTTGTGGCTGACATTTGGCAACTCATTGCTTTAGTTGCCTCCATAGATTGATTATGGGTCTGATGGCATTCATGTACCAGATCCAAAACTGTATAGTGTCACCATGGTAAAAAGCCCATGATTTTTCCTGATGGCAAGTCTCATGCATAGGGCTCTCCTTTGGGAGCTTTGTGTTGTGCTTTTTTACAGGTATCTGTTTATCAGAATGAAAATAGACCACCTCTGGAGCTATTCTAAAATAATTTATTAGTCAGGAAGGTCTGGCAAGAGGAAGAATCACGTAGAGACACCAGATCTCTAGTGCTATACCGGGCACGGGCTGGAAATGACATCCAACCAATAATCCTTTGGGAACAAGGAACTGTGCATTCTATATACCGGAAGTGATGGCGCTGCGTCATGTCCGGTATAGGTCCGATTCAATTCCCTGTCAACAGACAATGTTCGGCCATCACTGTTTGTTAATTACTTTAAATAATTCTTACACCTAACAGTCTACTTTACCTGAAAATAAAGGAAGATGATTTCACTTGGTCAGAGAACGTGCTGTCATACCGACTAGAAATGTGAAGAAATTTTAACCCACTTGTACATGTAGGATCTACATATACCTGTGTGTATACAATTGTTCTCACTCCAACAGAATTGAGGGGGTGGGTAAAGGGATTTTAAAGCCATCAAAGTACAAAAGTATAAAGTTAATCACTTAAATAAAGTCCATGATTTTAATAAAGTCCAAATCACGTAAAGATGTGTCCATCCATTTATAAATCATACACTTTTTGCTTCTCGACGCGTTTCGCGATAAATCGCTTCTTCAGGAGAAAATAGCAATGGATTATTTGGTTATGGTCTGGTCAGGGTAATTTTAACGGGCTTTGAGCTGTCCCACCTGGTGTCCAAGTCAGGGTACCCAAAGGTTGAAG
>CM070032.1:204984949-204999883 GCA_036250615.1 Ptychadena robeensis
GGCGCCTCCAAGAAGCCTATTCTTTTTCTAGTGGTTTACCACTAATTTACCCATAAGGTTGTTTGCTAAATTGCTTTGCAATAATGTTTCTGCTAATTCAAAAAAACAAAATACACTATTAAAAGTCTTTTATTTTCTCAAAATAAGTGGGACATAATAATGTGTGAAAGATATTTATGTTTTTCAGCAATTAAATTTTGTATTTTCATATCATCAATAAATAACAATGACGGTAAACACATTAAAATTCATCTCAGTGATAAAATAAAATGTGAAAATTAATTTGCACAATCTGATCACATGGCAATATTTTGCAAAGTTTTATGAACTGTATCAATGTTGACATAAAAAAAAATGCCTGAAGGAAGTGGTGGGTCTAATATTATGCAGAGAAGTGATAATAAGGTAACATTAAAGATTCGACAGAAGGAGGACACATAATGTTTGCTGAGCAGCATGGAAAATAGAATAAAATGAAGCATGCAGATTACTACTACTGCCTTGTTATATTCCCGTTGTAAGCTTATAATGCTTCCTTGAAATAAGTGTTTCCAGTTACTTGAAGATATAATGAAACTTGTATAACACAATATATTCTGAACATGCAGTTAAATATTCACTAAAGCCCAGGATAGATGTACAGGTCAGTACTGAAGAATGTTTGTTCTTCTGTCTTTACTCTTCTTATAGATTCTAGTTTACTATGGAATACAAACACGAGTGCACATAACTTTTTAGTGAGCTCCTCAGAAGAGTACCAGGAGATGGTGTTTGGTACTCCCCCCTTTGTATGTGGTCTCCCTCACTGTCCTCTGCATCAGCTTCCTGCATGGTAGGTGCCATGGCAGATGGACCTCCCTGTTCCTTATTTAGCCTCCAATTAGTTGTCTCCATCCACAGGTAGTGATGGCCGAACTTCGGCCGTGTCTGTCCGCGAACGGGCGGAGCGGACTTTTAAAAAAGTCCGCCGTCCGCCCTTTCGCAGACAGATTCAAATTCCCCGCCTCTAGGCAGGGAATTTGAATCGGAAAACCTGACGTCACATCCGGCACCTGGAACGCATAGTTCCTGGTTGTGTTAACCAGGACGTCACTGACGTCACATCCGTGTTTACAAGCCGGAATTTCACTGAAAGACCGGGTTCTCTACCCAGTCTTCAGTGAAATATTCTTCCTGCGGCGGGATCTCGCTGCTAATGATCCCACCGGAGGAAGAATAGAGGGCTCCTTCTCGCCGCCGAACACGGCGGGTCGAACACCCATACTGTCCGCCGGCGAGAAGGAGGGCGAACATGCTTGTTCACGGCCAAACTGTCCGCCTTGCAGGCAGTTCAGCCATCACTTTCCACAGGTCACCAGCTGTCTTTTTGTCAAATGTAACTCTCACAGTACAACACATTTGAACCCCCAGATCTCATACCTCAGTAGTACAACCCGGAAATTTTCTGGCTTAGTAACAAACTTCTGAGACTACCTGCAGTCCAAATGTCAGCCTCATAGTCACATTCCAGCTGTCACACAGTTCTTTCCTTTTATCAGCTTTTACTCTTACATATCCCTATTCTGACTTTCACCCCCAGATCACCAACACTTTTAGAAGTCTATTATTAATTTACATTCACAACTTCACACCCCTTACTGCAACCTTTCATAGTAATTCATATTTGCCTGCTGTTATCCAAGTGACATAAATATGCCTTTAACATTTTAATATGCCTTTAACATTTAGCTGTGGCCACCCAGACACGGAGTGCCTCCAAGTTGTTAGTACGCATTTGAGCTGTGTAACAATAATGCCGGTACGCATAGCTAGTTTTTGATCCCTTTTGAGTACCAGAGTACCACTTATGTGCACCCCTGAATATATACCAAAGTTAAACATTAAATTAGCTAAGCACCAATGAAGGGGTTAAATGCTTGGGGTTTTTCAAGGCAATTTACATGCTAACTTACCTTATTCCCTCACCATCCACAGCCACCCCATGTGTACAAAACATATTGACTGCAGATACCTCCATTCAGAGATTTGGTCAATAATATCAGTCCCAAAAATGCAAGGCATATATCTTTGTATTACAAGCGGTAAACACCCACAGCCTGAAGCATAGAATAGGACAGTAGGATAACCTCCTGAGTGTTATGCCCATGGTGCGCTTTTTAAAAACATTATGTCAGTATCCGATGCTTCAGTGTCTAGCTGAAACTCTGCTGAGTCACCTGCACATCTAAAACACAGTCTTTTGCTGAACCCTGAACTCCTGGCTCCTCCCATGTACTTGCTTTAAAAGCCATGTCCTTGCTCTGCCTCCTTGCCAGATTATTATAATTGAGTCCCTCCATGACTTCCTGGCCCCAGCTGCGAGACTCACCCTGAATTAACTCCATCAGAACACCCAAGAGGTAAAAAGTGTACACTGTTTCTATTTTTATGTTCAACCGACTTAAAAAGCAAACGTTTTAAGTTGATCATTTTAAAATTGATTTCTTTTTATCTGCATCGAATGGCCAAAAGTTATGAAATTGAAAAAGATTTATTGAAAAGGAATCAAACATGTTGGTAAATTTCAGTACAAGGCTAAGGAAAGGAAACTATCAGTTATGAATCGATCACATCAAAGCAATAATTTTTCAAACTATCGTTTTAAAGCGAACGTTTTTGTAAGCCGATCGAACAAAAAATCAAGCTGTGTATGTCTAGCCTAAGTTCCCTGAATCCTACTGCAGTTTCTAACAGATATCTTCATGTATAGATGTACAGATGTCTAAATATAACCCCTACTAACTATTCTGTTTACAGAATTCTGTAGCTGGTGGTCTGCTAATGTAATGTACAAACTTCCAAATCAAACTCTTAAGGCTGCCATACACGGGTCGGATTCGCACCGGATTCCGGCACGATCGATTCCGGGCGCGTGCACGCGAAACGATCGGGCCGGAATCCCGTGCAGCCCACCTTGTCCGTCCGATCGGGTCCGACTGATCGGGGGCTCAGAATCGGATCCGCCAGAGAACCAACATGTTGGTCTTTCGGGTCCGATTCTGCCCAGATCAGCGGGAGTTGCATTCCGGGAGGTGATCAATCGGACACGGATCCGGCAGGACAAGGTGGTATGCAGCGATCGGATTCCTTAATTGGCCAATCGATCACACCTGAGGATCCCGGCGGAATCGCCGGAATCGATCGGATGGTGAATCGATCAGCCAGGGAATCCGTGCCGTGTATGGCTAGCTTTAGGATAATTTGTTCTCAGCATCCTGCGTTCTTTATTATAATAGACAGTCAGTAGAAAGCAATGTTAGCCAAGACTTATCATAGATATGATATATATAAAGGTTCCATATGTTATGGCTGAAATTTTCATTATGAATATTGGAGTCATAATGACCACATAAGTAATAAAGTTGTTTTTCTAAACTTTCTCTTAGATTACCAAAATGATGGATGGTGAATTTACATAAAAATATCCTTAAATGGCTTTTGAAATATTAAAAAAACCAAATGATGTTCATACATTTATGCTTGTATTTCTTTGCATTTACTGCATTCCTTCTAGGCTAAAAAGCAGCCATACGATATGCACCAGACTATATTGCGATGAATACCTTAGCTATTGGGGCTTTGTGGAGCCCTGTATGTAGCCACCACAATGTGCAGAACCCTAATTCACTGTTGTGCATGTGTAGCAAGGAATACACACAAGTACTCTTGGGACAATTAGTCCAGGGAAGGAGCCCTTGTATAGACAGAAAGGAGTGGTCCCCACACAGGAAGTTTGGGGCAGCACTGACACAGGAAGACAGAGATAGGAATAAAAATACTAAATGGGTAAGAAGCTGTTTTTTGTAAAACAAAATACCATGTAATATAATGTCACCAATGCAGGATCGCTGACGGGACAAGTACCTTAAATCTATCTATGAGGTATTGCTTATAGGTTATAGACTGTATAGAAATAGAGTGTATAGCTCTTTGTTGGGAGGCCATTCATTAAAAAAATTTTATACAATTTTTAGTGTTTGCAGAACATAACAAGCTATTCAAACATAAAAATACAAAATACAAGAAAACAGTAACTTTATATTATTAGACACTAATTACATTTTGGAAAAACTTTTACCCCTACGGCCTTACAACCCCAGAGATAATTTTCAATACAGAACAGATATTATTTTATTTATATTTCATTTTGTATTATATATATTGTTATATATTTTTCTGATAAGTAAGAAGTGATGGCCGAACTTCGACCAGGTCCGTTCGCCAACAGGCGGATCAGACGTCCGCCTGTTCGTGGGCAGATTTAAATTTGAGTCAGGAAAAACTGTAGTATCATCACTAAAAATGAGGGAGATATAGAGAAGGGTTGTGGGAACAAAAAAAAGAAAATTTTATTTTTTATTTCATTTTGACATTTATGCATAAACTGCATGTGCTAAAGCAATACTCATAATAATAGTCGACAGTGCTCCTCAGACTCTGAAACAACTGAAAATTGGACGAATGACCGCAATAACCATGCCAAGAGATTCTTCGTTTAAAAACATCACTTTATTATTATTAGATCCAAGCTAATAACATATGCAAAATAAGTGACTAACACCTGGCATATGTGCCTATGACATGTTTCACCCACCAGAGCTTAATTAGAAAGGACTAGCAATGCTCAGCTAGTAGGTAGTCAGAATTTTTTAAAAAAAAAATTTCTACAACTTATGTGTGGTATTTATTGTGTCCAAAATGTACTTCCTTTCCTTAAAGTTTGAATTAAGTTTAAAATGTTTATATAGGGCACAGGAATCCAGGGGCTTTGCAGGTTATTGTCAGGATTTAAACCCAGAGATGCTTCAGTGGTTGGCTGCAGCTCTGTCTGATTTGGCTCCTTTTCAGATCTCTTGTACAAAGATTCCTTGTGACCTAGTTTTTTGTTGAACTCTGAACTCCTGGCTCATTCCATGTATTTCATATAAAAGCCATGCCCTTGTTCTGCCTTATTGCCAGATTATTGTGATCCTGCTAATATCTTGCTCTTGCTGCTTATCGCTTCTTGTGCCTTCATTATCCATGATTGGATATGGATAGTCCAGTGCTGCCCATTATCCAACTACTCTTCGTCTCACTCCATTGCCAATAGAGATGGTCGAAATGAATAAAATTAGATTCTACTTAAATTTCGAGTTTCCCAATCGAATTTCGATTCGACAGTGAAATTTCGACTTTTTTCGAAAGTTCTAAAGTTGAAAATTTGCATAAAGACTAAAATTTGCATAAGGTCAAAAATTCACATAAGGTGGAAAATTTCGATTTGCTGTATGAGCTTGAGCTGTAATAGAAGAATCAGTGTACATAGTAGCAGAGCTTTACAATCAGAGCTGAGATTTAAAGCCAATTTATACACAAACTTGACATGTTAGAGCAAAACTTATTGTTTTCAAATGTTTCCCCAACCCTTCTCTACAACTCCAGCAATGTTCCCCCAACCCTTCTCTACAACTCCAGCAATTTTTGTGAGGATACCATTTTCAGAGGCTTTGCAATAAGCTGACAAAGTTAGCTAGCACCATGCGAGTTTTCGCCAATGCGAATTTTCCAATCACTCCCGCATGCGAAAATTTTAAATAAAATGGCGATACTTGCACACGAAATAGCGGCACGGCAAATGAAAAGCAAAGTTCTTTTTTAAGTTGAAATTTCAGGCTGATTTTCGACTTTTTCGGCGAAAAGTCAAAATGACCCCATCAAAATTAGACTATGCGAATTTTCGGTGAAAAAGACGAAATTTCTAAGTTCGACCATCCCTAATTGCCACTTGACACCATCGGCTATTGACCTACCCTTGTTCCTGACTATTCTTCTGCTTGCTCCCTCTCTGCTACTGCTGCTTGTGAACTGACCATACCTTCACTGCCTGTGTTGCTTTTTCAGCCCTTGAACTCGGAGCCTTTGACTCTAGATACACTTTTCAGTGAACTGTCCATATATTGCCATTGAGAATCAACTAGGCATATAGTAATATCTTTACCAGTCCCTAGTGAGTTTCCTATAGTATAAAATGGAGATTTGATGCCATCTGGCAGGAGTATCAAACTTAAAGAATTTGTACAAAGTCTTCATTTTTTTTATAATATCTACAGTTGTTGACGTGGAATCGTTTCATATAAAAAAGAAAAGAGCCATCTGAGGTATAAATTTCTCAAAAAAATATAATCACCCGTGGACCATATTTGGCCCCCGGTATGGAGTTTGACATCTCTACCATAAGGGCAAACAAACATTACAGTAAACATATAGCACCAACTTTTATCAATATTATCAACACTTTTACTTTAAACATATGACAGATATATTTCTCATAATCTGTATACATTTTCCTGTTCTTTAAGCTGTGATTTATACTTTTATTACCTCACTTTCTAGTAAATTAAATTTTATGTTCTACTTTAAACAACAGGAGAGGACACGTGGATACCGCTCTGAGCCATCGTTTAAAAGTAGCCCTAAGCATGTACTAGTATCCTTCCTTTTAAATGTGTTTTCTGTAAAACATTTATTTTCCCAACATACCACATGCTATTAATTATCTGAAATACATATAAATCTTTCACAGCGATACGCTCCAAGACTATATATGTCAAGGCAAAAGGGTCAGTCCGCTTCCTCTGTAGGATTTGCTATGCCCTCTTGGCCACTTATTGTCAGATTGATTTCCATGTTCCAGCTAAACAACCAAGCATCAACCCTGTACTGAGCGAACGGTAACAGCGATGACTACCCAATTAGTAAGCACACTCAATGAATAGGTCAAGCTGTTTAAAGTCCAGGGACACAATGTTAGGTTGAGCCTGCAGGATTGTTTAGCTTATTCTCTTGACCCTCTTTTTGATCAGTGGAAATCTCTTTACGGTGTGCCAAACAAGTGAATATATCAGTATTCATCTAAATCTTGTCATTCAGCCTAAAGCAAAAAAAAAGAACACTAAGAGATACAGGTCATTAAAAAATGAAATTTAAAGTTGGTAAAATATGAGATCAATAATGAAATAGGATACCTTGTTCTGTGCATGGTGTGAACTCCATGTCAATACATTTCAGCATGTTTACTCCAGTAAGTGGTTGAACTCTTCAGTGATCTCTCTTGTTTTTTCTATTTTAGGCAAACTGTTCTTAATAATTGGCTGCATGAAATATATATGTGTGTTTTCCTTTATCTCTGATGTGCATTGAATTTTTACTACTTATCTGGTGCTATGACATCTTTATAGCAATGGCTTATAAAGGTATATAGAAACATAAAAAACTCAGCATTTATATCTACATATATGTGTGTGCTTATTAAAATAAAGGGGAGTAGGGAGGAGTATGAATCAACTACTGCTCCCATTAATATGCCTGTATTTTGCTAAAAATAATTCTCTTAATCCAGCATCCAGCATATTAATATAAATGAAAAAAAAGTATGGTGCTAATGGCTTGGTGAAATAAATTGTGGTATTGTGCTGGTATATCCCATCTAACAGCATGTTGGGACTTTTTAACTTGAAATTTGTTGTAAGGGTGAAAAATTGTAACTTTGACAACAAGAACAAACACAGCGAATGTGTAAATGATAGCGGTACAGTCAAAGGTTTCCAATTGATCAGTTAGCATGTTAGCATGAGGAAGTTTTGGCATATGAGATTTTGGCTTAATGGTTGCCAACATCATCTTAGCTTTTCCTTTTTTGGTAATTTACCTTCTATACTGTATGACAGTATAGAAGGTAAAATAGGGGTGCAGGCCCTCATTCTTAACATGTGTTTGAATAGGGGGGGGGCTCTTTAATGGTCCTAAATAGAAAAGGGGGGAAAGTTTGGGAACCACAGCTGTATGCTTAGTTATCCTGAACAAATAATGCATAAACCATAAACTAGACTGAACTAGGCATCTAGTTCTAAAAAAAATTTCCAAACTATTTATTTAAAATATTTTTCTATAAAACAAAATGCTATACAAGGAAATAGAAATATCAAATAACAAAAGTATCCTTATTACCAGTGGTGGTTTTAGATATGGGCAATATGAGTGGTTGCCCAGGGCAGCATGATACTGGGGTGGCGGCATCTGGGCATGAAAAGTTTTACGTAAAAAGCTTTACGTAAAAATATACAACTGTGCAAAATATATAAAACCAAGCTGGACAATGGTATGTATATTTTGCATCATGGTAAGTCTGTAGTAGGGTCAAAAGTAGTGTGTTGCTGTGTATAATTGTGGTCATTTAAGGTGGATATCTCAACAACTAATGAAAGTATGACTTAAGGTGGCCATACATGTTTAGATTTGTGGCCGATTTTGCAGATTCTGCTAATGCTATAAGCTAAATTTGGCTATATAGCGACCAGGAAATCAATCTAAGAAATGTCCGTAATAGCCTAGATCGATCCCATTACTTGAGATAGGGACCCATCCAAGTAATGGCCAGAGATCAGCAGCACATATAAACTTGTGTGCCCGGCTTTATACATGAAATTTACATAAGAAGCAACAAACCTGCGCAAAAGTCAAGTTCACATCAAGCGATAAATAAAAAAATAAAACTAGTTAACAGTGGGTCAGAGAAGTAAGAAAGTATAGACTTATGAAAAGGAAGAAAGAGGAAGATGGAAAGAAGAAGGGGTTGGGGTAATGAGATGAGGGTCTCTCTGAATGTGCCCACGCCGAATGGCTTCCCCCTTGTCAGAAAATCAGAACGTGTTCCATGTGACCTTATGTTGATCTTGTTTGTTTTTGAGTGATATCATTGTTCTATATTTACATAGCTCTGACATACTATGCAGCGGTTTACCAAGCATATCATAGTCTTAGCACTGTCTCTCAGGGAAGCTCACAATCTAATGTTCCTACAATGTCATATGTAACTAGCATAGAAGATTTTGCATTGCAAATCTAAAATCGCAATGCATGGCCATAAGCTTCCCAATGCATATGAATATTTGAAATTGTGACTATCCGCCTACATATTTGCAAAATTTGCTAAGTTTGTTCTAATTCTTGAACAGCTGACAAGTGAACAGATAGGGAATTTGTAGTTCCCCATGGACAGGTGGACGCAGGATTTTTCGGCCATCACTAATCAATACAGTCCCCTGGTTAAATGAAGGAATGTCCACATGTCTAGTTCCACACTAACTGAGGTCTCACTTTATTAGCAGTAGTAATTTATACAGGCTTGGCAATCTTTGGTCCCAGAGATAGGGTACAGACTAAGCCATACACTCCGAGATTAAAATTACGATCCATTAAAACAGACCAATGTATCCCGACGGCGGTATCGGTTTGGATCATAATATTCGGCAAAAAAGCTACCACATTGAAAATCCAATTTAGGATCGTATTTTTTTTTTTACGAGAATGTCATCGAAATTAATCGGCGTTTATATCGGCCATTGTGATGTATTTTTTTTTAAAGTGGAAGCCTCGGCAGTAATTGGTCGGTAAACACTATAAAAACAGTATGAAGTTTCCCGATGTTCCCAGACCAATTAAAAATTTTCAACATGTCCAATAAATTAAATTAATTAATTAAAAAAACGGCAATTACGATCGTATTTTATCGGTTGTACCATGTGGACATGTGCGGATTTCAGGCCGATAAAATGCTTTCATTGGTCGGATTTAATGGATCGTAATTTTAATCTCAGAGTGTATGGCCAGCATTAGGGAGATAGCGCACAGTTGCTGAGCCCAGTCCTGAGAAGTGCACTGGCGATCCAAAGGGAAGAGATCATTTCCCAGGTGACTTAGTGTAAGAGAGTGTCTCCAGAACTACCCTGTGCCATTTGGGGGGTAGATGATTAACATTGTCCTCTAGAAGATCCTGCAGATCCTCAGTCCTAGAGGCCTGTCCCATGTGAGATCCTGGCAGACAGCTGCTGAAGACAGTCATGCAGGATCGCAGCCAGGACAGGAACTGACTAGCACCTCCAATGAATCATAATTATTTGTCTGTTGGAGCAAGGCACCTCCCTTGAACAGAGCTGAATCATGTACAGAATTAGAACAATCTTTTCATAGCCAAATCTATGACACTACACATCCAATGTGCCAAATAATGCCAAGCATTGCCTCAGATGGAACTAAAAAAAAAAAACTATTAGAAGATAATTAATAGTGTACAGATTCTAAAAGTTCTTGTTTCAGTGTATAAAAACTTAAATGACAACAAAATACCAATTCATTAGTTTTAAGCATTCATGAAGACTCCAAATGCATAAATGTTTTCTGGAAAACAAATCATGCCGGAAAATGTAAGTAATAACATGGTGCCCAAAAAAATCTTTGGACCAAATGTATTTTCTTTGTTTTGCAGCTGAGACATGACTTAACATGATTTTACCGGAAATCTCCATTTGTTGTTCTCGGGATACTGGAAGGCAGCGTAGACACAAAAGGCATCTGTGAGGGAAGCTCAACATGGAAATATCACACCATTTTTCTTTTCACTGGTATGTGTCAGAAATGATGCAGATCACAAAGTAAAAACATCTGAACTGGGTAACTATGGCATCGAATCGCAGAAACTGCTTATTAGCATCCATATATATAACACATTGACACTACAGGGAAAGTTAGTTTAAAATCATAAATGTCAAGACATAATTAACTAAAAGGTCAGATTTAATTACAGTTGTTGAAACTGAAATGCACTAATTACTACTACTTTATAAGAACATTTCTTGAAGCAGGCTGCAGGATTTCTGCCACCATACTTTTCAAACACAGATGCTGCCTGCTTGTAAGGCTTCTGTATTTCATGACTTACATTGGAGTTCATGATAACGTCCACATATAGAAAGCTTGTGTTTATCTCTACTGGTTTCTTCAAAGATGGAAAAAAATAGTATGACCAAATTTCACAATGTTTATTTGATTTGAATTAAATTAACATTACATGATTAGCTGGAATATTAAAAAGTCAAAATATTCAGTTTCAGAGAGTAATACCCCACCCTCTCTCTTTTTTCTTTCACAAAATTACTAAATAGCAGATTAAGGCTATGTTTTCACACACGTCGGGTCCCCCTCCGCTAAGCATATTGCTTAGTGGAAGGTCCCAACAGAGCACATTCACTTACCTGCTCGGCGGATGCTGTGTCTTCACTGCTCTGAGCCATTCCAAAGATGCAAGGCTGAACGTAGTCGAGTACGTTGAGCCTCTGCATCGGCGCATGTCTAAACACAGCATCCGCCGAGCAGATAAAGTCTATGTGCTACATCGGGATCCCTGCCAAGCAATACACTTAGCGGAGGGAGTCCCGACGTATGTGGAAATATAGCCTAAGTGTTTATATGTGGGATAATACAAATTTGATGTGGCCCTGGGGCTTAAAAAGATTTTTGGTTTGCAAAGGTTTTCAATTGTGAAAACATAGCTTCGTAGGCATCAGGAAATTATGTGATTGATTTATATTTCCAGACTATATATGTGAGAAGCTGTTAAGGCTATGACAAGAGGGGGGATATTCAGTTTTAGAGAGTAATACCCCACTCTCTCTCTCTTTTTTCTTTAAGGTAGTTACTAAATAGCAGACTAAGTCTTTATATGTTGGATGAGACAAAGTTGCTGTTGCCCTGGTGCTTAAAATAATTTTTTTCCTTAAAGTACACCCAAATTTAAAAAAGAATGAACAATGTAATTACATGTTAATTAACTCTGAGCTATCACAATGGTGGTGAAGCTCTCCAAAATACTAAAAATATTCTTAACTGCTGTGCTCTTGTCTGTGGCAGTTGCCATATTTAATTCCCTGCAAATGACTTCCAGGAAATAATGAACTGCAGCAACACATATGGTCACTAGAGGACACTAGATTATGGTTTTCAATTGTGAAAACATAGCTCTATAGGCATCAGGAAATGTGACATTTTCTCAAGAGGGGGGAGGAGCGACAAGGCAAAATCAGAATTATTTCATTACAGGTAAGGATTTTTTTTGATCAGGCTTATTTTGCATAACAGTACACACTTCATATGTTTATTACCTATTACTTATTTTAGTTATTCACACACACTTTCATCTGGGTTCAGTGGTCTAGATAAGAAGATATGCTTTTTAGTGAAGGTGGTTTTTGTTGGATTAGGTTTAACCCCAATTGCCAGTGACCATGATGTTGGAGTTGGTGGGGAGGTGTCCTGGGATTCCATTGGCTTGGAAGTTGTTCCCCATTGTTCTTACCACTCCTGTTGGTGGCTGGGGGACCGCCCCCATGTTGGTCTGCATCAGGTTCTCCACATCTGAGTGAGAACTCAAAATACCTACATGAGTATGTAAGTATATATGTGTACATGTATACATATATATGAATATCTTAACTTCATGGTGTAGTCGATAGTGATTTTACATATTTCCAATAGATTCAGAGATTATCAAGGGCTGGATCTCCTATCCGATACGGCTAAACGCGTTGAGATAATGCCCAGCAATAGTATGAAGCAATTGCTTATGTAAAGGATTATGTGTACGTAACAGCAATTTTTATGTGAATTGTCAAGTGTATTTTGTATCATGTGACATCTATAATCATGTAGTGATGACATTTCTGAACAATTTTGTATGTACCTTGTTTTTAATAAAAAATCTTATATATACGATATAAACCATCAATTCTTAAATGTGCCTTAAAAGTCCAGGAGTTTGAGCCTCCATTCTGGAGAGGATGGATGAGAGTTGATACATAGCTCTCTATCCCCCTCTCGGGTTTTGTTTTTTGTTAAGGTTTTTTTATATTTTTTTCTTTGACACTTTGTCCGTAAAATGGGTAGTGATGGGCGAATGTCGGCCAGGTCCGCCAGTGAACAGGCGGATCCGACATTTAAAAAAGTCCTCCTGTTCGCGACAGGATTCAAATTCCCCGCAATGAACTTAAGTTCATTGTTAAATATAAGGAAAATCTTTCACATATGTAGACATTTTTTGGAAAAATATCAAGGTTGGCCCGTGACACCTATTCTATGGTTTTCGAATACTATTGTAGCTATTTACGGATTGGAGAAGGGCTTCAGCTATGACAAGCACTGTTACTACTGATATTATAATTGCAATGTGTGCAATGTAATTAATAAATATTAAACGCAATTTAAGCGGACCTACCACCAGGAAATGTTTTCATGAATGGCACTAGAAGTGCCAATAATAGGGAGGAATGCAGTGAAAAAAAAAACTTTACTGTAATGAGCAATTTAAGAATATAATCCGGCAGCTCTTCTCACTTCCTGGTTCATTTTAGGCAGAAATAGGCAACACGTCACAGGAAGCTTAGATTTCTCAGTTATCTGCTTTGAAAATTCCCATAAAAGATCACTGAACGCCCCCCCAGTGGCCACCTGCGATATTGCACCCCCAGTTTCATGTGTTGCCTTCAGCGAACCAGGAAGTTAGAAGAGCTGTGTGGTAATCTTTTTAAAATTGTCATTACAGGTAGGTTTTTGAGTTTTTTTTACTGCATTCCTCCCTATTATTAGCACTTCTAGTGCCATTCATAAAAACATAGATTTCTGGTGGTAGGTCCACTTTAAGGGTTCTGCTAAATGTATAGGATTATGGCACCCCATACACCCTCCATATAGTTATAAACCAAGAAAATGTCAAAAATGTTTTTATCCAACCTGAAAAAACACATGTTTTATACACAACGATAATTCAAAGTTTGAAGAGGCTTTGTCATCAATTTTTTTATAGTGGAATTTTCCCAGGGAAAATCAACTTCAAAGTATTTTTGCCTTTCACTGCAAAACTGTTATGATGTGGAACATTAACTCTCTGAACCTGTCCATAACTGAATAGAAAATGTTTGCCCGGATAATGATGCAAACTCTAGGGAAAACTTTTTTTTTTATTATTCCTTTCTCTCTTATATCTTGTAGAGGGATTAGCCGCAGAAGAAAAAAGAAATGTAGTCAAAATATCTGGAGGAAATAACTGACTACAAAAAAAAACGTAGTGCACATGTTTTGTATGCGGAACAAACAAAGAAACAAAGAAAAAAAATTAAATTATACGGTGTTTTAGGGATCCTGAAAGGCACTTTGGAAAATCAGAATCGGTGTGAAGGTAAAAAGAAAATATATGGCTCCGGAATGATTAAAAAGGCTTCAAGGAAGTGACATTTCGAAGTGTACATTCAATGGGAAAAAAGGCCGTTCAGCTGCTGGAGAAACAAAATGACTTTCACTTAATGCACTGTTGCCTTGCAGGTATATCTGACATTGCACTGAGTGTGGACATAGAAGTCAATACTGATATATCTCACTCACAGAAAGCTATTTCTTATGAATCACTGGAACAGAAAACTTTGACGGTTCTTCTTCTTAGGTTGTGTTCAGGTACAATAATACTAAATAAGGATTTCTTTTGTTTCAGCAACCTCCTTGCAGTAAAGCATCACAATGAGTTACTTGTTTTGATGCAAGAAAATCTATTAAAGTGTATTTAAGCACTCACAAATTAATATATAGTAGCTTATGAGTCTTCAGGTGCCAGTGTCTGAATAGGTTTTGTTTTATGTTAATTTTGTTTTCGCCTCGTTATCCAGTAAGTAACACGTATTCTAAGACAGATAATAAATAGTTGCACACAACTGTCAGCAGCGATTACACAGTTACAGTGATATCAGTGGCTGGAAGGATCCTCAGTAAGTGTATGGGGCCTGGGCAAAGATCAGACAGAAAAATAGGGTCAGTATGAGGGGTGGGTGTTTAAGTTGCATGTAGGTGTTCAGCTCTTGAATTGGAGGAGTGTGGCCCCCCTGTAACAGACAAATAGGAACAAGGTGCACAACCTAGAGCAAGTAAAGTATTGTATATGGTAAAATAAAATAGAACACAACAAAAGACAAAATACTCACATTAACCACCCTAGCGTTGTGGACGGCAGCACCTCGTCCAGCGCTCTAACTGGTA
>CM070032.1:204999983-205012053 GCA_036250615.1 Ptychadena robeensis
GGTGCGCTTTTGGTACAGAAATCTGGACCTCAGCAGTGCGCTAGGGAGGTTAAAGGAGGTTTTCAGAAGAATCAATGAGACGCGTTTCAAGCGGCAGCTCTTTGTCAACCATCACACACGTTCTGCCTTTGGGTGATTACAATTACCCCACTCTATCTGTGGAAGCAAAATGGAGACATTCTCAAGCATTATGGAGAGTGAAGTGTTAGATGAAGATATAGATTTGTAGAATAGTAACTATTGTAAAACACACCTAATGTAAAAAAAATCTATGTTCTGGGATTGGGATCTTTCTCCTAAGGGATCACCTGGTTTAAGACCTCGTGTAGGTAAGCAAGTTTATTTGTTTAACTAAAAACCACCAACAGGCTGTCTAAGGGGCATTTCATATTAGCTACGGTGTGCCTGCAATGCATTTTTTGCCAGTAACAGACACATTAGCAATAACTCTATTGTGTTTGTTACCGGTAATAAAACCCCACATTTTCACACTGTACTTGTGTTTCCCATATAAGTTTATGGCAGAAACTTGTGCTGCTTCCCCAAAAATGTGTGCTGCAGGGCAGTTGTAGTAACACTCCGTGCTCCACGATATCACTAAATGTTAGCAGTGTGAAAGATACAACAGGTTTCCTATGAACAGGGCCATTTCTAGCCTGTGGGGGCCCTATGCCAGATATTGCCTTGGGTCCCCTGTCGAGTGGGGTTGTGCTATTGAAGAACAAGCCCCCGCACATTGCAACCGTGGTGCTAGTAGCGGAGTCTGTCATGACTGCTGGCGGCGATGTTGGGCAGTACCTCAAACACCAAGCTAACACAAAACCCCTTTTATACCAAGCCTTACTTGTGCTGCAGTCCATACACAGGGCCGTTTCTCCTGCTATGCGGAATATGCATGTGGGCCATGGATCCTTCCAATTCTGCATAGGGAGAAACACCCCAGCCAGTGGACTGCTGCACAAATAAGACTAGTTTGAGATAGCCCTAATAGGATAAGGTTTAATCTGAATAAGTGACAACTTTTATCTAAGTAATCATTCATTTGTACAAATAAGACATTATCCTTGTTAGGGTTTATTTACCAGGTTGTGTGTTTGACAGCTGGGGGGTGCGTGTGTTAAATTCATTACATGCCGAATGATTACATTGCATTGTAAAAACGGAAGTCTGCCACCTAAGTATTTTTATGTAGCACGCATATAAATGTGATATCTCATCTGATACATTTCCGCACTGTCTTGTTTTCTGTATACAACAAAAATATAATATCCAATTATCCAAATCAACAGCTGAATTGAAAAGAGTTCGCTGAGGCTGTTTACAGTAGCAGCATAATGGGATGCTTTATTCCAGGTAGGAATATTTCAATAGAATGGCTGCAGATACATTTCATTTTCATGCCTCCTTCTGGAACAGAAACAGACACAATCATTTTAATGAACGGCATCAATTAACCCACTAGGCTGAATAAGTGTTCCAAATGTGCTTCACCCTCGGAGACTGAATGGATACCATGATGTTCACTTAGCTCTAATGATGAGCCCCAGTAGCCTGACCCCAGCTGATAATGACATAGTTATTTTTTTTTTTTTACCATGGCGAGCATTGATTATCTTATATCTTTTTTTGTCTTCCTTAATATTACTGAATGGCAATGGTTGTTTATTCCAGTCAGGCTATGGCTGGTACTTCACGGTTTAAAAAGACTGCACTCTCCCTGACCTTTTAAGTTTGCTTTAACCTAGACTCCTTGTAAGCCTAGGCAGTGGCATATAAATGCTCAGCTCTACGATGGGTCCTGTCGCAGGTTATTATTCAGTATCTCAAATCCTAACATTGGCTGAGAGCCAGGCACCATATTGACTTTCAAATTCTTATAATCTGCAAATAGCTCTGGACCTTATGTTCTATTGCCACTGAACCGTTGACCCCCTGGTCAAACTTTGAAATCTTGTAGTACGGCTTGGTTGATTACTTTATAATTTCAGCTGAAGTCAAAGCAAGGTCTTTTTTAGTTATGTTTTAAATGTATTTCGAATCCATTGGCCTGTTCTCTATTTGAATACATGAGGTTGTTTTAGTAACTGTCCCTTTGGGCTACATTAAATTATATCCTTCTTTTCCATCTCTGCTACGGCTTCCTGGACATTCTAAACAGATGAAATGTTCAGAAATAAATAAAAAAGGGAAATGGTTTAGAAAATCAGCAGCATTGTTAAAGAACATAGAACGCTGCTCAATGGGAAATTTTCTTTTTTATATTACAATAAATATGTATGCAGATTGATTTATTTGTACAGAAATGGGAGGTTAGTTTATATGTTGCTCTGGTTTAAATATAAGTCATAATATTAAAGCATCATAGTTTTACATCAATACAAATGTAGTGGAACGTTTTATTAAGGTCCCTAAGGTACAATTTCTGGCAAATGTGTTTATTTATTTGTCCTTGGTGCTGTCACAATTATTCTTTGATTTCACATCCTTACTGCTTGGGAATTCTCTGTTGCTCTATAGTGTGACCATCAATCCCCCGGTTAATGGTCCAACTAAGAAGGCTTGTGCAGCAGTCTATATTTTCTGCTGTGACTAGCACTGAATTGGTGTATACCTCTAGAGGGGTGTTTCAATATCTGAAGACCTTCTTCCTTCAATTTTTTTTTTGTCAGTTAAGTGAACTTGTCATCCGGTTGGTTTCTCATTTTATCATCTATAGACTTTGAGTGTCTGTAAGTTTCAAGGATTTTCTTAGTTGCAAAGTGTTGATTAGTGATAATCACTTTTTTTTACTAATAGAGTTTGTAAAGCCAGAAATTTCAAACTTAACTTATGCAAATACTACATATGCTAGAACAATCCTTTTGAATGTTCCCACAATCCTTCTCTACATCTCCATACATTTTGGTGTTGATACCTTCTTCAGGGGTTTTGCAATTAACTCCCCAATTAACTAGTTAACAATTTGCCACCATCTCTTGTGGCAATAAGTTAAAGCCATTTGTGAAGTTGGTGTATTGTTGTTGTGCCCGCTAGGAGTACTCAGCTGCTTTGTTTTTCTTGGTGGCTATTGTCATCAAAACCTAAAGATATATCTAAGCAATCTGAGTTATAAATAACACAATAATAAAGAATTCCTCAGCTTGACACCTGTTATGGTGATAATTACTTGGGGAGGCAATTCCCTCACTTTCAGGGATCATTCACACCATACAACGCAGCTTTTTTTGCATAACTACATGGCAGACAGATTTCCTTTGGAAACCTGTTAAACCGTTCTTACTTGAGTTAATGCCAATTTAATACATAACATTAAAATCCGGCTGCACAAGAATTTCCTATACACTAGTATGGGAAGCAATATCAGAGCATATGCGGTATGTTTAAACTAGTCAATGATAACGATGAACTAGGATTGATGGCCTATTTTCAAGGTTCCCATTGGCTGAATGTTTTCCAGTACTTTCCAGTACCGTGGCCAATAGGAATGATACCTGCTGTGTACCTTTCCAACAGGCACCAACATTTTTTACCTGTACTGTAAAAAATCCATCATGCACAATTCCTTAACACAGAGAACAGCATTCTTATGACTGGTAACTTTTGGCAATCTACAATAAAGTTTGCCCATGCAAACATCTGCCTAAATGTTGGGATATGGTAAACAGTGGACACCAGGAATTTGAGACAAATCCAAGTAAGAGATGACTATTGCAAATGTCTAGTAAGTGAGAGCTTATCATTATGGATCCATTTAGACTTATGCTACATTTACAGAGTCGTTTCCCAGGCTGCTGTCAGTCCGCAGAAGCCCAGGAAACGACGGCTTGCTCCTGTCTGTGAGTGCCTGCAAAATTGTGCAGGCACTCGGGTTGTTAAGGTAATGACCCTGTGACAGGTCTATCAGGCAAATGCCTGAAAACCGGCTGACGCCTCATGTCATGGTCGCTAATTGCACTAATTCCATGTGTTATGTTGCACATTGACTTGCATTTTGATAAGAAGCCAATTTATATCTAAATGGACTGTCAAAACAAATTGGGTGCTTTACATTTTATTTACAAGGAGGTAAAAAGGTGCATGCAAGGAGTTGCATGCACCTTTTAGCGCCCTTTACTTATTCACTTTCTTGGATATTTCCCAGATTTCAAAATATGGCTAACTTAGGAAGCCGGGGGCATTACTATCCCTCCTAACTTCCCACCCACTTGTGCAGAAGATAGTGGGGTGGAAAGTAAGCAAGGTGAGTAACACCCCCTCCCTCCTAAGTTAGCCATCCAGCAAATAGGAGGGAGGTTACATTATACTTATCTGATGCTGTTGTGAAGTGTCAAAAAAACAAAAAACGTGCAAACAATAAATTATATATGCATAAGGAATAAAATATAAATATATACAAATGTGCAGAAAATCCAAACCAATGTAACAAAGTACTCCATGAAAAAAAATCATTTATTATTAATACACAGACACACTAATACAAAGGTCAAGGAGCACCCCTACACCCCCTTTTTCAAAAACATTTCATTATCCAAAATCTAAGGGAGTCACCAGGATAGAGAAGAAAGCTGCTCTCCCAGAGACTTGCATTCCACCAATGGGGAACCCAATGTTCCTCCATGCCCTCATCCAGGCTCCCTCCTGCATCCTGCCTTTCTCAAAACACCGAATTTATCTAATTAGGGATACTTACAGGAAGCGAATAGTAACTAATTCAGGGAGCCACAGGTAAAGTGTATAATAGATAGACACAGAATAGTGCCTTCATTTTCTAAATATCAAAGGGGGCCCACTTTACATTGTACACAATGTGTGTGATAGCAGTTAGCCACTGACTAATAGTTAGTGATGGCAGAACTTCATCCAGGTCACTTGCCCGAATAGACGGATCGGACTTTTAAAAAAGTCTGAAGTCCGCCTGATCACGGGAAGATTAAAATTCCCCGCGAATAGGCCGCGAAAAAAATGAAAGTGACATAACTAACCTCACTTCCGTTACCTGGAACACACAGTTCCCAGTTTAGATATCCAGACTAGAGATGGTCGAATTTTTCGACTTTCTAACTTTGTGAGCTGATTGCAAAGCCCCTGAAAATGGTATCACCAAAATTGCTGGAGATGTAGAGAAGGGTTGTGGGAACATTTTAAAAAAGAAAGTATTGCTCCAGCACATGTAGTTTTTGCATAAATTAAGTTCAAAAGCAATTAACTCGAAACTGTCGAAATGGTTCGAAGCTGTCGAAATTCGACCATCTCTAATCCAGACGTGATGCTACTGACACCACTTTCGGTTTAAGCCGGTTTTCTTTCACTAGAGACCGGGTTCTCTACCCGGTCTCTGGTGAAAAAATTCTTGCACTGGCCGGATCTTTCTGCTCCTGATCCGAACAGCGGAATGATAGTAACCTTCTTCCCGCCGGTGAACAGGGGAGTTTGAACACTCGTACTGTTCGCCAGGGAAAGAAAAGTGAACATGTTATGTTTGCAACTGAACTGACAGTTTGGTCATCTCTACTACTAGTATTGTCCCCAATTGCAGCCCTTAGTTTTCTAGCAAGATTTGCACATTAAAGTAAAGATCAGTAAATTGCTATTTACAGCTCAATATTTTTTTCGAAACTTTCATAGAATATATCTACATATTGCAAAACTGTCCAATTTGCATAGTTTGTATTCATCCCCATTACAGGAAGAAAATCGTCTTATCTTTATCACAGAATGTACTGCTACGCACGCATCATCATTAAATTAGCTAAATAACATGAATTATGCCAAAAATAATCTGAACAAGAAAATGAGCAATAACAATCTGTATATTGGGTTAGAAAACAAATTTCTTTAGGAAGAAATTGATTTAACACGGCATTCACTAGCAAACAATGTAAAGGAACCACCAGAAGGAATCAATTAACATTTACATCAAAACATTTTAAACACAAAATCCTATCAGGAAGACAACAAGTGACTCTGGTTATTATGCTAAACTAAACACAAAAATAACAACCATTTCATGAATTTATAATTGAAACCACCTTATAGCATTGCAATGCCAATTAGGCAAGCAAACACACTGACATTAAAGGAATCAAAACCTTCCGTATAATTTAGTATCAAAGTTCTGACTTCCTTTGATTGTTTAATTCGACCTTTTCAATAAGAAAAAACAAGCATCCAGAGGTATCATGACTTAATTCAAAGGATATTTCTTCTTCCTAAGATCCTATGTTAAACCCCATTCACATGCCGGTTAAACTTTACTGAATTTTGGACTTGTATCCAGTAGTTGGAGATAGATAAGTCTTTAAAACAGACTTTATTATTCTGCTGCATCTTTTCAGTAATTCATTTTATTTTGATTCAGTATATTTAAGCAAATTAAAAAATATGAAAACATAAAAGTTCTCTGACAATGGCAAAATGCTTATAGAAATTTTAATATAAAGTCTTGACAACTTCTAAATAATAAATCAGATTTATTGGTTCTTCAGAAAAAAGTTATTAATTTACAGTGATTAAATTGTATGTTTGTTTATTTTCAGTAGATTTGAAAAATGCTTTCAATGAAAGTTGGCCAGTTGGCCAGTTTTTAACCATTGCCAAGTCTTGTTTATATTTATCAAATAACAACCATGTTGGCATAACTAGAAAATTGTTTGTAGCATTGCCCGGCGAAACATGAGCAACCAGGTTCTTTTCGAATTTTGGATACCTATGCTCAGATTCACTGTCATTCATAGCTGTCATACGATGTCCACACAAGCTGGTTAGGTGTTAACATTTCACTGAAGGGAATATTTACAGTTCAAATTCACCATCCCAAGGTAGGGATGGAGTCCAAAGCATAGGGTCTATGTTGCAAACAGTCTGTTGTTGGAAGGTGTGGAAGCTAAAGCAGGGTATAGACGTGGAGATTTAGGTCAAATCGATGGCCGCTTTGAGCGCCGTGCGTGCTCACGGCCATCTATCTGACCCATATAATCTGCCTCCATCACTGTTTTCGAGCAGGACAAATCAATCCCGCTCGAACACAGCCTTATCGGACATGACCGTAAATACGTCCGATGTCCGATGCTGTCAGGATCTGGTACTGAGGGTGTGACCAGGAAGGCAACACACACTGAGATCCAGACAGAGTTGGTGGTGACAAAAACAGATTTAATGAAGGACTTACAGGCAGGAACAAAAACGCCTGCAGGGAGCCACCTGCTGGTGACTGTGGGACCAACCCATGGATAAGCAATCACAGTGCCACAGCAGGCGGTGACCGGAACAGCCAGGGTCCTAACAGATGCTTTGCCTAGAGACCGCTGGTCTCCAGGCAAAGCTCGGCTGAGCTGGGGAGAGCAGAACTGTCTCTCCCCGGCTCCTCCGATATCTGACAGCAGCGTGATGACATAATCACGCTGCTGCAGGGTACATCGGATGGCTCAAATATCAAGCCGTCTGTACCCTGTTTAAGGGCTCTCTTACCCAGTTGAAACAGACGGTCCAGTCAGAGGTGAGTTTCTGCTCGCCCCTGCCTGGTACAGCACACTCCTTTGGAAAACTGTTGCACCCACTGGGGCAAGATAAGGAAGAGGCTGACCTGGCCAAAGGGCCCCCTGGACTTCCTATAAATGCCAGGGCCTAACCAGCAGTCAATGCCAGATTATTGTGCCTTGCCAATAACTCGCTCTGTCTCCTCATCGTGCTCCCATTTCGGATAACTTGTGTACCGAATCTTGGCTACTGAACATCGACTACTCTTCTCTTATCGCTCCATTCCTAACGTGAAACCATTGGCTACTGAACCCAGCTTGGATTTGACTACGCTTTTGCTTGTTTCCTGACTGCTACCTGTGTTTGTGTTCTGTTCTTGGACTGGGATGACCTGTGTTCTGATTGCGGTTTTAGCTACTGGACTCTGAGCCTCAACTGAGATCGTAACAGTGACATTCTATGAGCAAATAACAATTAAATTTATACCAAATGAAAGCTCTCCTTCTTATTACTTACTTGCCATTATTATTGTAAACCATTCACTGCCCTAATACTGATAAATGCCACCCCTTGGCATGCTGGAACTTGTTTCCCATCAAGCTGTCCAGACACATTTTACCTAACCTCAGAAGTCCCAATAATTATTTTAGCTGTGGCATATGGAAATCAATGAGAATATTCCCCAGCACTGCTCACCTTAATAGTGTATGTTGTCAGGAGGGATGATCCTCAGGCAGGAAACATGACAGTGGACAGAGCTCTGTGTGTGAGGGCTGTACAGTCATGGGGGGGGGGGGGGGGGGGGGGGGGGGGTGAGAGAAGCCATAGACTTTGCTACAGATGTCACACTAACATTGCAACTGTAGTTCTTGAGGGAGACAAGACACTGGTTGACTTTCACTTAAAGCAAGTTCTTTACCAATATTAAAAAAAATGGCACTGCTTACAAAGTATGGTATCCTCCTTCTTTGGGAGTTAAATAGCATCAACTGTCTATTGCCATTGTATATCATTGATTTAATGAGGATGTAGGCTGGTTGAATCTTGAACACAGGCCGCAATTGACATTAGGGCTTGACTTTAGACATGATCTATATCCTGGACATCAATCATCATCTAGCAATTTCTGTCGCTGTCTGTCATTGAATTTAATCTGTTACAAGAATGGTGGCTCCACATCTCTAAATCTTTTTTTCAGGAAGAGTTGTACAGCATGATTCCAGCGTAACGCTAGGGATGTCACTGTGTCCAAAATAAAGAATTTATTAAATATTGAATATTTTTTAAATAAATTCATTACCCTATTGAAGGGGGTAGAAAGGGGAGGAAAGAAAGGAATATATGGGCTATGTTAAGACAGTGTTTAGGGATGCGCTGATACCCCTGCATTAATCAATCGCATCCCATACATATGCAAAACGCCCTGCCTGTTCACACGGCTTTCATCGGTTCCACTATCCAGCGTTAACCTCTTGGCCGGCCAACTCGATTAAAGCTGTGTGAGCAGGCGAGGCGGTAAGTCATGCATATGTATGGGATGCGCCGACACCTCCGTCAAGACATGCAGTTAACGCAGGGGGTATCAGCACATCCCTAAATGCCATCTAAACATAGCCTAAAGATAAAGACAACCTGCTCATCTCTTTTTCCCTTCCCTATTAGAGTTTTACAGCTAGTGCTGGGGTCCTCCGTCACCAATTTTGTTCTATTTTTTATAACTAGGTCCAAGCTCCTCTGAGGGTGCATGTGCAGAACATTTTTTATATTAGTTAATGTTTTGGTGTTTAAATTAGTAAATTTTGTTTTGCCAAGCATATAACCAACATACGTATGTAGTATAATGCAATCAGCAACTGCAGGCAGCCAGAGTCACTATCCCCTTTATGATCCCAGGGCTGGGGAGCATAAAAGCACGCACTTCTGTATCAAGCTCCAGCTACGAGGAGGTGTCATTTTGCTGCCCTACCACCTGTGCCAGCTTTCCAGTGATGTGGCGCGTGTGCCCAACCACATGGTGATGTCTTAAACCACTACTTGGATATTGCCAGTGTACAATGACTGTCGTACCACACCCTTATTACCCAGGACACGCAAGTTATAGGACATTGTGCCCTTATTATATTTGGCCCACTTGGCCGTTGTGATTTAGTAGTTTATGGGCTCCTTTGTTAAATAGGTTTACCCTGCCTCTTCTCACATGTAATACTGTGTCCATTGCTGGTGCTTTGTGGTGAGATCCCCCTCAGGCCTCATACTTAAGTGTTTAAAGCCGCGGCTTGCCTATTGTCACTGGTTAATTCCTGCATGGGTATATTTGGCATGCATAAACCATGGTTCTATTGAGTAGGGCCTAGGAGCCAAACATGCATGAAGATTATGGTGAGCCATGATGTCTGTGTACTGCACTGATGATGGTCTGAAACATCTGTATGCAGTTTGGAATAAATGGCTCTGTACCATAAGTCTATATTTGCACTGCACACCAGCGGTTCTGCATGTGCATTTGGTTGATGTGTGTAAATTAATCATTTACATGGCTCCATCCATCATGTTTTGGTGATGAAATGGATCATGTAAATACCTTCTGTTTTATAAAAGGCTTCACTGTGCTGTGCATTGCTCAAATTGAGGGCTTTTTGGTTCCTTTAACCCCCCTAGCGTTTCTGACGGCACCATCTCGTCCAGTGCTGTCCTGTACTGGACGTAGTAGTACTGCTCTGCACGAGATGGTGCCATCAGGCCATCAGCAGCACACTACAGTTGCATGCTGTCCCGGTGGCTCTGATCATCTGAACTGAACATCTGAACATCTGAAATAATTCACTGAAGCCAATGTAAGCAACCCCCCCCCCCCCCAGCGTCACATCGGGGAGGCGGAGGGAAATTCAAAAGTAAATCGCATGAGAACAGTTTTTTATGGAGAAAACTGTTTCAGTGTGATTCCCCAGATGTGCCCTTTGAAGTTAACCCTCCCTCCCCTGGTGTGTTCAGTTTATTACACCAGAGGAGAGAGGGTGCCAAATAGAATTGTACTGGATACAGTGATAACTTATATATAAAGTAAAAAAAACACAAAACACATTTCCAATTTTAATAAAAATGTTATTATCATTCAGTTCCAAAAATTCCAATAAAGTCTATGGTGCACTTTTGGTACAGAAATCTGGACCTTGCAAGAGTGCTAGGGAGGTTAATCCCTTCTCACCATAACATTCATGATTGTTCATCTATGAATTTTACTAGTGAAGGAGAGTTACCTTATTTATCATGTGCTTTATATTGTTTGGTATGTTTTTGCTATATATTTTCCAAAAATGTGATAAAACATTTTACAAAAATCATGAAAGAAAAATAATACCCTTTGCATTGTTTGAATTAAGTACCGTAATTTCATCTATTTTTCAGTATATTTAGTGAAGTTCATAGAGAGTACAGATGACACAATCCGGAGGTAATGTAAAAAAACTAAGCAAATAATTCATTTGTAACGTTTTTATTTCTTCATTTTAATTAAGTGAAAGCTTTTCATCGACACTGTGAATTATAAATGCCCATTTGATCTTTCAGACTTTGCAATGGCTTCTGCTCTTAAAGAGCCGTCCAACTTCCAGGCTTTGGAGAAGATGTTAACGACCTCTCACTAATGTATCACAGGTTTAAAGTAAACAAACTTCATTAAGCTAGTTGCCATCATTATAACACATCCGGAAGAAGCTAAAGGCTTTATATTACGATAAGGTCTTCTAATGAAGCTGGACTTTGTTCTGCTTGTGTATATATATATATTCGTTTCCTACAAATGTATTTTTATTTTAATAAGGCACCATTTTTTAACCCTTTAAATGCTTGACATGCGTCACCAGGAATGTCCTCTGAATTGGTGTCATTCATCACAGGGGCAGATTTTTGTGACTCATAATGTCATTTCTTCTTAATTCCAGAATGAACATATTTAGAATATTTGTTTGGGTACCGTATAAAGTTCATTACATCATAAAAACGCATCTATATTTTAACTGGTAATTGAGTTCATAGATATAAAATATGCATCCCAACGGAAAAATATTCCCCATATGATAAATCACTCTATTCTTATTACTTTAACAGAATAGAAACCATTCGTATTAGCAATCTAGTAAATTGTAGTCACCAGACAGTCATAAAACAAATGTCACTTAGTTAAAAGGACTTACAATTGTATATATTTGCAAGTTATTAGTTTCTACTTGCGTCAATTAGAAGGGTGTATCTATAGGCTGGATACGTGATGATCATATTGATAAAACAAAGGAATCTGAGGAGAACATAGGAGTCTAACAATGAATGGGATACTTGTGTTTCTGGCCATATGTAATTTAATATTTTTTTGGTAGATAGTTTTGTTGATAAATAGAAATGGAATGAATCAATCGAGACTCATAAGTACAGAATATTATTCGTGGACTGATCAGAATAATGGTCAGATTGTTCTCATAAACTTAGGTGCAGTGTTTAAAGGTCCCCATGCACAGGCCAATACCCATTAGATCGAACTGCGATCAATCACAATGTGGTGACATCACCAAGCTGCGATCGATCACAGGTTGATCGAACA
>CM070032.1:205018093-205037196 GCA_036250615.1 Ptychadena robeensis
TTCGAGCAGATGCTCTTTTTCAACCATAGGGGTTGCGCCTCTGTCCTTGTTCTTATTACTCTGCAATCTTTGCATGGAAATAAATTAACCTTATAAATCTTCATTAATGCAATCTACAATAAAATACATTAAATTATGATTGGTTTTAATTATTGGTTACCTAACAAATCATAGTGTTGTCTGCACTATATATAATCTCAACGTTACATTTGAATAAACAACTACCGGTAGCTAATTTGTTTGATGTATTTGCCTAAGCTGAACTATCATCTGCCCTGTAACAGAATGAGCTTTTAAAAAGTATTACTGTTGAGATAAGAAAGAGAGAGCAGAACACAGGATGTACTTTAAGTAGATTTAGCTTATTTTTTTTTTACCCTTTTTGTTATTCTTTGAAGTTTATTTTCTTATTTGCTGTATGGGGATATAAAACCCATCATCTCATAACAAAGGAAGTGTTTAAAAAGTCAGGCACTGTGAATATTGCTTTTGGTGTATATAATTTAAAGTTTCTGTACGCTCTTATGTCATAGTATAATGTATTCTAAGCCATTAAATTCCTATTATTGTGAAATAAATTACAGTTCATAAAATCAGATGCAAGTTTTAATATTTTGCTTGTCCATATCCAATTGATTCTGCCATTGTAAATCAGTTAAAATAGGGTAAACTCTGCTTTAGACTAATGCGGAATGAAGAATTTCAGAGGATTCTAGCTGGATACAGCATTTCTCAATTTGGTAAACAATAAGTCTTCTTTTATTATCTAAATACGAGTAAAAATTTAACATACCCTTAATACTATTGGGTATTGCCCTGTCCACAAAGCGTTAGTTATCAATGTGACAAGCTGTGTGAGCTTTCCTTTATTATAGTTTACATTTCTATATATTTATATACAGTGCATGTGGAAAGTATTCAAGCGCCTCAATTTTTAACCATTTTGTTGTGTTACAGCCTTATTCCAAAATTGATTAAACAAATTTTTTGTTTAGAATTCTACACATAACACCCAATAATGACAATGTGAAAAAAGTTCACTTGAGGTTTTGGCAAATTTATAAAAAACAAAGGAACTGAGAAATCACTTTACATAAGTGTTTAAAGCAATGAGCCCCTCAACTCTTTTTGAATATGCAGCCCCAAATGTAAAAATGTAGCAGCTATTGGTAAATTTCAATAATCAAAATGTATTTATACTAAAGTAGTGTAACAGCTGATCGTTATCAACAAGAAAACACAACAGCAAGTACGGAAAGTGTAAAAGTACCCTAAAACACTGCATCCAAATGTAAAAAGTACAACATGTTTCCTATGGAAACCTGTGTACCTTGCATTAATACTACATATACATAACGCAGCTTCATTATTAAAAATAAACATGATGCAGCTTCATCTATTACAGCAGCTTCATCAGGGCCATTTGACTGAAATGACCCTGATGGAGCAATCATAATAGAGGGATCAGTGCGCATTGTACATAGGTTTTTACAGATGTGTAAATGTATGGGTAGTGGATTACTGTAACTTACCGAGCAGGAGAGATGGCAGGGAACATGGCAGGCAAAAAAGGCATGGAGGCCGGCACAGAGTAAAAAATCGGGCACATTTATTGCTCATAATGAAGAACAGCACATAGGAGCTGTAGATCGGGCACAATCATTGCCCACACTGAAGCCTGGCAGTTCTAGCAGATGAGGAGGAAATTGAAAGTAAAAAGCAGTGAAAGCAGTAGGAGGACCTGAGGAGCCCTGGCATTTTCTCTGCTTTATTACCATTCCTGTGTAGTATATGTGACTGGTTCTCGGAGGTGACCACATTCACATTGCATCAATAATCATGTATAGGGTCCTATAAGGACAATGCCCAGTCTTGCCAGTGTGTGAGAATCTGTTCACTACCTCAGGACAAGTGCGATCACACAGGAAATGCCTCGGAAACCAATTTTCTGCAGAGCTGAGCAGGAATGGCTGAAGCTTCGGCTCTGCTCTTCAGGCATCGGCTCCCCTCTTTCGCTTCAAAGCATCAAATCTAAAGGTGCCTATACACCCTACTATAATCCATCAATAGATGAGGGACAGATTGCAGCGTGATGACGTCATCACTCTGCAGCCGGCCCTTCAGAGGATCGGCGGGGACCCTTTGTGTGCAGGACATTACTTTGGATGGGGACTACCCTTCCCATTCAAAGTAATGGGGTCAGCCAGGAATTTACCGACATGTCGGATCACCATGCGATCCCCAATGCCAGAGATTCCTGGTTGATCTGACCAGGTGGGTGCACCCGATTTTCAGCTGAGCGACCACTGGGCTATACCTGGCTGAAAAATCTGCCCGTGTATGGCTACCTTTAGAGCTGTGCAAACCTGAAACCCATAGTTGAAGTGATTCCAAACCCCAGCCCTAGTCAACAGTCTGAAAGAATATGAATAAATGGTGTAGATCAGGGGTGTCAAACTCCAGCCCTGGGACGAAATCTGACAGTGTGATTATATTTGGCCTGCATGACTAAGTGTTGCGCAATACTTGTTCAAGATTCATTGTTTAAGAAGACTTGAGTATGTTTCCATATGAAAAAGTTCATGTTTATATCTGATGGTAGCACGATATGAGGCAGGGACAGTAATCCTGCATGTATTGGGAAGCACATGCACAGATGAAGCGGAGGAAAAAGGCAAGGAGGAATTTGCCAATAAATGACTCTTTTAACCTTTCTTGACTTATGTAAGAATTTACTAAAAGCCGTTTTTATATTAGATGGCTCAAATTCAGCTTCAAGAGAAAGGTCAAGACCACAGGTGTTGCATCACAGCTAACACAGATACAAAAAGAGATGCAAGTTATAGCAGGGATGTGTGTAACCCACTGGAAGTGTGGATGCAAAGATATAATTTCTTCTTTGTATATCTGGAATTGATACAGATATGTATGTAAATATATGTGTTTTCATTTTCATACACAATGTGTCCTCCTAACACCATAGGAAGTGTTGCATAATGTTGTTCTATCACTGCCTTCCCATTTCACAACCTTTTCTTTATATGCCTTTTTTTAGAAAATAACTGCTGACAATCAAATATGCTAGCTTATCCATTCTAGGCTTCCTGTATATATCTGAGCCACATATTGTATATATTTATAGTAATGAAGGAGTAAATAAAGGTTGGACGTCAACCAAAGCTTGCTTTACATATAGGTTGATCAGACATAGAACTTTGATCTTGAAGAAGTAGACTGAAATTTGACTATCTTACCGTAGAGATGGTCGAATTGTTCGACTTGCTAACTTTGTGAGCTGATTGCAAAGCCTCTGAAAATGGTATCATCACCAAAACTGCTGGAGATGTAGAGGATAGTGATGTCGCTAACACGGAATTTGCTGTTCTTGAACGGCGAACGCGAACTTCCGCAAATGTCCGCGAACCCAGCGGACCGGCGAACCGCCATAGACTTCAATGGGCAGGCGAACGTTAAAACACAAAGGGACTCTTTCTGGCCACAATAGTGTTGGGAAAGTTATTTTAAGGGGACTAACACCTGGACAATGACATGACAGAGGGGAATCCATGGCAAAACTCCCCTAAAAAAAATTTTTCTACAATGATAGTCAATGGGATTTATTAATAGGGTGAAAAAAGAGTTCCAACACAATTATCACTCTGCAGAGGAACATGATATATTTCTCAAAGAACTATTTTTCATGCAGCTGTCATTCACCACCAGCATACTGTATGTGTGTCACCAATTCTTCCTGGTTGAGGCAAAAGATTTGTATAGAACCAGTAGACAAAAAAGTGGCTTAATAAAGCTGCTATCAATATGAAATCTACAACAATGGTTTTTTACGTCAACCAAAAAAGGTATTAATGAGCCACTAATGCTTTTTCATTGTTGATGTTTCATTACTGCATTGCCTTACATCAAATATAGTACAGTTATGAAATGTCATTTTCTTTTTAAAATGGAAACACTAAAATATGTCATGAATGAGAAATATTAGTCATGCCCACTGATCAATGCAAAGAGTGGTCCTACAAGAAATCAGCTGGGGGGTAGTGAATTGAACGCAGTTGGTCAATGAGGAAAGTAGGGCAAACTAGACTCCTGCCTATTCAAAGCACTGAAGACTGTAGATATAGCACACAGAACACTGCCCTAGCTAATGGTTTCCCTATAGCAGCAGCAGCAGCAGCTTCTTCAGCAGAATGTGTAATGGCGTCCTGTACTTGCTATGTTATAGGGGGTGTGAGGGTCTGTGAGGTGGGGGTGCTCATTGGCTGGATTATGTCTGCTGACTGTGACTCACAGGGGTCAAAGTTTCTGCAATGTTAAAAGATAGGGGGAGGATCGAACTCACCATGTGTTCGCGAAAATGCGCAAATGCGAACATGCGATAATCGCTGCGGATAGTTCGTGGGCGAACAGTCCGCGACATCACTAGTGGGGGATTGTGAGAACATTTGGCAAAATAGCTTTGCATTAGCACATGCAGTTTTTGCATGAATTAAGTTAAAATTAAAGTCGAAATTCCGATTTTCGAAATTCGACCATCTCTACTTTCCAGCACTATGCTTGTCAAATCCCCCTAACTGCTGAAGCTAAATATGCCTATATTTGCCTTATCTGCTTCCTTGATGAAATATTTGAGATTGTGGGGAAGGTACTATGAATTGGGTTTGCAATGTACAAGTGCTGATTTTTGCAAAGAATTCACATAGGATTACTTCTAAATTCTGTTTATACATCCAGTGAACATTGGGGGAACCAGGAGCGCATACTTACAGTTTTGTGCTGTCTCAGTGTCCCCGATGCGACATGCTGCCAGCATGCCTCCTTCTCTTTCTCTCCCCCCCCCCCCCTCTGAGTGATGTGATGACGTCAGGGAGGAGGCAGTAAATTTGAAAGTAAATAGCATGAAATCAGTTTTCTTTGTAGAAAACTGATTTCAATGTGCCTCTATGTACAAAATCTCGCCAAAATAAAAAGTCTCTGGTGCCCCAGATGTGCACATATGCAGTAACCCTTTCTTCCCTGGTGTGATTTTACCACATCCATCACACCAGGTTAAAGAGGGTTAACTGCAAATGGGCACATCTGGGGCGCCAGAGACTTTATTTTGGCGATATTTAGTACATAGCAGCAGAGCTTTGTGATCTGATTTTTGTGTTTCTCATTAATTTTATTAAAAAAATTGTTTTTTTTTATTTTACATAATTGTTTGTTTCAAACATTATTATATTCAGGATGCCTATTAGACCCTTGTACTGACATATTTTGGGAAGTTACAGGCCTACAACATAAAAAAAAATACCATTTACCATATGGTGCACTTTTGGTACAGAAATCTGGACCTCAGCAGTGCGCTAGGCAGGTTAGTCATCAATATGTGTCTATGCTTTAGGAAAATCTCGGAGGGTGACCAGTAGGGAGCTGTATATAGCTTCTTGAGACCAACTGCAGTTATGCCTATATATGATGCCAAGCTTCTACATTAATCCTAAAGTGGACCTACCATGTGGTAGGTCACTTTGCCCTAGCTCGGCTCTGCTGCCGATGACTAGGGCAATCACTTCCCCAAAATAAATAAAAAAAACATTTCTGGCAGCAGGAAGGGCAATTTTTCCAAAATCGCCCCTCCCACTGTGTGATGTTGTGCCTAGGCGTGACGTCATACAGCCTAAAGGGCACTTGGGACATCAGATGCAGAATCCCCAACTCTCCCCAGCTCTCTGGGGGTGGTTTTGTCATTGCAGGGAATAACGTGACCTTGGCATGTAAATTAGGGGATGCTGGTTAGACGCAGTCACCAAAAAAAATGATCTCAGGTGACTATGCAGTGCCTTTTTGATAAACCTTTACCCATCCTGAGACTGAAATAAAATTTTATAGGCAAGCATAATTTCTATTGCTATACGGTTTACAAAGTTGTAGTTCAAAGTAATTTCCCCCTTACTGAAATAAAATAGATATTGATGTGGCTTTCTTTTCCATGCCTACCCAGCTCTGGGAGGGGATGGGTATGTTAGCCCAGGGCAGGGCTGCCGTCAGAAAACATGGGGCATCAAAAAGCACAACATTTGCACCATATGCCTGCTACCGTGTCCCCAACAGATTGGGAATCAGAGCAAAAGGGAGGACTTTTAGGTGGGCATTATATAATAAGTCCCATAGTAGTATTCGTAGTACATCAGATCCAATCAGGTATTCAAGCATGGGATTGACACCATTGTTAATGCAAGAGATAGTCAACGCGTTTCGCAACACCACTGTTGCTTCATCAGGACATTTCATGCATGTTGTATGGTTGTTGGTGGTACTGCAAGGGAACAAAAGGTTGTTGAGAGTAAAGAAGTTAAATCATCACCAATTTTACAGCACTGATCGTGAATTTTAGTCGCCAGTAAGGTATAGAGGCGCATCATAAAGGTTTTACCTAGATGCAGATAAGCTGGGGTGAACCAACCAGAAAAAGCCCCCAGTGTGTGGGACGAAGCCTCGGCTGGCGCAGGAGCGGGGAGCCGCAGGTGGGCAGACCCAACCGATCGGGCAACCTATGGGGCCCCTACTTGCTGACCGCCGGGCCCCCCTAGCACTGATCAGCATAGAACCCCCCTGCTGGGGAGGGGGCTCTAGTACTGTCAAACTGAATGGGCGGAAATGGATTCGGTTCCCCAGCACTAAAAAGGCTGGCTCTGGGAATGAGGAAGTGAGGATGGTAAGTACATTTTTTTGTGTAGCAGTTTTTCTTGATGTAAACTGCAGACAGGTAAGTAAAATGTCTATGAAGTGTACGTGTCTCTTTTTATTTTGAGTTTACACGCAATGAATATTAGGGTTGGAAAACAAGACGTGGATGAAATGGCATGACAATATTATGTTGTCTGACTATCATTTGTCATACAAGCAACCTGTACAACTGTGCAAGATTTGAAGCATAGGTTGGGGGTTCAGCATTGAGTCCTTATATTTAAACAAATGTAATTATAATCCTCCCATCTGCATTTTTACAGTTTTATGTAACTTACCTATACTGTAATTTTACAATCTTTTTTTCTTTTTATAGATGTATAGACAACAGTGAGATTTAACAAACTCAGACGTAGAATGCTCTCATACAATTACCGGTACTTAATTTGGGCTGTAAAGTATAAATTTCTGTTCAGATCAAATAACATTTCTGTTAATACTGTAATTATCTCTTATTGAAGGCACTTAAAGATTTATCATTTAGAAAGCCAAGTGGTTTCCTAAGAAATTTGTTATATTACGCTTAGCTTTTACTTCAATAATAGCCGTGCACACTTTTTTAAATTATGACTTTTCTTTGTCACAGTTATTCTTTCATGTAAAACCTTCTTAGCCATTAAGTCCTACTTGTTTTCATTAAAACATAACTCCCATTAAATTATGGATAATGACTCTTAAGTAATCTGTCTCTACGAAATACAATAAAGCATTAAGACGCAATATATTATGAAAGAGCGGCAGGCATGTTCTTATGATGCTCAGCTCAGAATAAACAATGATAATCTCTGAAATTAGGATTATAAAAAGGAAAGAAAAAAAAGGAAAATCCCCAAAAAATCCTTTTAGTTTGAAACTGAACATGCAATGTATACATTGATAAAAAAGTGCCTGCGTCTTATGGTCCAAATGCGAGTGGTCACGGGTGGTTGTGCCTTGGCTCCCCAGGCAAGGAGATTAGCTTGGAAGCTGTCAGATGAGAGATCAACCCACAACTGGATCTCGCATCTAAACTGTATTATTGCTTATGCCAGCAGATCCCAGAGCCCTGCTGGTATAAGCAATGAAGAGAGAGAGAGAGAGATAAACTCCTACCTATCCAATCACTCAGCACTGCAGCTTTCACTGACAAAGCCAAAGAGGGAGAGGAGACTCTGCAGCTACTACACCCCCCCCCCCCCCCCCCCCCCCCCCCCGTGGGCCCCCTCCTCCCGATCATTGAAAAAGATGACATGTGTGCCGTGATAGTACTGCTGCTAGTGACATCTAGTGGGGGAAAGTTGGTGTTGCATTGATTTGATTTATAGCATTGATCTAATTCACTTGAACACTTAAAAAAAATTCTGGTTTCCTGCTCTAAAAACTGGATGCGTCTTATGGTCCTGTGCGTCTTATAGTCATATTTGGCAGTTACTGGCTACAATGGACTAGATCTCTCTTTTTAGAATACATTTTAGATTAAAGCATGATAAGGTCACCATATACCTTACAATCTTACCTTACAATTTATTTACACCATGTAATATGAGGACCTTTCTAAACCTTCCAAGCATAGCAGTGATATATACCTTCCAATCACTATGTATTCTGTCAGGGAGGACCCAGCACTACATAGCAGTGATATATACCTTCCAATCACTATGTATTCTATCAGGGAGGACCCAGCACTACATAGCAGTGATATATACCTTCCAATCACTATGTATTCTGTCAGGGAGGACCCGGCACTACATAGCAGTGATATATACCTTCCAATCACTATGTATTCTATCAGGGAGAACCCAGCACTATATAGTTGTTGGTAGCTCTAAAGGAAATTGTATGGAGAGATCTTAAGGTGTATGGAGGGCTTTAATGTCCAAATTCTTAGGATTCTGAGTCTATTTTATTGTTAATTCTCTGTAAATTCAACCTCAAAATATCTCTCAGGAGAGCATTGTTTGTCTAGAACTTTGACCACACTCCAGGCAAAAATGCTATACTCATCTGTTTTTTGGCTGTTCAGATTTGACCTGCTGACAGGAGTTTTGTCATCGAAGTGTTTTGGTATTTTTATGTGCAATTGTGTTATAATGATATTTACAAGAATGTGATAACATTTTAAATTCTTATACCCAGGTATCAAGCTCTAAGAAATGTGCACTCCAGACGTGCTATGGGTCAGAGAATGTGTACTATTTGTACTCGGGAGAAGTAGTTAAGGTATAAATCTAGCAGTGGAGATTATTATTATAATTTTTTATAGCACCAACATAAAAAGCAGCGCTGTACAATAAATAAGAGTTAAGATGCAACACAAAATAACACACAGGTACAGGTTATGACACAGGAGGAGAGGAGGGCCGTGCCCAATTGGGTTTACAATCTAATAGGTTAGGGGACAAAGTATACAATAGCTGAATTAGATGCTAAATTCTGACATTAAATGTTTGATTGGCTCAGCTACAATGTACATGGGATTTGCATGTTTAAATTTGTCATCTCAATTGGTAACCTCCCTAGCGTTCGTGATGAGTCCAGCTCGTCCAGTGCTGACTTGCTCAAAGTGCACTGGATGAGCTGGACTTGTCCAGCACTGATCGGAATCCCGCGGCGCTCACTCACCTGTCCACGCGTCCATAGTGGCCCCGACCCGATCAGCTCTCTGATGCTTCCTGGATGGATCGCCACTCTCTACACTGAGTGCATTCCTTGGTGGGGATGTCGGCGGACCCGATCCGCTTACCTAACCACAGCACCGGATGTTCCTGCGGCTTTCTGCCGATCTGCCAGTTCCGACAGATGGGCAGAACGCCGCAGGATCATCTGGAGCTGTGGTTAGGTAAGCGGATCGAGTCTGCCGGCATCCCCACCAAGGAAACCACCATGTGTTTTGAATAAAAAAATTCCGCTGCCGGTGGGACTTACCTAATAAGGTCACACCGGGAGGCGGCAAGATTTTTTTAATTTAAAATACATGGTGGGATTTTCAAATTGCTCTGAATACAGCTTTCTGCTTAGAATTAAAATAATGCCAAGACAGGTTTTGATGGAATTCATCCATAATTCTGACAGTCCTTGGTCAAATCTTAGCAAGGGAAACTTTCCTCTATCAATGCCCTTAAGCCCCCCATACACCTTCAGATTCCTCCATACAACTTTCATGAGACCTACCAACAACTATGCAGTATAGTGACCTCCCTGATAGAATACATAGTGATTGGAAGGTGTAGAAAGGTCCTCCTATTACATGGTTTTGGTAGAAGAAAAGTTGGTTGTACAGAAGTTGCATGGTAATTGTATGTGGTGTATGGGGGGCTTAAGTCTTTGTGAAAGAGTTTTTGCTGAATCCTGCGGAGGCAATTCTTTTGCTTGGTGGTGTTTTTTCCATGCTGATAAAATTCATACTAAAGGTACTAATCTTTAAAATGTGGTAATAGGCCAACATCCCAAAATCTTATAACAAAGAATAATAAAGAGGAATATATTGCTCACATTGAGCTTCTCCCCCAACTACGAACATCGGGGGACATGGGGACATATTGGCCAATAATATGTAATCAAATAAAAATGTATTATAACTAAATTAAAATGTTAAAAAAGATTTTTAGTACATTCCCATCATATTATTTATTGCAACATATAGTCCAGTATTCATATACAAATCATTACATCGATGTCAAGGTAGGAATTCAATAAAAAAAATTCCGGGTAATATGTATTGAATTCATACCTTGATGTAATGATTCGTATATGTATACTGGACTATATGTCCCACAATGTTGGTAATTGGGGGAGAAGCTAAATGTGATGAATGTATTCCTCTTTATTATTATTTGTCATTGTGCTAAAATTGTGTTACACATAGTTTAGCAATAAGAGAGCTAAACAGTTAATTAAAAAAATGTCCAGAAAAAAAGCAGCATATGTACTGTTTAATAATATATAAACAAAAATGTAGAAAGCATGTTTCTCTGACCAAAATGAATTAACTCAGCAAGCCTGACATGCTGGCTACTCTTATAAATTAGAGAAATTATTGTTTATATATTATATTAATTATTTTTTATATTATATTAATACATATTTTTCAATCCCCAAAATTTTTCTTCAGTTATCAAAAAACACACAATATATCGAAATGCTTCTCCAAGAACTACAAATAACATAAAATAATAGAGAGCACTGCCATTAATAGCCTTATAGCCGTCTAAGGGAAAGCACGGACTATTCACAGCTCCACCACATGTCAGTCACCTAATTGTTTTTCCATGCGCTTTAACACTAACTGATAACCAGCGGGTCAATTCAACTGTAATAAAACAGCAAAGTCTCTTCACTCCATAAAGTTCACAAAGACGTTATATCACCACCGTAAATGCATTTAAGAGGAGACATTTTGATGGAGCTTTAAGATGCAATGGTAAATGAAAACTCTGCAAAGGGGGGAAAATTGGCCATTTGGATTAGCAGTCTGAGACAAAACAAGGCAGATACTGCTCCAAAGAATGATTAGGCACCTTTGAGCATTGGTCTCCATATGGAAAGCTGAGGAGAAGTGTAAGGAAATGCCAAGAAAGGAGATTCAGGAGATTGGTCAGGTCCATAAATATTGGGACACCAACACAGTTCTTACATTTTGGATCTATACACCACGATAATGGATTTGGAATGAAACAAACACAGTGTGCTTTAATTGCAGACTGTCGGCTTTAATTTGAGGGTATTTACGTCCAAATCAGGTGAACGGTGTAGGAATTACAACAGTTTGCATATGTGCCTCCCACTTGTTAGTAAAATAATGAGACAATTGGCTTCTCCGCTGTTCCATAGCCAGGTGTGTGATAATCCCTCATTATCCCAATTCCAATGTGCAGATAAAAGGTCCCGAGTTAATTTCAAGTGTGCTATTTGCATTTGGAATCTGTTGCGGTCAATTCTCAAGATGTGATGCAAAGAGCTGTCACTATCAGTGAAGCAAGCCATCATGAGGCTGAAAAATAAAACAAACCAATCAGAAAGATAGCAAAAACATTAGGCATGGCCAAATCAACTGTTTTGAACATTCTTAAAAGGAAGTAATGCACTGCTGAGCTCAACACCAAAAGACCCAGAAGACCATGGAAAACAACTGTGTCGGATGACCGCATAATTCTTTCCCTGGTGAGGAAAACACCCTTTACAACAGTTGACCAGATCAAGAAAACTTTGTGTATGTGTGTCAATGTCAACAATCAAGATAAGACTTCACCAGAGTGAATACACATGGTTCACCACAATATGTTAACCATTGGTGAGCCTCAAGAAACAGAAAAACAGGAAGGCCTGTTAGAGTTTGCTAAATGACACCTAAAAAAGCCTATATAATTCTGGAACAATATCCTATGGACAGATAAGACCAGGGTGATGGGGAGAGAATAGTATGGAGAAGGAAAGGAACTGCTCATGATCCTTAGCATACCACCTTATCAGTAAAGCATGGTGGTGGTAGTGTCATGGCGTGGGTATGTATGGCTGCCAATGGAACTGGTTCTCTTGTATTTAATGATGATGTGACTGCTGACAAAAGCAGCAGGGTGAATTCTAAAATTATTTGGGCAATATTATATGCTCATATTCAGCCAAATACTTCAGAACTCATTAAACGACACTTCACAGTACAGATGGAAATGACCCAAAGCATACTGAAAAAGCAACCAAAGATGTGGAATGTTATGCAATGGCCAAGTCAATCACCTGACCTAAATCTGATTAAGCATGAATTTCACTTGCAGAAGACAAAACTGAAGGGAAAATGCCAAAGAACAAGCAGAAAGACAGTTGCAGTAGAGGCCTGGCAGAGCATCTCCAGGGATGAGACCCAGTGTCTGATGATGTCTATGCATTCCAGACTTCAGGCTGTAATTGACTGCAAAGGATTTGCAACTAAGTATTAAAAAGGGAAAGTTTGATTATGATTATTATTCTGTCCCATTGCATTTGTGCCTCTCACTACACTATTCACCTGATTTGGACATAAATACCCTCAAATTAAAGCTGTCTGCAATTAAAGCACATTGTGTTTGTTTCATTCCAAATCCATTGTGGTGGTGTAAAATGTTAGAATTGTGTTGATGTCCCAATATTTATGGACCTGCCTGTAAAGGAATGCCCTAACTGGGGGGTGAACTGGACACCCCTGTCCAACATTATGTTGATAGGGGTCTGCCATGGCCCAGATAACAGAGTGACCAGAGCATTCTCCATGTCCATGGATAAATATGACCATGGGGTCCTGGGAGAATGAAGTGGGGGGAAATCCAAAAAACCTTGGCATTAGTGATGGCTGGACTTCGGCCAGGTGTGTCCGCGAAAGGACGGATCGGACTTTTAAAGAAGTCAGACGTCCACCTGTTCACGGGCAGATTTAAATTCTCCACCTCTCGGCGATGTGTATTTGAATTGGAACAACCATATGTATCAGTGACGTCACATCCGGTACCTGGAACGCATAGTTCCTGGTTCCGATTGCCAGATGTGACGTCACTGACATGCAGACAGTTTGGCCATCACTACTTGGCATTTTCCTGGACCACTAGACCAGGACAATGAAGAGGGCAATTGTTTTCTGCTTTCTGGGATAACCAGCCAGCTTGGAATTGGGGAATTGCTGAAGTAGGAATTTAAAGTGATAGAGCCAAAAAACATGAATTTGGAGGTTTACCCAGAGGGAGATCTGACTGAAAGTGGGACAAAATTACTGAGATGCTTGGGGAGGGCTAACTATAGATTAGGTAAGAAAAGACACTAAAAGGGGAGGATAGTTATTACTACTAAATGTGGTCAATGCTGAGATTCCACCAAATCAAAGCCCTGCTTTGGTATTTTTGAATCTATGCCATTAGGTGGTTGAAAAGTTAAATCTAGAAGAAGCCATACACAACATAGTATTACATAGCACAAAATGGACCTGGAATGTGAAGTGTCCTCTCTCCGTCTTTTTACCCATTGAGGAAGTGTGTCCACCATGGGGAAAAAGAAGCAGTGGTCACAAACCCTAAAGCCCCCCATACACCTGCAGATTCCTCCATACAACTTTCATGAGACCTACCAACAACTATGTAGTATAGTGAGCTCCCTGATAGAATACATAGTGATTGGAAGGTGTAGAAAGGTCCTCCTATTACATGGTTTTAGTAGAAGAAAAGTTGGTTGTACAGAAGTTGCATGGTAATTGTATGTGGTGTATGGGGGGCTTAAGACCTTAAAGGTGCCTCCAAATCAAAACTGAGTGGTAACAATATAAAAGTGGCTATGCAAGATATTGAATAATGAGGTATACTTAGTTTTACACATGGCTTTTACATTTAAACTTAATTTTTGTCAAATAAAAAATGACATTACACAATGGTTTGTATTGTTTTTTAAGTAAGGTTGGATGTAACTAATTTTAAAACCCAAGAAGGCCATGATTTTTTGTTAAATCACGATTAATCATGATAGCAAAAACCTTAAGCCGGCCATAGACGTCCCAATCTATGGCTGACATTTAGCAGACTCTTCTCAATCTCAGTCTGCTACAGAATGGACAGGAATCCTGTGTGTTCCACTAACACACGGGACTCCTGTCAGACTGTAGCCAATTAACTCGGAGGGGGAGGAGACTCCCCCTCAGAGTTAACAGCCTTCAGTGGAGGAACAGAGGATCGTGCAGAAAAAAAACCAGCAGGACGGATCCGTGTGCGATCCGACCTGCCGGCTTTTTTTCTACAAATCTCAAGGTGGGCTCCCTCATAGTGACGGCAGACCAACCTTTATGTGCTCGGCGGGAGCGAGCACGCAGGTTGGTCTGCTACAACTATGGCCGGGAATCGGCCCTTCTATGGGGGGCTTTAGAAAGATGGTATACTCATTAGTCTCATGTCCCAATAAAGTCTTACACATCTTCTGGTGATAGAGTGGCAATAATGCTGCACATTTTTTTAAATTAAATCAGAGTTCTCAAGTAGGCTGCCCCAAATGTTGGGAGGATTTTGGCCATCAGCATTGTAACAACTAATTCACAAGTAGAGATGGTGGAATTTTTTTTCAAATGTTCCCACAACCCTTCTCTACATCTGCAGCAGTTTTGGTGATGATACCATTTTCAGAGACTTTGCAATCAGCTCACAAAATTAGTAAGCCCAAAAATTCTCTATTTTCGGTACTGCCTTTTTAAAAACTTGTAAGACATGAAGATTTGGAATAGTGACAAAAGGTAGGGTAAGTTTATTTTATTATTACAATATTCTTTTTTTTTTTGAGGCTTGTTCATTAAAAAGTAACTGAACTGATGATAGTTTAGTCATACAGCAGACTCTAAGTTGTTTAAGGTTTTATCCAAAATTGATGTCTGTACTTGGGTTTCAAACTTCACTTCTGTTAGTCTAACAAGAGTGCAAGTTCTTGAGGGCTTCCCTTACTTCTAAGTCAATCCTGCACAAAGTATGCATTTATTTCAGTCCTTTGATATGCACTGCTACATTTACCGTGTTTCCCCGATGATAAGACAGGCCCATCAAATAAGACACCCCCCGTTTTTGAAAATTGTGAAATAACCCCCCCCCAAATGACACCCCCCCCGCAAAGCAACACTCACCCACAAAAGACACACCCACGACTTGCCGAATCTCCCCATCACTGCAATAAGCCCCTGATGCAACCCAATCTCCCTTTGCGGACGTGTGCCTCCGTCGGCGGCGCAGGCAGAGCAGAAGTGACTCCTCGCCTCCGCACCAGGAGACTGGTGCCTTCTGCTGCTCCAGAACGAGTCTGTTACCCGTCCCGTAGCACCCCCAAAAAAGGAGTCTGTCCACCATTGCCCCCTTCCCCTCAGATTAGCATCCCTCGATAATACGACTGTCCATATTTTTGGTCTTCTAAAAAATATAAGACAGTGTCTTATCATCGGGGAAACACGGTACGTTGCTTTGTCCTTCCTATATTAGAAAAGTCTTTCTTCTAAGGCACATTGTGAAATCATTTTTACAAGCACAAGAAAAACTGGTCAAATAATTGACTGCTCTTTCAGAAGAGGCTTTAGTCTTTCCTATTGCTGAATGTATCTTAATACACGCAACTAGATAATTCCAATCTGCTGTCTGAGTTAAAATATCGGTCTTTTAAGGAAATTTGTTCTCTAAAGAGAAATTATTAGCAAAGACCAAATGTTTTCTTTTGTTATCTTCACTATTCTTCAATGGTATAAAATTAAGCTCTTGCTGATTTTACACTTCATTTAACTATGCAATTAGACACTTCAATAGATATGAAAGATTTTAAATTGAATATCGTTATCTTACGTTTAGCAATTTTGTCTTTCTTTAGTTGTGTATTTTTGTTTTAAACCATAGTCTTTGCTGAGTTATACTTTACATACCTTACCAAATTATATTTTAATGGATAGTAAATGGTCAAAACCACAACCTATTATATCCCAAGGGCATACTAAATAGGCAAGGTAGAGAATTAAATTTATAGAGGATATAATGATATATTCTGAAGAGGCAGAATGTATCCTAGATCAATATAGAGGTCTTATATATGCATGTAATTTTATATATATTCAATATACTGATGAATCAAAAGATGTCTAAATACTCAATATGCTCAATATTCATGTATCCAGTAACCCCCGGTACAGACTAACTTCACCCAGCTAATGATACCTAATTGCATAAGGGGTGGACTATAAACTTTTATGTCAGAACTTCCTGAGGGACCCCTGTCAAATGACATTAAGTGAATGATACAACCCGAAATAAATAAGTACAGCATACAGAACAAACCTAATGAGTAGAGATGGTCAAATTTTTCGACTTGCTAACTTTGTGAGCTGATAGCAAAGCCCCTGACCATACTGTTCACCAACCACAAGAAAATAGAACATGCAGTGTTTGCTGCGGACTGTGCCCCACACGAACACTGGGCCCATGCCTACCAGTGAGTAACATAGAAACAGGGGCAATAACAATTGGATGAGATAAAGTGATGAATAATCATTTTTGTGATTTGGTCATAGATTGATTGTATTGTTTGTTAATGACAATCATATCATAACTCCTTTCTTGATAAAAAAAATGTATACAATGTTTACCTGTAATCTGAATAAATTAGAACATGTCCAGCATTGACTATTCTCTGTGATCACATTTCTTTGCATATGGCAGCTGACATCCTGCCTTGACCATAACTTCTTCCCTAACACGTCCAACTAGTCTACAGTGCAATGATTATCCCTAGCGGTTGAGACGAACCCTGTTCGTTCGGTGAACAGGGTCCTCTCAACCGCACGGGAAGCCGGCGGCGGGGAGACCCTATGCCTCCCCGGAAAGCTGCAGCGATTGTCCATAGACCTCCATGTTAATGGAGGAGCGCCGGCTTTCTCTCACCCGCAGCTGTTGTCAGTAATGACAACAGCTGCGTGTAGAGCTCCGGCAAGATGCCGGAAACGACAGGCAGTGTACTCTGTACACTGCCTCGATCGCCCACGGCGCGATATGGGCGATGCACTCAGGAGGTTAAAATTATTGTACCAGATGGCTTTTAATCTACAGATATCTTACCTTTTTGGTTTTATAATTTCATCTGTTTTTTTACCTCCCTAGCGCACTGCTGAGGTCCAGATTTCTGTACCAAAAGTGCACCATAGAATCTAATGGATTTTATTTTTTTTGATAAATATTCTTTATTGGATTTACATATATCATAACATACATCCATATAAAAGAAACAGTAAAAACATGTTTTCCTGTCATAGGAGACTAGCTCCTTATATAATCAAATTTACAGTGAATCCTTCCATTCATACCCATTCATACCCATTCATAACCCATTTCATTTTTTCTTTTTTTTACTCCTTTCCCCATAGCCACCTATCCACTGAACATAGTACACCCTATACTCTTCCTTATGGTCAGTTATTTATTTTACTTTCTATAAAAGTATCCCATTGGTCCCAGATTGCCGTGAATGCCTTATGGTCGTTATTGATCCCTGCGGTCAAGTATTCCATTGTTCGCACATCACTGACTCTATTGAGTAGTTCCCCACGGGTGGGTGGTATCGTGGATTTCCATCTCCCTGCTATTGTGCATCTGGCTGCTGTCAAAATGTGTGCCACCATTTTGCGTTTGGCCCTATTGAGGTGGGTCATCAAGGCCCCCACTATGTGTGTCTCTATTTTCATTGGAATCTTATCATTTACTACTTGTTCCATTATATGGTTTACTTCTTTCCAAAATGTTTTTAACTCTCTACAGCCCCAGAATATATGTCCCAATATGCCCTTTTCCACCCCACACCTCCAGCATTCTTTTTGCCGCTTGTGGATAGATTTTTTGCACTTTCTCAGGGGTGTAGTACCAGTGGTAGAGGATTTTGTATATATTTTCTTTGTATGTTACTGATATCAAGGTGTTTTTGGCATTTTCCCATATTTGGTACCATTCTTGGGGAGATAATTCCCTCCCTATTATCCTATTCCATTTCTCCACATAGGGGGGCCTCCATTCCCCTTCCTCTTCCAGGTTTTATACAGGTCTGCCACAAATCCCTTCTTACTTTTATTTTGACTGCACATTAGCTCAAATTTTGTGGGGTCCCGGAGCCCCGCTGTCCCAAGCCCGAAATAATGACATACCTGGATATATGTGAATCTTTCGCTCTCGGGAAGCCGGTTCTCTCTGTTGAAAATATGAAATGGATCTATACTCCCCCTAGTTGACACTATGTCACCCAGGTTCTTAATCTTAATCTTCCCATATCTTTTTTTTCCCCATGTGCCATGTTATAGGTAGACTCTGATTTCCAACTATTGGTTCTAATCTAGAAACTTTGTTTGCTAGCTTATATTTATATTTATTCTGGTCCCAAATTCTTAACGTGTGTTTAATCGTTAATGGATTTTTTGTTATGTTGTAGGACTGTAACTTCCCTAAATATGTCCGTACAAGGGTCTAGTAGACATCCTGACTATAATAATGTTTGAAACACACAATTATTATAAAAAAGTACATGAAAAAATAATAAAAGGTATCATTTGAATGATAAAATCTCTTAAATACTTATTTGGTATGAAAGATTTCAAAACAGTGTGTATTCATATTTATGTTTGTTTATAATAAAATTTTTATTACAATTTGAAATGTGTTTTGTTTTGTTTTACTTTGAATTGTATCGGATACAGTTATCACTGTATCCAATACAATGCCATTTACAATGCAATGCAATTACAATACAATACAACGCCACCAGGATTAACTTAAAAGAGCACATCTTGAAATGACACTGGGGGTGATTTTCCATATGTGCTCTTTGAAGATAAACTCATTTTCATTTGAATGTCCCGCGGGGGGGGGGGG
>CM070032.1:205066832-205081028 GCA_036250615.1 Ptychadena robeensis
CCAACAAACAAAATGCTACAATTTGAATTTGATCGTTGTATGACCGATGAAAACTTTCCAACATGTCCAATCACTTTTCGATCAATGTTTTGATCGGTATCTAACTATTTTCGCTGCTCGAACCATGTGTGCAGCATACGATTTAAGTTTTATCAATGTAAACATTGATCGTTTTAGGTTGATCGAATGCTAAAATCTAACCGTGTATGCCTATCTTTAGTGAGGATATAGGAAGAGGGGTTTTTAAGATGTTACTTATCCTTGTTCCTCTTGTTGATCCTTGACTTCCTTTTTCTAGATAGTATAACAAAACCAACAAGGTTAAGTGCCATAGGGGGGAGTTCTGCTTTAAATAAATGTTTATTAATAACAAACTTTGTCATTTTTATCAAAAAAATTTGAGATAAGAGCAAAGCTCTCTCACTTAAAAATAACCCTGAGGAAAATAAATTGTCGCTGAGGAACACCATTTAGTTTCACTGACTGCACATGTTTAGCCGTGGGACCTGTTTTTTGTTGTATGCGGTTATACAGAATTCCCAAGTGAAGACTTGTGATCATATAACTCTAAAGCAGGTTTTTAAAATATTATGTTTTTTGGGTCAAACACATTCTTCTTCTTTGTGTGTTATGCTGCTGATCATTTCTCTAGTGGCTACAGTGTGGAGCAATGCATATGGCAGGCACAGACTTGCTATATCTATATTTAAAGAAAAAAAAAAAGAAATGCAGATGAAAAGAATAAGACAAGTTTTAGAATCCTGCAAGGTGAAGAAGTTAATGATGGAAAATGTTATTGTAGTTTTTAGACAGGGTAACCGAGGCAGATTGCATTGCTGGAATACCAATCACTCTACATAGTAACATGTAATGAGATAGATTCATGGTCCTTGAGAAAAATATACTTACGGTGGAATATTTTAAACAAGGAAAATGTAAAAGAGGCATAAGCAGAAATTGTGGAATGCTGGCAGTGGTATATAGTGTCTCTATATTCTATTATGGTGTGCAGCTTGTCTGCAAATTGCTTGTTAAATCACAAACTCTGCAAAGCACATCCAGCAGGTGGACATGTGAAAATAGCAGCACTCATATTTTGGCCAAACATTATGTTTTAAGCAGTTGAAATAAAAAATACAATGCCAAAGGCCGCCTTCTTTTGTGGGTCATGAAAGGGACACAACTAACAAGAAATACTGTGATTGCTACCATGGGCAAGAGTGGGGGACGGCAGGTAGGAATCGGGATTCGGGCTATAATGATGAGTTATTTAATATGTCTTAGATTTCACCAGTAGGCTTTAATGTTATTCATTGACCTGCATACATTGGGAGTTTATGCTGGCTTCTTTAGTTTTCATATATTTGTACCTATCTGTAGTAGGCAACCTTTTTTGACTTATGTGCCATAATGAATTCTTAATATTGACAGAGGTGCCTCATGCCCAGGGAATGTGGTGCTCCACGTTCTCCAGACAGTTTCTCACTAGGATGAAATAAACCTTACTAAATTAACTCCCCTGCCATCCTGTCAGTACTGCACTGGACCCGTGGTCCCCATGCAAAGCAATGGACATCGGTCGTGGTTTACGGTCAAGGTTTTGGCAGATAACGGAAGTAGTTGGCATTACCACTAGCAAGTCCATTACTGTCCAGAAATGACACTGCAGCCGCGGCATTCGATGGAAGGCTCTTTGTGCTGGGGGAGGGAGACTGTAAAAGAACACACAGAATGGGCATTACATTAGCCAATGAAGTAAAGACTAAATGTCTAAAGTGCCAGAAATGCTGTGTGTTCTGATCTTCTGTACAACTCTGTAAGTGAAAGGAGTATAAGAAAAGCAACTCATCGCTGTTTCATTTGCATATCTCACAAATCTGCATACTTGTGATGGTAAATTAACAGATACAGCTCGTCTATAGTTTTCAACAAAAAAAAGCTGTTTCATCTGTCTGAAAATAAACTTCCACTGATATCATATATCCTGAAATATTTCGAAGAGTTCAGCCATGCAAGCAAAGAGAATTGTCTCCATTATGCTAAGATAACAGTGATTTTGAATTTGAATAATTATGTTGGTCTAAATTACATACAAATTAATAGTTTTGTATAATTGGTGCCAGGAGGCAGTAATCAGAGTTCCTACATCCAGTGTAGCATTTACTAGACATTTGCCAAGCTTTGCTTTGCTTTCTTTTCACTGCTTGCCAAACCTAATTAGTTTTTGCCTTTCCAAGTTTCTACAAATACTCTCACTTTCACTTCATATTTCGCAATGCCGACAGATGCAATACATTATACTTTTGCATAATTCAGTTTGAAGAACTCTTGAGCGCATCAATTTTACTAATGCGTACCAAACAAAATAAAAGGCAATTTTGAGAAGGCTGGGGTTTTTAATTGGAAAACAAGTAGAACAGCTAAAATCTAGAAACCCCATAGCAATCCAGACGTTTGTCCTTAGTCAGCTTTGGCTAATATTGCCCATCGGGAGCTTGTTTCAATAATAACATGAAAGTGATTTGCAGTTATCAAGATGTTGCTTGTGAGATACATTTCTTAATAACTGAATTTTTATTGTTAAGAATAGATCATTAAATTCCGGTGGATAGTTGTGGAATAGGCTATGCATTTACTGCTGGATTGGAGATCTAGTTTTATTATCGGCTTACTGCCTCTTTGTCTGTCCATAAACCAACTGTCTTGTCTAGTCCAATGTCTTCCAATGGACTATACAGACTTTCCTAAAGCAAATCTTTACATTTACAAAAATGCATATATAGATAACTGCTGCATATGCTATTTTGCAATATACTGTAACTAAAAATAGAATTTCTATTTGTATCTATAGCTCAGTGATGTTGGAAAACTGACAGAACAATTTAAATGGTGTTGCCATAGGAATGCTGGGGGCATTCAGTATTATGTTTCCATGAAGAAGAGTTATTTCCTGTTGGAGTGATTGGTTACTTTTTCTACGGTTATTTTTTTATTTCATAAGTAGGACTGATTATAGCAAGCGGACCTACTCATTTATCAGCTCGGAAGCAGGAAATGACTGGAATCCAGGTGTCAGCTTCAAAAGAACACCTGCAAATGGAACTCTACTATTAGTATACACTATGTAAACCCTAACGAAGAACACCTTTATTTACATTTCTTTTGGCTGTAAATTTACCAGTAAAAATATTGAGCAAGCTGATTATTCACCAAGGTCTGGACCTCTGCTGACTAGAGATGCTCGAATTTTTCAAGTAGCTTACTTTGTGAGTATTGGAAATGTAGAAAAGGGTTGTCGGAACATTTGAAAAAAAAAGTTTTGCACTAGCACATGTAGTTTTTGCATAAATTAAGTTCAAAGTCAAAATTTTTACTTTCTATATTGACTTTGAACTTCATTTATGCAAAAACTTTTTGTATTAGCACAATACTTCTCTACAAATCACAAAGTCAAGCAGGTTGAATTTTCAAAAAAAAATTCGACCATCTCTACTGCTGACTCGCCACAGTTACTACAGAACAGCCTCAACCCAATTTTATAGATAATGGGAGCTGTTCTGCAGTCCTAACACACTTACCTTCCTCAGATGACAATGCTGTACCTCCATATGTAGAGCCTTTTGGCCACCATACACATGTCAATATGTTGCAGATCGTTCTTTAAACGGATAGAAGTGTGCGATCCTTGTATCAAACATAGATCTGTTTGTAATCGACCGGTCACAAGCGTTGCGCTATCAATACATGTTCGATCGATTGTTTAGATTGATAGAATGTTGATCGGATGGATACTGCTTTCAATTGGAAGTAACAAGATGCTAATTGTTAACATCGAATCGAAAATGATTGATTTTCTAAGAGATGATTCGATTTGTATACAATAAATAAAAATTTAACAAGTCCGATAACCCTTTGATCGACATGTTGTTCGATTTCGGACAGTTTTGGTTGATCGATTCAGTTGCACATTGATCGATTGTTCTTTGATTGACTTCAAAATCTGTTGTTTTAGATCGATCGCATGAAAATATTGATAAATATATCATGGTCATTCTAATATAGGAATTATGCTACTGGCTAGATCACCTGAGCCACAGAGTAAGCTAGGTATGCTCCTAGGGTCCCAGCTGGATATGTGGTGGCTGTATTAAAGTTGCAATGGATGTAATTTGCGTTAACAGACATATAAAACACAAATATACACTAACACTTACATACATACATACATTAATCTCCCTAGCGCACTGCTGAGGTGCAGGACACATCTGGGGCACCAGTGACTTTTTATTTGGGCGAGATTTAGTACATAGATGCACTTTGAAATCAGTTTTCTACATAGAAAACTGATTTCATGCACTGTACTTTTCAAATCTCCCGCCGCCTCCCCAATGTGACGTCATCACATCACTCGGAGGGGGGGGGGGGGGGGGGGAGAGAAGGAGGCATGCTGGCAGCATGTCACATCGGGGACACCGGGACAGCGCAGAACTGTGAGTATGCGCTGTCCCGGTGCCCGATGTGTACTGGACGGCAGCATCTCGTCCAGTGCTATAGTAGCACTAGCAGCGCTGGACGAGATGCTGCCGTCCTGACCACTAGGGCGGTTAACATACACTAACACAATAATAAACACAAATAGCATACATGGCACACATACAGTATGCAATCAAACACATACATACTAACCGCTTTCTTGACCAACCACCTGGTTTGGTTCCCCCAAGAAGCACCATTATTTTGTGCCTTCTCTGTGACATGTGTTGTATTGTTCTCATCTATGTGAAATACAAATGAAGATGATAATGGAAGGAGATATTCTCTGGTACTGTCATAGGGTTACAATACTGCTCCCGTATGCTCTTATTCCCATACATTAAGGCTTTATTAATGCAAAATCCAGCTGTCAAAATGACAGTGAGGACCTGCTACTTAATCCATTGCAATTAGGTAATATCCACAGTACTCGTATTACTGATAAAAAAAAAACATATATTGTATATTATGTTAACCCCCCTGCTGTTCCTGATGGTCCCAGCTTATCCAGCTCCGACCTGTCAGAACTGCAGTGGACGAGCTGGGTTCGTCAGGCGGAGATCAGAGCCCCAAGAGAGCAAACTCACTGATCCGTGTGGCTCGAATCTAATGAAGAGGCAGCTGCAGGGGAACAGATCACTCCCCCCCATGCTCTCCTATGTAACCTGGCACATCTGCAATGCCATCTAGTGGTTACAGTGCTATTTTACCTGAAAAAGTTAATTATTTTGAAATATTCATTTGTGAGTAATTCACAAAGCATCTGAACGTATTACTATATTTAGGATGTCTACCAGACTCCTGTATGGACATATAGGCCTACAATATAAAAAATCTTTTTTTCCATTAAAGTCTATGGTACGCTTTTTGGTACAGAAATCTGTACCTCAGCAGTGCTCTAGAGAGGTTAAATTAATTTGATAAAAATGGTAATATTGTAATTGTTAGTATATAAAAATATGCCTTTGTAAAACATATTATTTGTACCTGTAATAATACGGACTACCAAGCTGTTTGTCCACCTCGCACTATTAATGAGCAGATTGGAATTTGGTCACTGATAATTTGATTAACACATTCTTTACACAACAGACAAATTCAATTCACCATAGTCATACCTGCTGGGCACATTTACACATATAGCTGTTTACGCATAGACTACACAAGAACTTGATCGCATTGTTAAGTGACGTACCTATTCACACACCAATCACTCAGAAACTTCAAACACATGACACTATACATTAGCATACAACAAGACTAACTGACAGATAGAGACAATTTCTTGTCATGTATTCTCTAATTTGGTTGATGTCACTTTTAAATCATTTCCTGCCAAACCAACTCTCTTTCATGTATTGTAAATATCTGTCCAATCCTGGTTAAATCTGGAAATGTCCCTTCAATTTTAAGAGTATAAAAAACCTCTGTGTATGTCAAATAAATCAGAGGTTTTGGGGTGCTAGCTTGGGTGTTGTGTCTCATATTTCCCGGCCGGAGAGAGAAATATTCACGAGGGGGGAATTCTAACTGAGGGGTCTGGAAGTCGGTGACGTGATGGCGGTAATCGTTTTGGTGTCTGACGTGAAATGGTTAGTTGGTCAGTTGGTTGGTTGGTCAGTTTGGTGTCAGAAAGAAATATTTTAACAGTAATAAATCTAACTTCATTGATCTATGTATGAGTACATATCTGGTCTGTTAAATATGGCATTAAAAGTGTTTTGTTTTGTCAGCTCTCTCCCTTTCCTCTTTTCCAGTGCTGCATTCTTATGAGCTAAGTTGCTCCCTGCTATCTAGTGGATATACAACATCCCTTTACACTATATTAAAAAGCAGAAGTGAGTTTAGTAGTCCTGTTCTAGAGTCAACACTCTACAAATACAGTACACTGTGCACATAAAAGGAAACATACTGCATTTGGTAGTTGGATTTAGGTGCACTAGTTATTTAAAATCCATGCAATACATTTATAAATAAAGTGTACAAGACAAAATAATTTCAAATATATATATAATAGTAACACAATTTTGTTGATAAAATTTTACAGTCTTTGGGGGTTTTTTTCAACTGGATAAATTATCATTTATAATATAAATTAATTCAGAAGAGACCCCTGGTTGGAGGAACAGCAGCGAAGAGTGGTGAAGATCATAATTGTAATGTACCTATTAAGGTTCGTTATAAACCACCTCACTGGAAAAAAACTGCTATAAATTGAAAGAGCAGCAACCGTAAATTGGTCCTTATTAAGAGCAATTTCAATCCAGACATAGATTGCTATCTAATTGATAAGAAAATTATCTTATACACGTTGTAGCTGAACCAAGGTTACTGAAAGCTCCACTAGATTGGGACATTTCTAATAGACTAAACAGCATAAACTATGTGTAGGCAGAAGAGATTTATAGTGCTAGACAAACGTGAGGGGGGTTTATTTCAGTAAAAACAAAGTCAAAACCATTTGGACCTCTAAGTTTGGAGCGTCATGATAAAAAAAAGTAGAGCCTTATGAGTAAAGAAAATTCAAGTTGATCCTTTTCAACATATTTTAAAGAAAATCCTTGTATGCTCTACTAGAGCAGTTTCTAGGTCAGGGGTGGGTAAACTTTTTGACTCGAGGGCCACAATGGGTACTTAAACTGGAGGGCCGGTGTTCCGTCGAAATCTGCTCCCCCTGAATCACTAAATGACTAACAGCGGGGGCACTTCCAGGGGAAGCTGATACCGACCGGGGAGCCATCCAAAGCACAGCAAAGCTGCTGTGTCCATGACCCCCCGGTCTCCATCGAGATGTGTTCCCCAGGACCTTTGAAGAGCAGTGGCCAAAACCTCTCACCTACGGTGGCTACTGTGTCCAGGCCCCCCTAGTCTCCATGCCCTCTGTCGAGATCTGCTCCCCCTGTAGCACACAATGTCATGCAGATCGCATTAACTTTGGTATGGATGGTGCAACATAGATGAGGGTGCTCATATCGATGGGTGCAGCCAAACAGCATTACTTCCACAGATATGGACCCCCTGTGTCACACCACCTATTTCACATTTCAAGGTTGTACTACATAGGGTTTTAAAGATCTGGGTGTTTATTCAAACTAGGTGAGTGAAAGGATGCATGTAGCAAAATAGGCCATTACAGTCTTATGGAAGCATTATTTGATAGCTAACTTCTTCGTAGGACAGGTTAAAGCTAGGAGCATGAAATTTTGTATGGATGTAGTCTCAGGGGTTAGCTGGTAACCCCCAAAATGTCAAAGTTCTACCATGCAGGGTAAGAAGGATTGTGCTAATGAACCTGAAAATTTGCATGGATATGTTCTCAGGGGTAAACCCCAAAATTTCAAGGTTCTACCATGCAGGGTTTCAAATATCTATGTGTTCAAAGTAGGCAAGTGAAATGTTGCATATACAAGGATATCACTGTGGCGATGAAGAAGCATTATCTGATAGCCGGACTTTAGCTGAAATTTTACTTGTTGTAGGTAGAGGGGTGAAACTCGGGGTGTAATTAGTAGTAGCAGAGGAGCATTACTGACCCTGAAAGTTTCATGATTATACTATTAATTGTTTTTGTGCTATGAATGTTCAGTGTCACACAGGTTTTGGTTTTGTTTCTACAGCACAGCTGAAGACTGGGAGAGGGTGTGTCCTCTCCTGAGTTTTTATTGGCTGAGGTTCTGTGGGAGGAGCTACAGGAAGCATTATCTGATGGAGAAGCATTCCACGTTGCCATGGTAACACCGCGGATCCCGCAGCCATAGTTTGCCCATGGCTGCTCCAAGTTAAACAATTACAGGGTGGGAAGGAAAAGTTGTACTAAAACCTCACCCTCCTTCTTAATAAAAATCTTACCCCAGGATATTGCTAGTATGGTAAAACACCTGTGGGCAATCTAGGGAGAACTATTATTTGACAAGTAAAGCAAAATTGTGAAAAGCTGGTGAGCTAGTAACATGCAGAAAGCAGAGGTTGAGAGTAAGTGAGGTATAAAATGATTCCCTAAGCGAGAATAAATTCATTGAACATAAATACACACTAGCACATAAAGATACACACAAAAACCTTACAAATAGCATACATGAAACACATACACACTAACCACATCTTGGGCAGTTACCTGGTTTGGCTACCCCACAAATGAACATGTTATGAAGAAGACAATTGAAAGAGATATTACCTAGTCCTGTCCTAAGGTTACAAGGCCACAACACTGATCCTCTCGTGAGTTCACTAAGCATTGTCATCCTAGAAAACAACTTTTGGGGAAGTACATAATAAACTGAATCTCATTCTGGTTAGGCTACAATTAAAGCAGTACAAACCTGTTGGTTGATCAAATTGGTCATGTGTTTCTCCATGAGTTCTCTCATCGTAGTACATTTTACTTTCATAATTATTGATTAATAATATGTTGCCTGTTGGATTCCAGAGATTTTTTGTACCCTTGTTTTTTTGCACCCACTTCTATTAACATTGTTCTTTTCATAATAAGGTGACATTACTGCTTCTTCATACATTCAGTGGAGTCATTTAACGATGGTGTGTTACATTCTGGATTACCAGATAAAAATAAATGGGGCAAAAATCTAAAGAGGATAACTAATACAGCCATCACATATTCACATATAAAGAATGATATGGTAGAATAGAATGCCTTTCTTTTCATGGGTTTTTAGTTTAGATAGGTTACTGTGTTGCTTTTAAAGTTCTTTTGTTCAATAATAATAAAAAAATAATGCTAAAGTCCTTTCATTCTATTTTACTGTGTGGCTGTAATTATAGAAACGTCACTAATCAAATTTAGTAAAATTCTCTGCAATTTTCTTTCAATTAACCTACCTGAAGTTAAAACTGAAATAGTATTGCTGGATCAGGATTTAACCATTCAGTACTCTTTAAAGTGGGTGAAAGGAAGGATTCCTGTCATCTCAGTGGGCTTTACCAATGGACCTGACAGGTTTACAGTACTCTTTAATTGTTTTTTATTTTGGGGATATTCTCTACAAATTCTTCCATCAAGAACAATGTTCTGATCCTTCACTCTCTGAGTACACTTTAAGTGGTTTCCTAAATTTTTGACCCAAAGAAACAAGTTCTGTCCTTTTAGTTCTCATTAGACTGTGGTGATTCTACTTCATTTGTAGTTGTTTACAGGTCTTTTATTGAATGCTTATAAAAGAAAGATATTTAACCTATCTCGAATATGACTACACTAACATTTGAACCATCCCATGTGTTGGTCTTGGTTCTGGCCTAGCCCCATGGATTAGCAGGTGGTAAACTCATCTGCTAAAGCTTTAGCTCTGGCATTCATGGAGCAGATATTCCAAGTTTTCTGGTAAATCTTTAGATTTGGAATGGCCATGCTAGCCTTAAGGTGGGTTTACATGTGTAGATTTTTTCTTCAACCAACTGCCATTTCGATTTTTTGTTCGATGTTGTTGTCGAACATCATTCGTTCATTTATCGAATGTAACATTAAATTTCTTGTTCATGAAAATACATTCAAAATTACATCCAATTACATTACAGATAAAAATTTTGATGTTCGATGACCTTTCAAACTATTTTTCTTTCCAGGTAGAACAAAATATATCCATCAAACAAATTGGACATTCTAGATTTCCTGCCAGTTCCTTTGTCTGTTGATGGAACTTGTTTAATTACATTATCTGAGGCATTTGTTTGCTGTGTTGAGTCTACTTCTAATTTTCCACAGCTTTTAAATGTGTTGACCACAACAAAATTCAACATCTAATACTAATACTTAATCAAACAGAGGCATGCTGGGAGTGAGTTTTTTATCCGCTGGTAAATTTTTCTGGTACCATCCAGTTTCTCTTAAATGGTCATACATGGAAACATTGATCGAGCAATGATCTGACAATTTGTGAAGCACACGTAGATCATTCACTTATGTGACAGGTTTCATACATATTTCAAAAGATTTGTATGCATATGGTATTATGGATAGTGTTGAGCTTGAATATTCGAATTTCGAATATATTCGGCGAATATCGGCTATTCGAGAATTCGCAAAATTGGATATTCGCAAACTCGAATTTTTGCATTGGGATGCTTATGGACATGGATTGCGAATATATATTAATTTTAAAGGTAATTACAAGGTGATTATAATTGCGCAACCACACGCGATTGAGAATCGAATATTAGTATAATTATTTGTGAAATATCGGGAATTCGAATATTGCCTATGCCGCTCATCAATAATTATGGAATGTGCGCTTGTATGATCGATGTTTGACTGACAGTAGATATTTCAAACAACCCAAAGGAATATAAAATCTATCAAGGAAAGTTGAAGCATTTATGGCTAGCTTTAGTAGTGGCAGTATGACACAAATGTTTGAGTGTTTAAACCTGGGTGCCGCATAAATGTTGTTCTGAGTAAAGTTTATAAAACCTATTTTATCTCATATCAGGATGACTTGGTATATATTCTATTTATTAGTTTACTAAAGCAATAGTGGCAATTTTCCTGCATTCCTGAACCACCATCTGGAGCTTTGGCAGTCATTACCGGGGTAGTGCTTTAAGAGTGAGGCCTCATATCTCTCCTGAAGCACTATACTAAGGCTGAATGGCATACATTTGTATTCTAATACACAATTTTATCTTGTGACATATGTCTATAGCGATGTCTACAGAGGCTGAGATAAGGCATAGCAGACAAGGCATGTGTGTTGTTTGTATTCCATGCTGGGCCTCTGAAATAAAAGTACAACTAGCAATGGTGCTGTATTTTTTTTATCAGCCAGAGATACTCTTCCTATAAGGTATACTAAAGTAGATGTGATGCCCAGTGGAGCTTTTCTCTGTATGCCAATATACTAGGTGTAAAACAATACAGCAATTTGATGATAACTGTTTTTAACGCCAGAGTGAAAACTGAATACATGAAATGGAAAAAGCAGCATCCCACACAATAAGGGTCATGCATGATATAAAACCTTGATATAAAACCAAAATCTGTTATACATTTGTTTTAATTTGAAGAAGCTATATAAAAACTAAAATCAAAAGTTTTCTTAGAAAAACAACAAACAAACAACTGTTAGGTAACAGCATTTAGAGATAGGTATCCAAGGTAATCATACACCAGTGAGATGTATTTTAGTGGATTTAAGTTTTTATATTACATTGACATTCTTTGCACATTGAAAAAAGTAATCATTATGCATCAAAAGTCCAACAAACTCACTAGGAATTCTAGGCAGATATTGTATCCACACAGTCCCAGAACTACAAATCTTTATTTAAGCATTAATCAGTGAATACAAAATCTTACAGTTCCAAGGCTAAACAGTGGGGAATGTGGGACTAAGAAACAATGAGAAAAACTAAGTTATATGTGAAAAACATTTGCAAGAACTATTACAGAGGAAAAGGCTAAGGAACTACTCTCTTTAGCATGCATTTTCTCTATGCTAGATCACAAAGGCTATGCAGGTGTTATATCTGCAACATGGTAGCAGGATGAACTGAGACAACACATTGTAGGTCTACAGTGCTTGTGAACTTTCGAAGATGACTTGCTACTGCTACAGGGGTCACTGAGTGCTTTTTTGGTATAAAGTAAATGTGCCATGATGGAAAAACACCTACAATCATTACAAACATATTAGAGAACCTACAATCCTCTACACAGGAGAGCGACCTCCAGGCCGATGGCTGGAACGATCGGCCCGAAAAATGCCAGTGTATGGCTACCTTTAGATAAGTGGTGTCAAAATCTGGCAACCTCTAGTGACATTACAGTGAGCATCGAAATCCCAGAGTATTCATACTTTTCAGGTCCCCTGGAACTTTCAGAAGCTGAGTGATTGTAGCAGAAAGAGGGGTTGCAGAGAAGGCAGATCTTTTGTGCCACATATATCACAGGAGATAGAAGGAGTGGTTCATACAATTGAATCACTGTGTACACACTGTATGCACAGGGATGGGGCACAGATGGTCTTCACACACAGTTTGCACTGAATAGTGTGTGCAGTCCATGTGTGCACCCACATTTTTGCTGCATTAAACACCGCTTTTTTAACATGATGTAAACGCAGGTGAAACGCAGGTGACCATTGACTCCTATGGATCAAAATAGCCAAATTTTCCATGTTAAGGCGGGAATGCATATGCCAGCGTTATGTTGACATTGGCGCAACGTTAACATGCAGAAAACCAACGCTGATGCATCTGTGTCCAAAGCATGTTGTTGACCCTCATCTTTGTCCTGGTTTTCAACTTTGGCCCACTGCGCATTTAAGTATGACACCCCAAAGCCTGTTGAGATAGCAAAGACTGACAGGGGACATGGAATTTAGCAATAAAGTATTGTCAGAAGTGCGAACAGGTTGATACAGGATACTGAAGAAGTATAAAATGACATGGAGATGAAGGCCCCTGATCAGAAGTGTACACATTACATTTGGGTAACACTGAGAAAGATTGTACAAAAATAGTGGGCAGTAAAGAACTAGGACATCAGAGAGGAAGAGTAGACGATGAACACGCCAGAATCAGTGCAGCAACAGTTGAGAAAACCAATGAGAACCATTAAAGGGTCAAGGAAACACTTTTGGCACTGAAGCCTATATGAAAAGCTTTGATAAGTCTGCTTCTTCAGGATTCTTTGTGCACAACCACTGGCATGCCTAGAAATACTGGGTGTAAATTTATTTGTGCTGGGATGAGAATATGTAGGCTGATATGATCTTTCTTCCAAACAATCATAGTCCAGACATTAGTGGTATATATATATATATATATATATATATATATATATATATATATATATATATAAAATATAAATATCATAGGATATTCTGGTTTCAGTTTTTTAAAGACCATTTTCTGAAAAAAACATTATTACAGAATGCCACTAGCCCAATGTACCTGTTTGGCATATACAGACCTAACATAAATTCCTTCTCTGATTTCATAAACTGCAGAAGATACAAAGGTCATCAAATCAGAGCACATTGTAACCCACGCACTTGATTAAAACAGTCTACATTAAAGCATTATGGAACATTCCTAATTTTATATTTTCATGGTGCATTAGTGGGCAAAGCATGCGGCTTTATGTCTGTACAATGTCTCTAATTAGCTTCATACTGTGTTAGTTCTAGTGAACACTTGAGGTAAGGACTTAAAATGTAATTCTTTAATTTTGGTTTACATGACGTACTACTTTGGATATCTTAAACTTGGTAAATCCCCCTAATCCTCCATGCTCTCCAGGACCCTATTCAATATCATTCAAAAGGTTACAATATGGGTTGTTTATGAGGCAAGAGATGCAATTAATTAACAGCTATTACTAGAAGATAATATACTATTTCTAGAGTTTATTACTGCGTGAGTAATGTAATGGCAGAGCAAAAACATGATAGATCAGGCAGAGGAAGGAAGGGTCTAGGGTAGTGATGGCCAACCAGTTTGTATAAACACTTCTTTTGTTCAGTCCATCTCCTCCTATCTCCTCTTAACATGGAGGCAAATTTTGAGCCCCACACTCTACAATCAGATTTAGCAGTATACAAAAATATGTATTTTTTCCACTGTGCCACCTCTCCCCCCATCCAATCAAAACAAAAAGCGTGAGTTTCCCCTCTTCCCCAGAGCATACCAGACCACCTGCTAGCATAGGGT
>CM070032.1:205094357-205116102 GCA_036250615.1 Ptychadena robeensis
TTAGATTGTCAGTTCCTCTGAGCTACAGTTAGTGATATGACTATGGTAGGGGCATTAGATCGTCAGTTCCTCTGAGCTACAGTTAGTGTTCTGACTTCTGAAAGGGGCATTAGATTTGCACATCCAAAGGGAATTCTGTTGTAAAATGTGGCTTGAGTAAAGGCCCAGATCCCTGTCGCCCCGAAGCTTGGTCATGTCCCTAAATCTCTGGCCGATGCTATTAGTTTGAATGGGGACCGGCGTTACTCTGAGCGAAGGGATGCAGCATGATGACATCATCACGCTGCACTCCGTGGCTTGTCTGTCGGCCCCCACTCGCCACTTGTGTAGGGGCCGTTAGACCCTTGCTGGCCAAAAAAATTTAAAATAGATTGAAAGGATGATATTGAAACATAAGTACTCCCTTTCATGAAGTATAAATAGTGTAGATTTCTTTATATTCTTGGTTAATGAAGCTTGCTCCTCTGTCTCCTGTCAACTACTACCATGAAAGAAATAAGATCAAAACTCATGGAAGTTTGACATATGTAAGCAAAATATGAATATCAAATAAAATATTCCTATTTTTTTCAGGAAACTTCAAACCCCTAAATTATTTGGATTGTGACTGTGGATTGTAACTGTGAAATATTTCCATCTTATTTCTCTGACCTACTTACCTCTATGCCATGAAACATCATTATGCATCATACATCTGTCTTTATCCTTTCTGTACAGGTAACATTGCCGTGATGTTAAGCACATCATTTCTGCACTAGAGGGTAAGATGTCATGACACTTGCACATCATTATAGATATAACCTTCAAATTATATTAACAATGTCCACTATTACCTGGTGTCTGATGTGACCTTTTCCTTATATCATTTTCTGAGGTGGGAAGGGATGCCCAACCTAACTATGTAAATATGACTTTTTTATTTATGTATGTGTGTGTATATATATATATATATATATATATATATATATATATATATATAAATATTAGTAAATTAGTATAGTCTCTATGCATTAAAAAAAGAAGTAGAGAAGAAAATGCTAGAACCTAACTTAAAAAAGCATGTATTGCATGGGATTTTCATAAATAAGTAAGGTGGGCAGTGTTCGATTCCCAAATGTTCGATCATCGCAAATGCGCACGCTGGCTGATCGCTCGGGAATCGAGCCATGCATGTGGACCTTAAAGGAAATTTTAAATTTTCTTTTCCAATTCCATTGCAGCATGCTTTTCTAGACTGAACTATATACCTGGTATAATTATCCAAGCACTCCATCTAAAATGTTAATAGATCATATTTAATATCAAAGTCCTTTACTGGCATAATCAGCACAAACATAAATGTGTTATCATTAGCAATCTACAGTTGGCATACCTAATAACAATAAATATTCAAAACTAGCAGTCCTAGAATGATCTGGTTGTACGGAGATTTAATTATTGATTTATGTATCATACGCATTGATTTCCATTATCTAATAGCACATTTAACTTTCTCTTTAGAGGATAGAGAGCTTAAAATGCTTCCGTGACCATAAACAATAGGTTATTATGTAAGTTTCCTCTATTTTGGAGTAAAGTTAAATTGACATGATAGGAATCTTGAATGTGAAGTGCCAAATAGTCTTTTCAAAAGTATTCCTGGAATAAGTGTACCACAATGCCCTCAAAACTGTGCCATTTTCTGTGTTTGGTATATTTTAGTGGCACAATTTTTGTTTTGTAGTTTTGAATCAATATTTTTTTTCTTCTTTCTATTCTTTTAGTCTCAAAGTCATTTACAGCCTTTTCCCAAGATGTTTATTCTCCTCTAAATGGTTCTTGAGAAATAAAAAGTGATGTAATGACATTGCAGAAGGTAGCTAGACAGGACTGAATGCATATTATGTCACCCAGCCATGACACCAAACCAAACCCTTTTAAGGTCCCCACACACGCAGCTAGTAGGGACGGACAGATGAGCTGTGTAGAGCAACGTGATGACGTCATCACATTGCTCTCCATCGCTCACAGTATCGGCAGGCACCCTTTGTGTGCCAGCCGTTAGTTTGGACAGGGACGCCGGTCTTTGACATGGGACAGAGATTTACGGACGTGTCTGTTCTCTGGCCGGCCGAGCTTTGTAACAACAGGGATCTGTCGCCCCATGTGGGCACCCGTGATCCGTGGAAGATCTTGCCGCTGACCGACGGCGGCGAGCACTCACACAAAGTCTGTGTCAAAATCAAAATCTATGTGTGGGGGGCCCTTACTCCCCAATTATTGCCAATCACTGTGCACAGAACAGCCTCAGTGAAATGTGTAACTGCAATAATGCCTTGGAATTCTAGTGAAAATTTCTCTCTCCTAAAATATTTTATTTTTTGTTATTGTAACCCAGAAGGCAAAATATATATATACCAACCTTTAACCTCCCTGATGGTAATCTTGAGTGTGGCTCAGGGTAGATTTTACCAGTGATGTCCGTCTGGTGTCTTCTACCTGTACGCATAGGAGGGGCTCTCGTGGCAAACACCTGTATTGCCTGATCATTATAGTAATCATAAGTCCTCACATCTACATGGATGATATTTTTTACAAATAAAAGTGTATCTGTTTACCAAAAAAAATTATTGAAATAATTGTACTACCAGGGAGGTTAATCAGTTGTATGGAAGTGCTTTCTGTTTTCAGAGTTTTCCCCTTTTATTTTCCCTTTGTCAAATAACACACTCTTGTTCTGTGCATGGCTTTACTCACTTCTCCAAAGTATCTGGATTTCCATGTTTTTTTTGTTTGCCCAGAGATCAGCAAGTATAAATTGTGGGAAAAATGTATTTTTTGGTGTTCATTTGTTGGGGTGGGTAGAGACAAGCCACAATATTATAGGTGACTTTAAGTAAGTTCTTTCCAGCGTTTTCCACCCTATCGTTGGAACAATCTGTCAGAAAGGCCGTAGCAGCCCTTCACTAGTTTATGAAGCTACATTTTCCCCATTGAAAACAAGATATATTTAGGGGTCTACAGTGGTCATATGTATTACTGCAGTTTATTAACCCCTGCATGGATGCCATTTATAATGGAATACACATGGGGCTGCCACAGATGGGAGCACAGCAGGTAAGTATACTGCTCAATAAAATAAATAGAATGCTTGGAGTTACATTGTGTTGTTTAAGTGTTCCCTTTATGTTTTTGAGCAGTATATATTGTTTTAGGATTTAGGTGCCATTTTGAACCATAGTGACAGCTCATGGGTAGGTAAAAATGTATTTTTTACTTTAGGCTAATCAGTTTTTTATGTATTTTCTACTTTAGTTCCAATTAGAAAGTAAGAGTTTTGCTATGATGCTATGAGTTCTGCTTGATTTTTTTTAAAAATGTACATAAAATGCCATTGCTTTATCCCGTCTTTTGCACTTAGTGTCTCCTTCTTCTTTCTTACTATGAGATCTCCATTGATTGTTAAGGTTTGTCCAAATGTGTACTGGAAGGTCACCTGGCCAATGATGAAAATGCTCCGAATGGCTGTGTAACTTTATATACAATTAGGATACAACTATTATGTTTTGCTGCACATTAGAATTCTCAGGTGCTGGCAAACACACCTGGCACAGATAAAGCAGTATTTTATTTTCTAATGACTCAACAAGGCTTTCCCATTATTATTAATGCAAATATCTCTACCATCAGAATTTTCTCAATTCATTAATATGATTTAAGCTCAATAGCTGTTACTTAACTACAACTGCTGCTGCATAGCTGCTCCACAGCTGTCCAATGGATGACTCGTATTCAGGAGCATTGATGCTTCCCACCCCTTTCCTAAAATAATCTGTGTATCACAATGCCATATGGTTTATCTCAACCAAAACAATTCCGTGCCATGGGAATTATGCAAATGTCTCATTAAATATTCTACAACCTGCTTCCTCGTGATTGACTACAACATTTACCGTGGCGCCTGCTTGATTCTGATCCGCTCATCATTTAAACAAAAATCATGCATCTGGTAAGTCCACAGAGATGATTTCAGGAAAAGCAGATTTCTCAAAAAAAATACATTTAGCTTTTAATTGAGAACCTTAGGCGCTGGTCCGTCAGGACATATTGTTTTATTTGATCTGAGACTCCCCAAATAGTAATTACTATCTCCCAGCCATACATCTGAAACAGATTGCTGCTCTTTGTTTTAATAAGTATTTTACATCATATTGGTTAAAGCATGTAGAAAGAAATCTTTGAACACAAATGGCTCATTTTATTAGGCATGAAAAATGGAAAGAATGTGAGTAAAGTGGAAAAATCCCATCATTGGGCGAATGTTAACTCCACCCTCTCTTGCTTCAATTTCTCATCTAAAGTTGAGGTCATAATGTTCCATTACCAAGTCGTCCCTACTCTTCTATTCTATGGGACATTCTGGCAAGGAACCTAATCTTGAATTTAGGTATATCTTCACAAACTAAGAAGAAACAGGAGGGGAGGGGAAAGGAGCCCAGAGATTTGCATTAGATTAAACCATTTTAATAATTAGTTATGGCATTCAAATTGTCTTTCATGTTCAATAAGTCATAACAATAGTCCCCCAAGAAAAAGGCTTTCAACTTGACCTATGTAGGCACTGTGGAGACAATCGTCCTCAAAGCTTGCAAGGTAAGTACCTCATGAAGTGTCTTAGCCATCTGCTCTCTTCTATACATGTGCACCTGTGTATAGGGGTCCCAAACTGAAATTAGTAATGAGCAGCATAGTCAATATTCAAATTCACGACATTTCGCGAATAATTCTAGTATTATATTAGTTTTCTAATATTAATTTTGATTTGATATTCGCGAATATTCCCAATTCGAGTGCATTGCGAAAAATATATTGATCACAATCTGCTAATTCATAAATAGTCGATATTTGCCATATATATTTGAATATTCGAGCTCAGCACTAATTGAAATGTCATAGACGAAGACCTATATTCACTTCCATGGTAGCCCCAACATTATACAAACACCAAGTGCCATGACTCACAGAAAGCCATGAAAATCCAAAATGCATCCTACCTATCCTTCCTTAAATCTCCCTTACAGACAACTGATACTTAGCCAAAAAATTATAAATAATTATTCCTGAAATCATCAATAATGGGGGATGTGAGTACCCTTTTACAATACAGGCATGTGAAGCCTATATTCAGGTAGGTGGAACTAGTCAGAAGCGCAGAGGATGCAGTTGTTGGAAGCACGCGCTGGGTTGAGTGAAGCAGGTAAGCTACCCCGAGTGTAGCTCAGGGTTACAGATTTTAGTAATTCAAATCTACCCAAAGCTACCTTCAATAATATCTTTTAGGGGATTAAAGAACAATTAAAATGCTAACCTTCAGTTATTATTGCTGAAGGTGATTCTGCAGTTATTTAATTCCTTGCGTGTAACTATGACATCTACATTTTGGCTTTTTTTTGTGTTAATTTATACTTACTGTATATACAGTAAGGGTAAAAATATTAGGACCCTATAAAGTCTCTATGTTTTTGTAATCATTTTAGATATATGGATATTTCATCAAAATATTTAAGTTTATTTATTTATTTTGATTAATTATGAGCACTCCTAAAAACACAGAAAGGCACTTCATATATAATATATAACATGGTAGACTGGTAAACCAGGGGGTATCCATTCCATAGAGGTGATCAGAAAGAATGTATATTGTTTCTTTCTGTTTTCCTTGCTGGTGTTTTAGGTTTTATTGGCCTTCCCCTGAATTATAAATATACAGGTCTCACAATAGTGTTATATGTATTTTGTTTAAGCTCAACAGGTTCAGATGTTCTTTAAATCACTCATTTAGAATCATGACATATGGGATTCTGATATTGTTTATAACTCATTTTAATCTTTATAACTGCAGGCTTCCATTTGCACATAGCCCCTGATGAAGCGAAATGCATAGGGATTTGTTTTTGCATAGAATTATGTGATGTACTATGCATGTGCTGTACCCTGATATATGTGAAAACTATTTACTGTGAACTGTGTAGGATGGAATTGATTTTGTTGTTTTTTGGTTGTCTTTAGTGATGGCTGAACTTCGGCCAGGCCCGTTTTGCAAACAACGTCAGATTGGACATTAAAAAATGTTTGACATCCGCCTGTTTGCGAGGAGATTCAAATTCCCAGCCTATTCGCAGGAAATGTGAATCAGGAAAACCGGAAGTGATGTCACTTCCGGTACCTGGAACTCATAGTTCCTGGTTCTGATTGCCAGACGTGACGTCACTTTCTCTAGTAAAAAAATTATCTCCGGCAGGATCTTACTGCTCTTGATCCTGCCGAAGGAAGCAGAGTAAGCTTCTCCTTGTTACCTTCTTCTTGTACTGTTCACCGGCTAGAAGGAATGCAAACATCCATGCTCTTGGCCGAACTGTCCGCCTCGCTAGTTGTCTTTAATTATCTTTTTTAATGATTTAATAAATGACTTGAATTGTACTCTTTTGCCTTAAAAGTCCCTGTTGTCCTGTTTAAGAAATGTTGATAGATAAGCATTCTCTATCTTTCTAAATTGTGTTTATTTATTTGTGATGTTGGCAGGTGAACTGTATGACCTAGTAGAGCTAACTCAATTGAAACTCAATAGAAGTATCTTTTCAATCGAACAATTCTTTTAAGCTGTTTCCGTTGGTGGAGATTAGAAGCAGAGGTAAATGAGTCCATCAAAGCAAAAATACAGCAGGACATGGAAGAGCTATATGGCCCTATAAGGAACCAAGTAGTCCACATCTGTAGAGAGGTAGGGGACACAGGCAGGCAAAGGAAAGAACACTACATATTTTAGCATTGCCTTACAGCAACTGACAAATGTAGATGATCAATAAAATGCAAACAAAATGTACATTATCATGCAATGTCTCCAACACTGAAATGCTGCATAAGATATGCCAGGGCCCTTCAGAATAATCAAGGTTAAAGGGGCTGTACTCAAAATCTAAAAAATATATATGTAAAATTAAAATTTTATCCCACTGAGATGGTATGATGGTGGCTTAGTGTTTCACAATCCTACAAATAAACTTACCTGGAATTATAAGAGAGATTCTATCTTCATTTGCCAGGCTTCCGGCGGCTAACTTATATTGCAATATTGTGAGTGGCCACTGGGGGCATTTATAATGGTTTTGTATTGGAAAATTTGTCTGTGTACCTTTCAATGCAGAGCGGAGATTAGGGACTTATCCAGCTGTCACTGCGTTGAGAAATGTCGGTCTCTTCCGGGGCTACGACTCTTATACAAGCTGATGCAATCCTGGTGTAAGAAAAATACCTCCCACCTGACGTGCAGGGCCCACATGCAATACACACTGTACAAGGTGTCCTCATCCTAAAATATTCACACTGTATTGCGCATAGTAAAGTATAATATAAGGTAATATAATACTATATTATGATTATATCATATTAAATATCAGTAAGTAGAGACCCCCTTTACTTACATAGGTAAAGTCACGTTTTTTTTATTCATATCGATCATTTCTACTGGGAAGACACCCACTTCAGAGTGGTATTATCATGTATGGGTAGTGATAACAATGTGTACCATGAATACTTACTAGCCACATTTAGATTTTTGATTGTAGATAATCTGTGTATATAGAATCTAACACAAGCCTGTGGGCGTGCATTCCTCCTGATGAGGCCCATATGTGGGGCTGGAACACGTCGAGGACTGACTCGCACCCCCTCTGGGACACACCTTACTACCTGTTTCCAGCTTAAAAGAGCATACTTTGTGCCAAGAGGACCAATCCACATCTTCTGGAATGAACTCTGCTAATTCTGCCTCTAGCTAAGTAGTGAATATTTAGAATTGTGGACTTTTTTTTTGATACAGACTTTTCCTACCCATATGGGGGACCCTGTTTAGAGCTGTGATAATCATGTGGATGTGAGTTTTAATGATACAATAAAGTTATCTTTGCAATAACCTTTCAGGTTTTATCCCTCTCTGCCACCTAAATCTCCTGGGACTAGCCACCCCTTCACGTGACCAGCGAATGCTGGATCTAGTGTGGCTTGTTTATGTATTTTGTTTTGAAATAGTGACTTAGCTACTATACGTTTTTTTGCCCAATATCCATAAGCTCCATGTCATGTATTGCAATATTCACACTGTATTGGGCATAGTAAAGCATAATATAATGTAATATAATTCTATATTATGATTATATTATATTAAATATCAGTAAGTAGAGACCCCCTTTACTTATATTAGTAATAGTAATAGATAAAGTCAAGTTTTTTTTCAACCATATCGATCATTTCTACTGGGAAGACACGTTGCATTGATATATACAATTTTTTAGCAGATCTGTAATTCATAAAAAATGTGACCACAGTGTGACTCCTGAAAAAAAAATAAGAGCTCCATTGGGGGTCAGGAAACAGGGACGCTTTGGGTACAGGCCGCTTTAAAATTACTTGGAAAATAATATTTAAAAAATTTCTTTTATATCTCAAATGATCTGCTAGTCAAACCTGAATATAGTTAAATATGATGGCTCAAAATTCCCTTCCTGCGAGATTTCATTACTGCGCATTTATTTGATTTGTGATTAGCTACCTGCTAATATCAAGTGAAAGAAAAGGAAAAAAAAACGAATTTCAGCCATTAAATTTAACATGTGCCTGAAAATGTCATCCTTTTTTCATATCCACTTAAAAAACATCTACTGGTGCGGATGCTCTGAAAAGTGATGCACTTAAGATCTGAATAAGATCAATGAATCTTATTGTAATACAGGATGCATTTATATTTGAATGGATGATATATTTGTACATCGCTTCGGCACAACTACCATTAAAAGTAAGCACTGCGGAGTACAATCTCTGCATATTATGAAGAAAGAAGCATCTCCTTTTGATAACACTGTTATAATTATTGATAGAAGGATTATTTCTTTTTGTTGCCTCTTTCTCTCTTTTGTATGTTTCAGCATATTCCCAAAGCTTGCATATCTTAATAGAGAAAAACATTCAGGGTTAAATTCAGAGGGCAATTTGTTTTAAGACTGTGAGAGCTCTTATAATCACTGCATTGGCCTTATTTTTTTTTTATTTTGTGTGACTGCTGACATCTACTGTCCATTTTAAATAAATGCAGTGGTTAAAACTCCCAACCATTTATGACAATTTGACCCGTGAAGGAAAAAAATTGAGAACCACCATACTTTCTGGTGCTAAAAGAGAACCTGTTATAATATGGAGGGTGGACACCTAGAGGATGTACTTTTAAATCTTGTTTCTGCAAAATGCCCAGCCATTCTGATACCACCAAGTATTGATGGCAGGTCTCCGCTGCATTAAAATTTCCACATTGCAACAGCCGAGTCCACACTGCAACAGCCCAGTCAGCATTGTATTGTATGTCAACAAACATGACCTTAGAGCTACATCCCACTTTCTATGAGTTCATCATTTAGATGGGACACCTAGCTGGCCAATGAAAATATGTATTAGGCAGGGGGTAGGAAGATTTCGTCTATGTAGGATTGATCTTGTGCATTGGTAGGTTAGCTGAGGACAAAACCACAGAAGTGGGCATTGTACATTATCGTAGATGCCTTCAGCAGCCACTTTTGTCCAATACAGAGTTTTTGAGTAAGTTGATCTCATTTTGATTGCTTGCAACGATCGCTTCCATTTAATTTAATTGATTTGTTCCCACTTTAGCTAAAGGTCATTTTTGTTCAAAGACCGCGGGCGGACGTGATTTTTCATCCCTGATCGTGCCCATAGTCGGATCAAAAATCTTTTTGAATGTGTTCCCTTTCATTTCCTATGGGCCCGATCATGGGCGATCCGGCGTGATCATAATCGCGAAAACTCACCCGGTCACTCCAGATGGCTTGCCATGAAAATGGCTAGCGATCACCACCCCACGTTTCCCTATTACCTCCATTTACAGGAGTGCAGGCAGGTCATTAGGACTCTAAATGCCGAGTGGTGGCCTCATTGTAGCTAAATGAGACTTCCTCAAAAAAGTCTATGGAACAATTGTTCCCAACCTAGTGTCTGCGCTCCCCCTGTGGGGGGGGGGGGGTGCTAGAAATTGCAGGGGTTGCACATTGGAGGGGAGTGACACCATATCTGCACAGAGTGGTTTATGATGTGTTATGATGTATGATGTCTGTAAGTCAAGTTTTTTCTAGAGATTGTACAATTTCTTTTTGAAAATTTCACTTGACTCTGCAAGTTAATTACAAAGCCCCTGAACACAATATCATGCCCCAAATTGCTAGACATATGAAGTAGAGTTGTGTGCATAGAAGTTAGGAGGAAAGGGAACGTTACTCTAGGAAGGGAGTGTAATGACACCACTTCTAGGAAAATTTATTTTAATGCTCGTATGCGGGTAGGAGTTAGGGTAGGGGGGCCTGGCATGTTTTGGACACAGGCAAGGGAAGCCTTTAGGAAATAAGGTGGGGAACCACTGATCTAGAAGACGAGGAACCACTGAGATTTCAACTTTTAAGAAAGAATGTTAGACTTTTTAGAATTTTAATGCTATAAAGCTGCTCACAAGATGTCACAAAGTCCAGTTTACAGGATTTCATATCCTTTATATCCTTCAAATGTATGCACAAACTCTGGGCTATAAAAATATTTTTTAACCAAAGGGAAAATGTTCAGTGATAGAAATTTTCATTTGCAGAGATGTTCTAAAACGAAAATGTTTCCTTGATTTGAAAATACAAAATTCAACATAGAAAGCTTTGCTCCTGATGCCACTTGCTTGGTCAGTTACCAATAGTAATGGGCAGGTGTGTCCGCGAACGGGCGGATCGGACTTTTAAAAAAGTCCGCCGTCCACCTATTCGAAGACAGATTCAAATTCCCCATCTCTAGGCGGGAAATTTGAATCCGAAAAACCGGATGTGACGTCAGTGACGTCACATCCATTACCGGGAATGCATAGTTCCTGGTTAAGGGAGCCGGATGTGATGTCACTGACATCACTTTCTGTTCTCGAGTTGGCTTTTCACTAGGAGACCGTCTTCATGCCCGGTCTTCTAGTGAAAAGATTTTTCCTCCCGCACGATCTTGCAGGTTTTGAACCTGCCGGAGTAAGGAATAGAGATCTTCTTCTTGCCGGCGAACAGGGCGGGTCGAACACCTGTACTGCTCGCTGGCGAGAAGGAAGGCGAACATCCATGTTCTCTGCCGAACTGTCTGCCTTGTGAGCAGTTCAACCATCACTAGTTACTAATCAGAATGAGGGGTCAGTAGTGAGCAGTGGACAGTTTGGCCAAGAACAAAAAATGTTTGCTTTTCTTCCTCTGGCCACTATCCTTCCTCTCTCTCGTCAAAGAATTCTTTCTGTTTACTAGTAATGAGGTGTGGGGGTGTGGTTAGACTAAGGGCTTGTTTCCATTGAAGCGCTCCCGTGCGGTTGTATCCGCGTGGCAACCGTGAACACGTTCAGAAACGCGCCCTAAACCACATCCGCACCTGAACACGCACAACAGCACCAGTGGAAACTATATTGAAGTTTCCAATGGATGCGGTTGTTTGTGCTTCAATGTTTGGGCTACAAATGCGCGGGACCGCATCAATGGAAACAAGCCCTGAGTCTACACTATGATGATGTTGCGAATCTGCTCCTGCACTGCTTAGTTTACCCTGTGGTCTATGTGTGAAAAAACACACAGAAATCCATGGTGTAGACGTAGCCTTAGGCTGTATTTCACATTCTATGCCAGTGGTTCCTAAAATGGGGGGCACAAAGGTATTCTAGGGGAGTGTAGGCCCTCATTCCTAACCTGTGTTTGAATAGGGAGAGGGGCTCCATAATGTTCCTAAATAGAAAAGGGGGGCCCTGCAAGGAAAGTTTGGAAGCCACTGTTCTATGCCTTGTTTGGTAGGTGGAATGGTAAACCACTCTGGTCTGGAAGTCGGCCTGAACTCATGAGCAAGAGATTGTGAGATCTCCTCACAAAGATTTTTTCACAATATGATCTGGTTTCTGGTTCCACTTTGAGATGCCTGTTCCTCATTGCTGTTGACTCATTAATTCCGAATGTCACAGCAAGGATAAGGAAACATTTATATCTCAGAAGAGCTTAGAGGGAGGTTAAGTAACTCCGCAGGAAAATTAAATTACTTAAGTAAAGAAGAAAACAGAATCACTGAAAACGTATAAAAATAATTTTAAAAGCCTGTTCATTTTACAGTTTGCTGAAGACTGAGCATACAGTAAAATTAGAAGTAAGTGGTCTAACTATGCTAAAGCTATTCTACACAATTGTAATTATAAAATATCCACCTACTTACTATCGGCTAAAAATGTATTACAGTGGAATAATTATTCTGTCCCACGGAATGTCACTACATTGACATGGGTAGTTTGGTTGAAAACAAGCTCAGACTATTGCAAGTATGTAATGCTTAAGACTATGTGTACAAGCTGTGCCTAAGAATTTTTTTTTATAAACTTGTATACGCTATACTGACAAAAGAATGGAGGCTTTTTCCTTTAGCCTACATTTACATGGTCGTTCCATAGGCAACTGTCAGTCCGCAGCAGCCCAGGAAATAACGAGTGCTTTTATCTCCAAGTTCCTGTAAATTTTTGCAGGGACTCGCAGGTCGTTAAAATATAGATAAGTTATATTTAGTAATGGCCGAAAGTTTTGCCTGGCGGACAGTCTGCGGTAAACTTAGCATGTTCATTGTTCGCAAGGCCAGAGCACGTTATGGGTGTACTACTCGGCCCCTATACTTTAATATGGAGACAAAGTTTGACTCCTCACCCCACAGTCAGATGGGACAGTACAGCCAATAGCACATTATTCCCTCCTGGAGGATCCTCCCCCATTAAAGAAGCAGCCCAGCAGCCATTTTACATGTATCCTGCGTCTGTAGTACTAGATAGATAGGGAGAGCTGCTAATTTGCTATTATTCTCCATCCAGTGATCTGTAACTATAGCTAAGGTGTTCTGCAACATGTAGATTATCATAACGGAGCAACAAAAGTCCTTTTCTGGGGGTGGAATATGCTGTATTATGGGACCTGTGCACTGGTGTTATAATCCTGAGCTGAGGTGTGCTGGCAGTTGTAGTTCACCATCACAAATTAAGCAGCACATTGCAGATCTGACTTAATATAATGTGCTGCAGAAGGTACTGTCAGGCTGGCAGCCCACTCCAGCTAACTTTTGGCAAATTCTGTAATCTAGATGTGAAAAAACAGCATTTTTTTAATAAAAATTAGATTTTTGGGGGAAGTTTAGCCATTGATCCCCTCTGGTATGACACTGTCCAGGTAGTTGCATTCTTTTGACTTTTTTATTGGTGTTGTAGCTACAAATATGACCTGATGGTTTGAGAAGTTCGCTCTCCATTAAAGCGGTTTTAAACTAAAACAAAAAAAAAGCACATACATGAAACGGACACATTACTTACCTGTCAGCAGTTCAGATCCTGGAAAACTGCTACACAAAAACAAGTAAAACTTACCTTCTTCATGTTTTCACTGATGGTGGCAGCATGTTGATTAAGGGCGAGAGAAGCCACTTCCGGATCGATTCTTCTCCGGGCAGCTGACAGCTGACACCAACCCACCCCCTTTCTCCCTCCCCTCACTCCAACACAGACAGAGACTCCTCTGCAGAAGAGCTCTGTGTGGGGGAGAAGGAGGGGGCAGTCGGCTGGACCCATCTAGCTGTGGCTGAGTGAAGAGAGGCTTCTCTCTCCTCTCTTCACAAAGTGTCACAGATGTGACGCTGAGACACAGGGGCTAATGGGAGAGAATTCCCAGCAACCCCTGTGGCTTCTTATGTCTTGCTTAGGTGAGATGTAACACAGTGGGAGGAGCTGTCTCTAAAAAGACACCCCTCCTACTGTCAGAAATAGTTTGTTTTTTTAGTAGGGCATCCCTGCAGTATCGGCTGAGCTGCAGCTGATACTGCAGAGTGACCTAACAAGTGGTAGGTCCACTTTAAAGTTTAAAGTTAACTTTGCAGTTAACAACCACCTGTGTAAACGAACCCTTACACACACTGAACGTTAGTGACCTACTAGTCTTAATTGCCCCATATACTTAAAGGTGCCCATACACGTCGCGACGGGCACTTGACAGATGACACGTTCGAGCGCAGCTCTTGGGCGCCTGTTTATTGCACAGGAATCAATGCACACCACATTAGGTGCCCGATTCCTGGTCAATCTTTTGGATAGGGACCCTGGGTCCCATCCAAAGAAATGACATTCGAACAGGATTTACAGACATGTCTGTTACCTATTGGCTGCATCAGATGGCCACTAGATAGATGGCTGCAAGTACGCACAGCGTGACCTCAGTGCTCTAAGCACCCATCTATCGCATATCTATGCCATACAATTTCTGTACGATCAACTTTTGTTCTACTAAAATCTTGTAATATGAGGACCTTTCTAACCCTTTCAATCACTATGTATTCTATCAGGGAGGACCCAGCACTACATAATTGTTTGTAGATCTAATTGTATGGAGTGAAAAGGGGCCTTCATCCATAGGCCATTATATGGAGATAAAATGAAGATATTGAACTATAATTCATGGATTGCTTGGATTCCAGGCTCTAATTTATCACAAGTGCAAGCTTTGCATTCTATTTGGCAAAGTAAGGATGCAGCTACTGGGCCTTGGAAGCCTAGTCCTTGAAGCAAATGCCTTTGAGCTCATCTGGAGGCCATACAAAGTTTGAATGTATGTTTCCCTTACCTTTGCAGGAGACCTCTGTGCAATGTACACTTACCGCTGACCTGGTTTTGTGATTTTACATGGCCTACCACTGTGTGGCTAAGCTGCTGTCAAAACTACTTTTTACTTTGTTAAAATATCACTTAACTTTTGTCCATGGCTTCACAAGCAGCAAGTTAAATTCTTAAATGTATTTATTGCTCAGGTGTCATTCTATCACAGTACCATGCTGGAGCTTCTGGGAATGACCCATTCATTCACAAATACAGGTGATCAGCGAAAAATTTGAATATCGTACAAAAGTACATTTCAAGCCTTAGTTTGTTATCATTTTGATGATTATGGCTTGCAGCTTTTAAAAAGAGACCAGACTGAGAGACCATTTAAAGGCTCAGGAACCAATAGAAAGGGGTTTTGGATAAATTAGCTGATTAGAGTCTGAAACTTTGATCCTAGAATATTGAGCATTTTGCCAATATGCAAATCTTATGAGATTTTGATTTTGGGAATTCCATAAGCTGTAAACCATAATCATCAGAATTTATCAACAAATAAATAATATTGAAATATCTCACTTTGCATGTAATCAGTCTGTTTCATATATTAGTTTCACCTTTTAAACGGATTTTCTGAAATACAGGAACTACTGTATTTTTCTCCATATAAGACGCACCTGCACATAAGACGCAGGCAGGCAGAAAAACCTGAAAAAAAAAGATTTAATATGTTTTCACATCAATTGGGTTAATGCAATGAATTTAATGGATGCAATAATAAATTCAGCCAGGAGGTGTCACTAGCAGCAGTACATTCTCAGCTCAACACGTCATACTTTACACTGATCTACAGGAGGAGGGAGGGGGGGGGCTGGGCTGTGTTCTGCTCTCCCTCTCCTCTGCCGATGTCACTGATTCTGTGTCCGTGGGGCAGTATGAGGAGAGCTATAGATGCAAGTTCATCTAGCTCTGTTTTCATTGCCCATGCCAGTTCAGGGTTCTGGCAATTACACAGTTCAGATGGGAGAGCCGGACATCAGCTCTCTCGTCTGAACTGACAGCTCCTTCAGCTTCTCCAGCTCCCCTCCTTGCCGGTAGAGCTGGCGAGAAGCAGAGTGGCCGCAGGGGTCGTGCATTCGGCTTAAAAGATGTAGGCACTTTTTTGCCCCCAATTTTGGGGGTTAAAAAGTGTGTCTTATATGCTGAAAAATACGGTAATCAACAATATTCTATTTTTTCACAAACCACCTGTACTTGTAGAAACTATCTGCATGCCTAGGTGCTCATTTTTTTCTCTTGTGACCATGAAAATAATTGAAAACCTGAAATTATTTATTTGAAGGGGTATTTTAAAAGTTTTGGCAATAAAGTTGACATGTCTTACCTGATCCAGGTGGACTGAAGCCAGCAAGCTTCTGCAGAAGTATAAAAGTCACATATTTTGTAGTATATATAAATAGGACAGTAAACACTGCATTATAACATGCATCATTTACATACAAATCACAAGAGGATGGAGATGATAATCATTGTCATTAATGACCAGTTAGAGCATTATTGGTCTCTTTTTTCTAAGCATTTTCCACAACATTACTTTTTACTTCTAATAAAATCATGGATTGCCTTGCTCAAAGGTGAAATGGAGGCAAGTTTAGAAAAAGGATTTACTGTCTTGTCAACTCCTAAACTCCAACTGGAAACATAAGCTTTTATGTCTCAGACATCGAATACAGCTCCCTTCAGCTGCTTACAAAGCTATATAACTAAAGGACTCACAAGCAAGTGGGTATTATCAATATGAAGTCAACATGAGCGGCAGTGGCAGGAGAGTGATCTCTCTGCCCTGACTCCACGAGCGGGAGATGGCCTGAAATAAGGCTGATAAAATCTATAGGAAAGTTTGTGTGGTAATAATCATTTAGTTATTAATATTTAGATTCGTAAATAAGTCATGCATTGTTCTAATTACATTTCAGGCTGAAGTTTGATCTGACAATATGTTGCATTCCCTGGTCCTCCCCCCTCCAAATAATATAAAGTAAACATGCTTCATTACCTTACTTTTAACCCTTACAGATTTTTTTTTATTGGTGATACTGTAAAAAGATTATGACTAAGCACAACCTAGGTTGAAACACAGGAGAATGTTCTGCAATGAAGATTTCCTGCCATGATATATTGAAATTAGTGTGGCGCATTTGCAAATATGTCAAATATGGTGGCTGATATTCAGGGTTTTGAATATTCTACTTACAAATAAAAAAACATGATTCTGTGCGTATGGCCATGCATCGCGATAATAATAATCGTCGAAAAAAAAGATAGTCGAAGATAATCATAATGCAATAATTATTATTATTGCAATGCATGGCCATACATGAAAATTTCGTATTTACAAATATCGATTAGAACATTAGTAGAATTATTCACAAAAGATTGCAAACTTAAATATTGCCTATGCCACTCATCACTAGTGCTATATTTGAATTATTGCGAATATTCGAGAGTCTGGGGAAAGTACCATGCATTACGCATGCAATATTGGCATGTAAAAAATGCCGATTTTTACGAAGAATTATTTCTGTGTGTTGTCTTATAAGATTACACTGCAGCTGCGATTTCGTATTCTGTCACTAGATGTTGCTGTGACAACACACATTGTTTTTGCAATAAATCACATAAATTAAACATGCAATCATACTGGTTTTGATGCATAAAGTACATTCAGAATGAGGAGGAAAGGGATAAATATTGGCATTAGTCATCTAGAAAGGATATAAGACCTTATCCAAATTGCTCCAACTTTTGCACATTGTAGAACTTTATAGTGTACAAGGACAGCAGAGTAAGCAATTTCAATATAGAAGAGAAGATTGTCCAACTGTGCAAGACAGGCTGGACCATCTGTATTTTCCCTGGCTGTACAATCAAATCTGCTTTTTTTGTTTAACCTGTACTGAAATTTTACATAACATGCTAATTAAATGTACTGCCCTCTCCAGTCCCCTGCACGGTATCACTAATGAGGGTGATGTAAGGACTTGGAATGCCTATGCATTTATTTCAACACAATTGATCGACAAAGAGACCCCCCCCCCAATGGGATTGAAGATTGGAGGATCAAGTAAACATTCCTGATTGCACTGGACCTGGCAAAGGTCACAGCCCCGGCAGTGCAAACTCACAGTTCTGCGCTATCCCGGTGGCTCCAATCTTCTGCACTGAAGCCGATCCCCCCCCCCCAGGTGACTTGATGACATCACATTAGGGCGGCGGCGGGAGATTGAAAAGTAAATCACACGAAAAAAAATTCTTTAGAGAAAACTGTTTTCAGTGTGATTCCTCAGATGTGCCCCTTTGAAGTTAACCCTCCCTCTTCTGGTGTGATGTCACAAGGCCAATTACACTAGGGGAGAGAGGGTGCCAAAGGGAATTGTACTGGATACAGTGAAAACTGTATCCAATACAATTCAAAGTAAAAAAAACAAATTTCCAATTAAATTAAAATGTTATTATAAACAAAATACAAATATAAATGCATACTGTTTTGAAATCTATCATACAAAAGAAGTATTTTAGAGATTTTATCATTTACATGATACCTTTTATTATTTTTAATGTAATTTTCTTTACATAATTGTGTGTTTCAAATATTATTATATTCAGGATGTCTACTAGACCCTTGTACTGACATATTTTGGGAAGTTACAGGCCTACAACATGAGAAGTAAAGTAAATGTAATGACACCCTAACACAAAATAACGCATGTCTAATCTGAATAGGGGGGTTGATTGCTAACAATCAGCAAGTCCAGGTTTTCTAAAACACAATCTGTAATAGACTTAGTGTTTTGATCCATTATTATTCTAATACACTGCCTGAACAGGACACACATAAAAATGTGTGTGAACAGAACGTAACAGGTTGACCATGTTAGCAGAGACAATGGGCCGTAGATTTCTGTTACACTTGGACTCTTTTCTTTCCTGTGCGATGGAAGGGAAGGTGATGCCACAAGAGTTTAAAAGATTGCAATGTGTACAGACAAAGACCAGCATCAGTTACCGGCGCTGGAAAGATTGCAGGCACAGCATTTTCCCGTTTTCATTTGGAAGATGGCCTAAAGAGTTTGGAAGGAATTCAGCTGTGTAATTCAGATGAAAGATTGCACATGCACTAGAGTGATATCACAGGATAGAAGAAAAGAGTGTCTTTTATCTTCATATTTTGTATACATTTTAGTTTGGGGGGTTTAATGGTTATAGAGGTGCTATAAAAGAAAGATCTGTAAAAAGAGGAAACGTTCTAGGATAGTCACACACATGCTATAGATATAAATGATATATTTGTTCTAAATCTTCACAAGGAGTGGAAATGAATAAAAGGCATCATTTGTGTGGGTAGTTTCCTCTGTGAAAATAGACTGACACTATACAATCAGTAATGTTTGTTTGAAGGTTAAAGTGTTCTGTATCTTGAAAATTTTAAGTGACAGAAAAGTGGAAGACGACAAAGAAGGAATGTGCTGGAATGGGTAAAATGTAATTTACCATGGAGAATACAGAGTGAGAACTTGCCCCCCAGCACTAATATCTTATTAGTTATTGAAGAATTAGTCACGCTGTACAATGGGTAACAGCAGGCTGGCATGTATATCTGTCATTAAAAAACATAAACAGTGTGGGAGTTATTAGAAACAGGTTTTTGCATATTGAAATTGCTGCTATAAATCCACCGTTAAATCAGAAAACCGAAAAATTCCAACCTGACCAGTCGGCTTTTCAATCTTTCTTTCAGCTGGAAGCTTAGATGGTGAAACTGATCCTAAGACCAACAATGGTTGATTATTATGTAGTATATGTGTGATCACAATACATCAGTATATTGTAAATATAAATTTCTTTTACCTTTCCAAGGGTGAGTCTGGGAGATTAGTGCGGATTAGTTCCTTGCGCTGCCAATGGTAATTATTTGAGCATTCCTATAATGCATCTTATATGCAATAGTTCCTTAATTACTAGTGCATTCTATTTAAAACTGACAACATTTTTTTGATGTATGGATATCAAAGAGTACAGCCAGGCTGCTTAGTATTAAAAAGATTTTCTTAGTTACTTCAACATCAGCCTTTTTTGCCTTTTGTTATACCTACCTTTTGCCTTTTGTAATAGACTACCTGCTAAATGCTCTTTGCTCCTCCAGTTTCTGGACCAGTTTCTTCAGTCTTTGATAGTGTTAGGTGCCAACCCAATCCAAAGGCTTAATAAAGTGTGTAATATGAATACCTATATCAATTGGCACTACAGATTACTTGTGATATAGATATAAGTAGCGCTGATTGCTAATATTGTAATGTCATTTTTGTTGAGAATATGGGCACTTCTAAAACTTGTGAAGATCTCGAATATAGTGCTATATCCGGGGGCGTTTTTGGCATTTGGGAGGCCCCCTTTTGCGTGCTAGCTGGAAAGTTGTAAAGTAAAATATAGACTTAGACATAGGAGGGGCTCAGTAGTCTTGCCCTGGAAGTGACACCGACTGCCAAATTCTGCAGGTGCTCTGCTGACAGAACCTGCAGGACCTTCCAGCCGAATATGTAAGTAACCTGTTTCCCTAAGGGCTAGGGATTGGGCTGCAGTGTTTCAGGACTGTTTGTAACTATTGAATCAATGCAAGTTTTTTACCCTACCTCTAAGACCAGAGGTTGCGCTGCATGTGTAAATATCTACTTGATTCAGTTCAGCAGCAACTAGTATGTGGACATATCTTTATTGAACACTGTATCGTTGATATATTGATCACAAATGGATCTGTGTGAAGTTGGAACCCACTGACCGCCTGTCAAGTACCAGGTGCTGTTCTCCTGCTGTTGCTCCGCTGCTGTACCCCTATGCCCCAACAGACCCAAGGTGGCTACCCATAGGGGATAGGGAAGAGGAAAGGGTGCAAAACGCTGTATATGGAGTGCTGAGAGTAATATGGGTGTCAAATTGTATATATATGCACAGCAGTGACAAAGAGCAATCACATACTTTTGGGCTAAAATGTTGAAGTTAACTTTGCACACCCCTGGACACAATGCACAATGAATCTCTACCCAAGAGATGCCAAGGATGCACAATATGGCCAGTCAGAAATTTAAGGGATGTGCTACAAAAAATGGCTTCAGTTCACAGGACTGTACACAGGGGAAGGGGGTTAAGCCAAAGCCTGTGCTGCATCTGTCACACTGACATTGTAGCTTTGGTCCCCTCTTCTTGAAGTTAAATGGTGTCACCCCATGCTAACTGTACCCCCTGCACCAGGCTAGTGACATCACTGGCTCTACTCCTTAAGTTTCACCATAAAGGGGAAAGCAAGGAAGAGACTTTGTTGGGGTAGATTTTAACAGTTCACTTAACTTTATTTTGCATTTAAAAACAATATCCTTATGCTTTTTTGTTAGGCATTGTGTAGATAGAAAACATTTGAAAAATTTAAACTGAGCAGATAATGATACAAAATCTCTGCCGATTTTATGTGTAGGATGAAAAAAGAAGCATCCAGTTTTATCGTATAATGAAGCTTCACAGAGAGTTGCCGGTGACAGGGGGAGAGAGCCAAGGAAGAATATAAGACAACTTGCTTTTATAGTTTGTGCTTAACACTGCAAAATATTAAAAAGGATTACCCATGTGCAGCTTATGGAATGCGGATGTAAGATTGGGACTACTATGAATACCAGCGAGGAATGAAATCAGCATGTTCAAACAGACAGAAGCAGATATGTTTTACTATTATAGAATCTGAGAAAATAATGCCAAAAAGTGATTGTCTGTGTGGTACTTCTCTGTGTATTTTCATCAGGAAGATGCACAAAGAACTTATTTGGAGCTTCCAATAAACCAAAACACAAGGCTGGGTTGAGCATTTCAGTTAAGAACAAAGATACATGGTTAGTGATGGCTCGAACCCGGAATTTGATGTTCGCGAACGGTGAACGCGAACCCGCTATTGACTTCAATGGGAGGCGAATTTTAAAAAACAAAGGGACCCTTTCT
>CM070032.1:205121788-205136020 GCA_036250615.1 Ptychadena robeensis
TCTAGATGATAAGGAGGATCCAATGGCATGTAACAAAATCTTGGTATCCCACTGGTCTAGGGGATGTCTTGGTGCCCTTCACTCTCCCATCAGTTGTCTGTGCATGTATTACACACACAAATATTATTTTCCTTCTGCCATGCTTATTGACCAGCTGTCTGCCCCTTGCCAGCCTATGTTGGCCACCACAAAGAAATACCTTTTCCAGTGGCTGGCTTTAAAGGAGGGGGCTCCACGCAATCACTGGGTACCTTTACATTACTCTCTTGTTACTTTTTGTTGCGAAAATGTAATATTATCATTGAATTCACCCCCATTAATAGAACTTTAAATGGTTTTCTACATAAGTATATATGTACCGCTGGGATGGGTCCTGCCAGAGAGGCATATTTCCCCTACATGCAGGCTGTGTTCCCATTGAGTGTATCCTGGAAGGAGTTCGGAACCGTATTGCTGTTGGTTGCTGAACAGTGTTTTATTTCATTTTGGTTATTTTTTCGGGTTTCCGAACTCTGGGATAGGGAGGATGGAACTGGGTGGTCCTTCCGATTCCCCCAGGAACACGCAAAGAGTTAACACCTATTTGCAGACCAGTGGACAAGGGTGTGTCTGCACAAAAGGAGCAGAGACCAGTGTGTCAGGGCTCCTCATGGAAGAAGGAGACGGGGCACACAAGGAGTGTGGGGCCCAGGCCTGTGGCTGCTGGGTAGCCGAGTGTAGGACACTGATTTATATTGGACAGGGCATTTTCTGGATAGTTTATCTTGAAGTAAAATTAACCCCTGCGAGGGTACGTTATATTTGGACTGTTTTTTTCGCAAATAAACACGGGCAGGAGCCCTGCAAAGGAAAACAGTTGTGTGGATTTCTGTTTTTGGAGCACCGTTTGGAGCTGATCCCCCCCATAGTAGTTGAGAAACAAGTTATTTTATTTAAATTAAAAGCAAAGATAATTATAATTGTACGTACGCAGATTTGATTTTGTAAATATTAAAGTAGCAAGAAGACATGATACAACGCTGTGGTATCAACAGTATTTAAAAAAATAATTAAAACTTATGATCTCCCTTAAAAAAGGAGACTATTAAGTCATTAAAATCAGTTTGCTACTTTCTGTGACTTTGTATGTGCTAATAAACATGTCTACTACTTTTCAGTGGGATGGTGAATTACCGAATTGCTGCAATACACATACATGTTTCAATGGTAATTAGTGATGGCTGAACTTCGGCCGTGTCCATCTGCGAACGGGCGGAGCGGACTTTTAAAAAAGTCCGCCCGGTCGCGGACAGATGAAAACCCGGATGTGACGTCACATCCGGCACCTGGAACGCATAGTTCCTGGGTGTGGTAACCGGATGTGACGTCACTGACATCACATCCGGGTTTTCGAGCCGGTTTTTCACTGAAAGACCGAGTTCTCTACCCGGTCTTCAGTAAAAACATTCTCCCTGCGGCGGGATCTCGCTGCTAATGATCCCACCGGAGGAAGAATAGAGGGCTCCTTCTCGCCGGCAAACAGGGCGGGTCGAACACCCATACTGTCCGCTGGCGAGAAGGAGGGCGAACATGCTTGTTCGTGGCCGAACTGTCTACTGTACCTGCCTTGGGAATGCTACAAAGGCAGCTATGGAAAGTCGTGAGAAATACTACTGTAAATTCTGCCATAGTAACCTCTTATCACCACCTGCCACGGGCCACATTTTCTGAATGATTTTAATACATTGGAGGCTATTACAATGCTATAGATAAACATGCAGAAAGTGGTCGATTTTGTAGACATAGTACACTTGATGGGAAATCTGTCGGATTAATTATATATTAGATATAAGATCTACAATAAAATATTTATGTGCTGTCCAGCTTGGCGCTTTATCATTAATGCATTCTTCCGAGTTAAACGCCCGGGCAGTGGGGAAATAGAGTATTTGAGATGGGAAAAGGCTTCCTTGAAAGCTTGGTGAATTTCCTAGCAGAGCTCACCTAAAATTGTACCTGTCTTAAGAAGAGAAATGAATATAAGAATATTTTCCAAATATAATTGTTTTTCTATATTTCCAACATGTTAAACATATTCTTTTGTGTGCATGTGTTTGTGCTTTTATATAGACAATTCTTATATATGAACTCTTATCATCTAATTATGGCCAACAAGAGAAAAATTCCAATCAGGCTGATAGCATAAGGACTACTTAAAAGTAAAATATTAGTTATGGTCAGTGTGGGGGATCAGCTCCAACGGTCGCCCTCAAAGCATCAATCCACACATTGTTTACCTTTTAGGGCTCCTGCCCGAGTTTATTTGCACACAAATCAGTCCAAAACAAAGGGTTACCCTCACAGGGGTTAAGATCAATCCAAAGAAAGTCCTGAAAATGCCACACCACCTGACTTCGCACCTTTCAACAAAGCGCATTGTCCTGGGTTCGGGTTCCCTCACAGCAACAGGCCTCACACTCCCTGTGAGTCCCCTGTACCAGCTGCTCCAGTACCACAGGCCTGGGCCCCACACTCCTTGTGTGCCCCGTCTCCAACTTCCATGAGGAGCACTAACACACTGGACTCTGCAGCTATTTGGAGTCACACCTAGCTCCAATCACCTGCAACCCTAGGTGTTAACCCTACAGTGTACCTGGTGGAATAGGAAGGCCCACCCAGTTCCATCCCTCCTATCCCAAAGTTGGGTAGCCCTTTAAGGAAAACAAAAACAAAACCACTCAGCAAGCTAATGGCGCTGGGCAAATTATTCCCGAACTCCTTCCAGGACACCACCTAACGGTCCATTCACACAGTGACAGGTGACTAGTTATAGAATATTACCATATATACTTGAGTATAAGGCGACCAGAGTATAAGTCGACCTACCTTACGGTATCTACAAAAACGTATAAGTGAGGGTGGTAAAAGCAAAGTCAGAATGTTATCCTTAAATAGGCATAAAGCATATTCCAGCCATGCATACAGGGCTGGAACATGCTGTATCTTGGTATTCACTAAGAGTATACCCACTGCTGCAATCTCAGACTTATAACTTAAAGAGACTTTACACTGACAGCTCACTCTGGAGCATGCTATTTACATATTCACTTGGGAGAAAGGATCCTGTGGCTGTCACAGCTGAAACACTGAAACCACCTGGATAGTCTTATGGTCCAGTGTGTCTCTTAGTGCATGAAATATGGTATATATGATATTCGCCAGCACTGGAGGGAGTCTTTGTAGGCAGAAAGTGGCTGATGGGTATCAGAATTATTAACGCACAAAGAAAAAAAATGATATCAGTATTTTATAAAGACAATAAGACATAAAAGATATGACAGATGTTAACTTTACACAGTGCTTTTGCAAACTAAATGTCATCTAAATAAGGTTAAGATCTTCTTCAAACCTAAAGTCTTCATTCAAGTTCAAAGAGCCCAATTTCAAAATCAAGAACATTTCTCTTTCATGTATTTTTCTCTTGGGTTCATTACCTTCTTGAGTTTTTTACCTCCTCTAAGATAATCAAGCATAATTCACAGGCATTGTGTTTGATGTTGTCTGGCTTCCATTCATGCACAATCACTCAGTGAAGTATCATGGGAGAACTTTACATGAACTGTGCAGCAGAAGCAGAGCCTTTAACACATGAAATATATGACCAGCGAGTACAGAGAGAAGAGAAGAACTCGAAGACACTTATAAAGCAGTAAGAGGAACTGCATACTAACGCACGATAAAATGATTACCTCAGGACCACTACTGTCCACTCAATATATAGCTTCAGGATGAGCTGAAGGTAATGCAATATTTCATGTCTCCTTCTCAATAACAAACGCTTCAAGTTTAACTCCAGACAAAACTTTGTTTTAGTTTAAGAAAGAATAAAACACATCTGGTTTTTTTTTCAAATATGTATCTTTGGTTGGTAAATTTCCATGATTTTCAATAAGGAAGTGAAGGAAAATATATCCCGGGGGACCACATTCTTCAGTAAATGTGTTTTAATATAAAAAAGGGAAGATTGGAACCCTTGATATTTAATGTCAACTTTATCTTTCTGTCTTGATGAGAGACATCCCCCCTCTTTTTTGGCAGGGTGTCAAAGAGACAGCATTAGATTTATCGCTCTATGAGTCGACCCCCCCCCCCAACACACACACACACAAATCACAAATCACAAGGGGGTCTGTGCTTCTTATAGAGTGAATGCCCAGACATTATGTTGTTTGGGCATTGGCTCTTATCACTCCCTACTACAGACCTGTCAACCTTCCCGTTTGGCCAGGAAAGTCACGCTTTTCATGTTGCCTTCCCGGCCAAATCTCGATTTCATGAATTTCATTCATGAATTTCCAGATTTTTGTGAAATCACGCTGATCTAGCAGGTAGAGTACATTATTCTTCCTGCTAATGTCCCACCCCGCACATTATCAGCACAAGTGGGGTGGGGAGCCACGCCCTCTTCCTGTTAGATCAGTAAGTAAGCCCAGCACTGGAAGTAACATCAGTGACATCGCTTCCGGTACATGGAGTGTGGAAGAACCAAGATCAGTAAACCGAAAGTGACATCACTGACGTCACTTCCTGTATATCCCCAGTTTTTTTTTTCAAAGTTGATACCTATGACTTACTTGCCCCTCCTCCTGAGTACCATCTATGACATCAGAACAGAGAAGAAACACTTATCCGTGCCTTTTACAGGAGTGTAATTATCTTATCTTCCGCTATGTCTATCAAGCAAGAAATGCAGTAACGAGCGATCTATTTTGTTTAAAATCAGACAGAAAAACATTGTTCACGGATCCGTTCTGATGGATAATTTTTATAAAAAGCTAAGGAATCGAGTGCTGTTAGTTGTCTCATCATTTTAAGCGATCCATCTATGATTCTTGTGGAAATTACTTTTGTTTGTGTGCTGTTGGTCACTGGCCAGTTCTTCAGCTAACACCACTCCAAACCCATAAATGTGTGCATTTGAGACTTTCAGGATAGAATCGCCCAGAAATTTAATGCATGGTATGTTGCAGTTTGCGATCGTTTTTGCAAATTAAAATCGATTCCGGATCAGATGGGCGATCGGATTAAAAACCGATCGCAGGAAAATTGTGACGTGTATGCCCAGCTTAACTTCTTTACTATAAATCCAATATGTACACGGCAATACACCAACTCCCCTAGGGGTCTCCAGTTCTCTGACACATTGCACCCCTCAAAACGGAGCTTTTTCACAGAGAATTTTTTCTCTACAGAGAAGTTCCATTTTGAGGGGTAAAGTGTTTTAGAGAAGAGGAGACCCATAGGGTAGTTGGTGTTTTTCTATTGAGATGGAGGAGAAGTCCCAGGTGTTTATAAACAACTTAATGGAGTCTTAACCAAGTTAACTTTCTTTCCTTCAATACTGTTAGAATGTTTGATCTGGAATCCATGTGCTATGCAGTCTATATAGACAAATCTATAATTAGCCCTAAGATATATATTTTTTAAAAATATTACTTTTACCGTGCATCCCATTCACTGTGGCACATCAATTTGTAATATGAAGCAGCTAAATTGGGGCCTGATACCATTGACTATTGGTTTCCAGCTATAATGTTTGTATGGTTTTCATATCTATCACGGCAATGAATTTATGAATCTGGTATCCTCTTCTCATAATACAAGGATGACCAGCCTCTAGTCCAGCAGCCAGCAACCTGTTCTAGCAAAAGAGCTGTTGGGGGGCAGGGACACTAGAAAGGAGCCGCAGCGGAGATCTCCACCTCTTGCCTCCAGCATATGGGTGGGGGTCGCAAGAGGAAGGAGAGCAAGGCATACTGTCATGATTTCTCTTCCTTCTAGAATGTATCCACTTTTGGGAGGGAGGAAGCTAGCCAGGGAGCAAAGGCTTGAAGAGCAGCATGCGGTTCCGGAGCCATGGGTTGCCTCAGTCCAAGGAGGCCATCTAATGTTTATACATAATTATATTTAGTAATGTTTTTTCTTACCATAAAATATTGCTTTACCAATAAGAAGATTTTATTTTGTCTATGGAGTATTGATCTGGAAATTGTGCATGTGTTGGAATAATATTTTCTATGTTAATGTCCTTCTGCTAGTACAACATGGCTCTTCTGAGTCACACACAATGAATAAAACTCCAATAATAGATCCACTTTATCTCACCAGATCACATTTGTCAGTTTGTCTATTGATTACATTGGTTGGATTTTTATTTTGTGACAGGTTTGCCTTCATTGAAAACAAGAACTCTAAATAAAAAAAGTAATGTGGAATCCTACAAATTCCTTGTTACAAGACTGAATATTTAATTAGCAGTTCTGCAAAGCACTATTGTTGAAAGATCATTTGCTGGATTGAGAACAAAGACTGAGAGCCATTCATAGAGCATTACAACTAGAGGGGAGACAAAGGAATATTCTGAGACATGAAACTACTAAAGTAATAGAACAATGGATGGTTAAATTGGACCTGTCATCTGCTATAAAACTTATGAGGTTATTGTGGTATTGTTAATGCATAAAAAATGTATTTCCTACCTGGAAATGGGTTTTAGGTATGTATTTCTTTTGTAGTCAGCCTTAGAGCCTCTGTCCAGGCAAATTGAAACTCCCTTTTCCCAACCCAGATTATCATGAAGGGTCATTTTTCTTACATGTTAATTAAGGTTATGCTCACCATCCATTGAGGTCCCTTGACTGTGTATTGGAATCTGATGATCTGGTAAGCGGTAATTTAGACACCCAAACCTCTTGTAAACAGAAGACGACAAGGTTACAATGCTGAAAACCCATAATATACATTGATAGATCAGACCTGTCAACCTTTCCGTTTTAGCCGGGAAAAGTCACGTTTTTTATGTGTTTTTCCCGGCAAATTTTCGATTTCAAGAAATCCTGGATTTTTGAAATCGCGCTGTACTAGAAGGTAGAGGGCATAATTCTCCCTGCTTATGTCCCACCTCGCACAATATCAGCACAAGCAAAGTGGGACATTAGTAACGCCCTCTCCCTGCTAGATCACATGAGAAGTAAGCCAGGCATCGGAAGTGACATCATTGACATCACTTCCGGTACATGGAATGCAGAAGAACCAAGATCAGTGATGTCACTTCCTGTATGTCTCCTGTTTTTTGGTGACAGCTATGTGATGGCTGAACATTGGCTGTGCCATTCTCGAACAGGCGCACACTGATCACCTTGAGCTTAATTTAAAGTATTTCCGTGTTTTTCAGCTCAACCAGTGTATAAATAATCTAAATTAGTCTTATACACATGAGATGAGACGTTAGGAGAAAATCTCATGTTTATCAAAGACTCTTGACCCAAAGAGTCAAATGCTATGTTCCTACAGCTCCATCCCCTTTACCTCTCCATGGACCTTTGTGTGTTATGTTATATGTATGTTAATCAGAATAAAATAATCTTGCTTTCAGGGGCTTTAGAGAAACTTCAGTGCAACTCTACTACCTATTTGTATAAGCATATAGAATACAAAAAAATCAGGTTTCAGGTCATGGGATGTATATTATATATTATATGAATGTTCTATAAATAATAGAGATACGTTCACAGCACATGGTACTGTCAATCAAGTGTGGCATCATGGACTCATGGCCTGCTGTAGAGGTGTGAAACATCTATTTTAGTATGTGAGTGTAACCATATGTAACTGTTTCAAAGTTTATACATATATGTTAAAAATGTTTATTTGAGTGAGATACACACAAATGCACACACATGGGATGGGGTCCTGTGCACAAAATATGTGTATTTTTCTGTAATGTTATTTTTGTAACAATCACCACATCATTCTTAGGAAACTAATGTTGTTCTTGAAAGTTGTGAAAAGGGATGATTATTTATAACAGAGAACTTTTATGAAAGATGTCCTCCAAATCCTTCAAGAGCTTTGTTTTTGTGAACAGTGTTTAGGAATAAAGTATTTAAGTAATTATGACCAGAATTGCACAGATTCCTTGTATACAGAAAACATAAAGGGAATAAATAAGGTGGTTAGATATGACACAGATATGTGATGCACTATTTCACCCTCAAAATATCTGTGCATGTTTTTTTTTCCCCTGTGAGCAAAGCTCCACATCCAAGGAGGCAGGGATTCATTCCATAGCCTCCAGCCAAGTCAAGGCCAGTGCCAGGAGGCAGGTCTTAGCTTCAGCACATGTGTCTATACCAGAGATGGCCAAACTAAGGCCCGGTGGCCGGATCCGGCCCATTTACCTTTCTTCTCCAGGCCCTTTGTCAACATATTGAAAAGATAATCCTCTGCTTCTTCCCTGCAATGAGTGCACATAATGCCTAGTGGTGTCCAAACGTTGCTTTGGGAACGATGCAGTGGTGTTATCGTGATAAAGATAACAACGTCCCTGTCACGCGATGCCTATTACACATGACTGCCATCATAAGTTTTGACAGCTATCCATGGAATTGGCACCCCTATGGTGGGTCGGCCACTGCCGGCCCTTTTAGCTAATTTAAGAAGCAAATGTGGCCCACAAATCAAAAAGTTTGCCCACCTCTGGTCTATACAGTAGTAGTAACTATTCTCTGAACCCGACTGACCAACTTGTGAAAAGTCACATTTTACAATCTGGCACTAAATTACCCATAAGCAGCTATTTACATATGTGAGGAGAATGCAGAATGTTAACGTAAATACACAACTCAAAATAACATTAATTCACTCATATATGTGAACGGCTATGTCTCTGACCCATTTTTTTTCTAATAATTTTAAATTTAATTGTACAATTTCCTTTAGAAGTGATGTAGCATGTGAACCTTCTAGTTTGGATGGAAATTGAATTGATTATTAAGGTTCTCACAATAACTAATTCTGATAGATCTAAAAGAGTTACAGAATTTGCTCAATTAGATGTAACATGCTTGTTAGTGGGATTTCTCAATAGCTCAGCTTTACCTTTGCCGGCACAGGGTTACATGTATCCCAGGGTGTACTGAAGTATTCAGCTGTCAGTCTTTCACACTTTTTCATTAAAAGACTATGACTGATTGATTGTGTAGCCCAAGTCGTGAACATTATCTTTACATTTTATTAGAGAGCAGCTAATTGGGAACATAATGCAAATGTGACTTATTTATAGGTATTTTATGTGTATGTTTATTCATGCAATTAAACAAAATGCAGATGTAAAGTTCTATGTCATTGGCATGCAGACCTTAATCAAGACACATTGTTTGTTTTACAATTCTCCTTAAATGGGAAGAATCAGAAGTAATTGAAGTCCTTGTTAATACAATACTTTGCAGGGAATGCTATCGCCAAATAAATTACATTATATTAATTATGCAGTTTATTCAACACTTCTAGATAATGATCTTCTTTGGTGTTGCTTTTGATGTTTACAGTTGGCCATTAAGGTGTAGGTATCTTCTATGACAGTGTTTCACAAATATGTTTTGCATGGTTCTAATTAGCGTCTTACCAGTGTGCCCTTACCATGTGCTGAACATGTTGTGTTCAGTTTAAAACATTTTACTTCTTCTACTTCTACTTATTCAGTCTAATTGAGTTCAAGGAACATTCCCAATTAGGTACTGTATATACACAAAGCATAGACAACTACGTGTGCCCAGAACTGAACTGAAAGTGTAGGTGAGAGGACAACATTGGGGCCTTTGTAGCGGGCCAATTGGTGGTTAGGTGAAAGGGATAGGCAAAGGGGGTGAGCAAGGGAGTTCATAAAAGTGATGTGGGGAATGTTGTTCCTTTTGGAAAGAAGAATTTCACTCACTTGCTCTTCTTATTTTGTTCATTGTAACCTCTTGTTACTTATATTTCTGTTGTCTTATTCTTGTATTTTCTTTGTTTTGTCACAGCAGGGGCGGCACCTCGACAGTGCTGTAGGAAGGAATGATATACTGAAGGGTTTTAGGGACATGTTGATTTAAGAGAGCAGTCACTAAATTCTGGTTTGACATCTTATTAATACGGGACTAAACCCCATTTATGCTTATCTGTTTACATATTCTATAAGGTACCCATTGAGCTGGGCTGGTACAGTTTGGAAGGTTTGTGCAAAATTGTTGGCAGGGAACCATTTTCTTAAGTTAATATTATTTAAAGCTATACATACAGTATATAAGGGGTCAGTCTTTCAAAGATCATATCCAGTCACCATGGATTGCATCAAGGTGGAATTTGTTAAAATCATAGTATAATCCTTTGATGTCATAGGTGGGAATCCTTGGTAGATTCATGGGGTTCCATGTTCTTGAAGCATTAATATGTAGAAAATCCCTGTTCAGGTATGGTTTTTAAACCTGTCTCTTTGAGCCAATTTTCATCTCTGACTAAAATGTGCATTTGCACATGCCTGCATTCCTTACTAATAGAAACAAGGACACGGGGTGGACAACCTAGTGCAGCAAAGTAAACCATTGACAAACAGTTCAGGGTTGTACTACTGAAGTATAAGATATGGTGGTTTAAACGTGTTGTACAGTGAGAGTTACATTTGACCCAAAGCCAGCTGGTGACCTGTAGATGGAGATCAGGAACAGGGAGGTCCATCTGCAGCAGAATTTATCATGCAGGAGGCTGAAGCAGAGGACAGTGAGGGAGACAGTGATGAAGACCACCCTACATATGGGGTGAGTACCAAACACCATCTCCTGGTACTCATCTGAGGAGCTCACTAAAATTATGTGCACCCCTGTTTATAAAATATGTGGAAATTAAATGCTAAGCTTATTTGGCTGCTATAGACAATGAACTCTTTTTGAAACAACTATTGATTATAAAATACAAACTGTAGGCCATAATGAAGAGATATGAAGTCTCAAAGCTTATCCATAGCCAAAATGAAATCATGCTATAAATGATGAACACGACAAACAAACAACATCCCCATATTCATCTGATATGTGTATTTGACCATGTGCCAACAATTCAGCTTTAATGTATACAACCGGTAAAATAATTTTGGCCATAGTAATAGAAGATAGAATTGGTGATGAACAGAAGAACCATAATCCTGTTAAAATACTGAATATTTATTTTCACGGACAGAAATTGGCAGAGACGAAGAATTCAGGCAGGGTAGTGAGATTACGAAGTAAAAAAGATTCAGACATCACCAAACCAGAATACAAAATACACCTAAAAAATACACATTTGGGAGTGCGGTATGGACAATGTGCTTTGCAATGTACAAAATCTGTCATCCATCTGAAGAGTGCAGTTATGAATTGAATCTTTAGATAAAGTCTGGGGATTCAAGTTGCTTTTAAACAAAAGCCTTCATATGACTGTAAGTTTTATAAAAATCCCACACGGGACAAATGGATATGAATTTTTCATATAAATACTTTCTGCACATTAAGTTCTTTTCAGTTTAGTGAAACTTGTCGGTAGTGGCCGGAGTGGACTTCAAAAAAATGATCATTTATATTGACACTCAATAATTAAAGGTCCTATTGACCTATGTTTTCCCCATCAGCAGGGAATCCCTAAACATAGCCATTTATTCCATATTAAAGTTTAGGTGTCTGTGTCAAAATAAACCAGAGCAGCCCTCTCTTTTGATTTCACCCTTCCCTGATCTAATTTGCCTTTTTACTCAATTTCTACATTTTGGTACATAATCTCCTGTGTAAGCTGCTACTGTTTTTTAACTATTTTGCAGACCCTATTAGATTTGCACCAGATTTTTGGGCCGATCAACTGCCATGCATGCTCAAGGCTGTTGATTTGCCGTGAAATCGGTTGCAAAACGAATTCTTAAACTTTTAATTCAGACAGAAGTCTGCAGCTTAATAAATTGAATCCATTACGGACATGTCCATAATTCTTAGATCGGTTTAATTTAATTTCAGCATACAAAGGGGGCACAGCCAATTCTTGGTACGACTGGCCGTGCGTGATGACATCATCTGCGGGGAGATCGGCAGAGAATCTTAACGTGCATGGGGGGCTTTCAGCTTAGAACCAAAGATAAATAAAGTTTTTTCCGTGATAAGTGCACTTTTCAACAGCATTCAGTCGGCGGAAGTGAAACTCTGCACCAGCACTTTTGTGTTCCAAATACAGGAAATGTAACTTTGCCAAGTCACTTCTGGGGTTGCGAATCTAAAAAAAAATTGAGAACCACTGTTGTAGAGGAACTACCACTATTGTAAAATGCTGGACAATACTGTTTCGCTTAAGCTGTCATTAAGCTATGCATACACGGTTCGATTTTAGTGTTGGATCCACCTAAAACGATCAAAGTTTACATTGATCAAACTTAAACTGTATTTTGCATACATGAATTGATCGGTCAAAATTGTTAGATACCAATCAAAACATCGATTGTAAAATGAGGACAATAATTTTGTCACTTGTACAACGATTGAACTAAAATCATAGCATTGTGTTTGTTGGTCGGGTCGATTGAATTCAATGATCACATTTATATATGACTCTTTCCTGTGTTTTGTGATCAAACTAAAATCTGTGATTTTGGTCGTATTAGGATCGTATTGCGATTGCACCTTCCATGTGGTACTACTTTGGATTTGATTAAGATCGGTGTCTGATGAAAAGATCAATATCTCAAATCGTTTCGAAAATACACACTTAAGCAGGGTACAGACAGCTCAATATTCGAGCCGTTCGATGAACCCTGCAGCAGCGTGATGATGTCATCACGCTGCTGTCAGATATCGGAGAAGCCGGTGGAGAGCAGAACTGTCTCCCCGGCTCCTCCTCCTCAGCCGAGCTTTGGCTGGAGACCCTGTTTCCAGGCAAAGCTCAAAACGGCCATCGATTTGACCCATATCTCCATGTCTGTACCCTGCATTAATTGTGTTACAGATTCTCTTCCCCCACGGCAGACTTGAGTGAGCATCTTCTTCATTTTTTTTCAGGATGTCTAAAGCCTCCCATAGACCGGCCATAGTTGCCTGCAACTACAGGGGAGCCCACCTTGAGGATCTGACCAAAAAATCCAGCAGGTCAGATCACATGCGGATCTGTCCTGCTGGTTCTTTTTATGCCCGATCCTCCGATCCTGCTGCAGGCAGTTAACTCAGAGGGGGAGACTACTCCCCCTCCAAGTTAATTGGATACAATCTGACAGGAATCGCTTGTGTTGGTGGAGGGGTCTGCTACAAGCTGGCTTGAGATCGAAACATCTATAGCCAGCTTTAGGTTCAACATACAATGGGAAGTATGGCTAAAAGAGTATTTATTTAACCGCTGTGACAAAAATGCAATAGTCTAGATCTCCATCTAGATGCACATAAAGTGTGTTTTGCTTTTTTGAAGTCATGCCATGTGTAGACCATGACGCTATAGAAGAAGAAAATGTCAGTTTGTGGGCACAATTCCTTCTGTACAGTAGTGGTTTTCAATAAAATGATAGCTTTGTAGCTGAATAGATGTTCAATCAGATACGTATCTGAAGAGGCTCTGAACTCAGTCAACCACTAATTCTTAAATAGAACACTGCCACTACCAGAACATACTGTACTGTATATTCTGTTACAATGGAAAAAGCAGCACACATCAGGACACACTACAGAAATGGCTGATTTTAGTGTCCAACAGAACAATACAGGCTTTTACAGCCATGTTTTACTGAATGCTGAAAGAAAATTCAAATGTTATGTTTATTATTTGGTGTAGGAGATAAATGCAACTTGCATACCTTCCAATGTAGTTCAATAAAGTAAATAATTCAAGGAATCGTTTGAACATGCCCTTGTATTAACTAGGAAACTTATTTAACCTCCCTAGCACTCTTGTGAGGTTCAAATATTTGTACCAAAAGCGCACCAAAGACTTAAATGGAATTTTGTTTTAATGTTGTAGGCCTGTAACTTCCCAAAATATATCCGTACAAGGGTCTAGTAGACATCCTGAATGTAATAATGTTTGAAACACACAATTGTGTAAAAAAAAAATGAATAAAAGTTATCACTGTATCCAGTACAATTCGCTTTGGCCCTCTCTCTCCTCTGTTGTAATGGACACACTAGGGGAGGGAGGGTTAACTTCAAAGGGCACATCTGGGGAATCCCCCACGAACAGTTTTCTCCATAGAATTTTATATTTACACGTCATCACGTCACTCGGGGGGGGGGGGACATTGGCCAGTGCAAAAGATCGGCGCCACCAGGACAACGTGAAAGTATGCGTTGCCGGGGCCCCGATCTTTGCCGGACAGCTCCATCTTGTCCAGAGCAGTACTGACAGGACAACTCTGGACGAGATGAGATGACCATGAAG